>ML777595.1:1165541-1235432 GCA_009831015.1 Picea engelmannii | reverse complement strand
GCCATTACAATATATTTATTAAGAGTCTTATTCATGTCATTATAGGAACTCTATACATGGTATTAGAATTTATACATGGAAATAGAACCATGCAGGAGCATCGAATGAAAAATGGAACATTTAACTGTGTTAGATAATCCAGTCATGGTTTTTCTGTTATGTTTTTTTAATTGTAATGCCAAATAGTTTAGTTTTGAACGAAAAACAACTTTCAAATACATATAGGTTAGAAGTAATTATAACATATAAGCCATTACAATATATTTATTAAGAGTCTTATTCATGTCATTATAGGAACTCTATACATGGTATTAGAATTTATACATGGAAATAGAACCATGCAGGAGCATCGAATGAAAAATGGAACATTTAACTGTGTTAGATAATCCAGTTATGGTTTTTCTGTTATGTTTTTTAATTGTAATGCCAAATAGTTTAGTCATAATTGTCTTGTTATTCAATTTTGAACAAAAACCAACTTTCAAATATATATAGGTTAGAAGTAATTATAACATATAAGCCATTACAATATATTCATTAAGAGTCTTATTCATGTCATTATAGGAACTCTAGTGGGAAGAATTACAATCATTCCTCACAACCATCCAAATTACATCCAATTGACTGATTTTTAATTTAATTTAATTACATATCATATAACAGTTTTGATTTACATTGCATTTCAAATGCTTAAATGTCTTGTGGTTCTTTTTAAAGCTAATAGCTTCTTATAATGTTTTTGCACAGTTTTGGTAATTTAATTACGTGTTAAATGACAGTTTTGATATCTATAATGTTCATATTACATTTTATTACTACTATGTGTTATGTGCTAGTCTTCTAACTTTTGATTATATTTTTAAATTTATTTTCATAATATTTTTATATAATTTCTATGTTTTAAATTAGGAGGTGGTGGAGTTATATCTGTGATTGTTTTTTAACTTAATTATATAACTAAATGACAGTTTTGATTTCTATAATACTTTTCTGATTTTTATAATGGTTTTGTGTATTTTGATATTTTAAATTAAAAGGTAATGGAAATATATATTTTGTGTATTTTGGTATTTTAAATCAGAAGGTGGTGGAATTATATATTTTCAGCTAAACAAAATCTGTTGTGAAGCATTAGAGATATATTTCCAAGTAGTCAAAATTTGTTGTAAGGCATCATATTACAGAAGCCGTTTTATGAAAGTTTTCCAAGTAGTCAAAATTTGTTGTAAGGCATCATATTACAGAAGCCGTTTTATGAAAGTTTGTTTAAGATTGAGAAGAAAGTTCATTTAAGTTTGTGAGTGATATGCGTTAGCTTAGTTGGGAGAACAAAGCTCCAAGCCCTTCACACAATTATTTTATTTTTTAAAGTAATAAATAAATAATTTATAAATTATAATATTTGAAACATTTACTTATTAATGTACTATGCGAATCACTTTTAATTTAAAATATTTATCCAATATTCATATTGGAGGGAAACTATTATTATTGATTTGAGGAAAAATAACTTTTAAACTAATCAAATCCTCAAGAGGCATACTCTCTAAAAGTTTATTCAGACCACTGCTAAATACCTTTCGAGAAATGCACTTATAGTTTATCTACTATAACTCAGTACATATAATCAAAAAGTCTTTTATAGTAACGTTCATCAATGCTTTACTAACACATCTTTAGAACTTGTGTGTTTAGTGTGACAATAACCAAGCTATATTATTATGTAATGGACTTCTATGTATTAAAATTAATTTTAATTTCTCTTTAAGAGCCTATCTCATTCTTTTAGTTATCTATAAATACAAAATAAAGAAAAATTATATATAATATAATGTATGCATATGTGTTTTTCTTCACTAAGCCTTATGGATGTACATGCTCTTCCTTCACTACAACTTGCAGAGGTCCACGCTCTTCCTTCTCTACAACTTTTGTATAGCGTCGGGAAAAAACTTAGAAAAGTAAGCTCAACTTCGTCCCTTTGGCTCCTGCAACTTCTCTCTTCACTGAACTTCACTACCTCAGACTCACTTCTTTAGATCTATCAATAGTATATTCCCATAACACTTTACAAAATCGATATTCAATGTTCTCAATAGGTGTTAATAAGAATCTCTTGAAGTCTTATTTATACTTTTCAAGTGTCTTCCTTTAGGGGATAACTTGTAACTATTTTACCATTTTTTCCTTATTTTAGGGATAACCCACACTCTTGTTGCAACCACTTTACGCTTAGTTAAATTATTGTTGCAACTCCTTTACCCATAATGAATGACATGTAACTACATATTGACCTTCTAGGGGCTTCTAGATAATTCTTGAGGGTCCTCCAACTTCACTAGGCCATAACTCCTCAACCGTGAGGAACCACATGGTGTTCCACCTATCACTGGAAATGACATGATATGTATTTTCCATCCATGAATGAGTTACCTAAATTTACATTTTCCTTAATTCCATTTTTCCTCGATCAACTACGGGTTCCATAACCATACCTTTGGGGATTCTTGACTTCTTCAAGGGTTGAAATCAATGACAACCAATATTTCAGCAATATCCCCCTTTCGCATTGATGGAAACACTCTCATGAAATACCTCAACACTAATTGCATGGAAATTCATATGTGCATCCTTATTCTCACCCTGTGACCATCTCTCCCTCTGTCTTATACCTATGATCTTTCTCTATGTTTCCCTACATCTACTCATACTCCTCCTTTGACATCAACGGAAAAGGGTAAATTTCCTTGGGGCTACTCCCGTGTCTAAACTTTCCTTGCGGCTACTCCCCCTATATGCACTCTTCGTGGGGATGCACCCCATGTCTACTCTCACCTGTGGGATGCTCCCTTTGTTTGCAAGCTTCAGATTATTTTGCTAACTTTTTCTTTACATAGTGTTTCCTCGTGTAAATCAATGATATATATTAACAGAATTCAAAATTTCTTGACTCCAAGTTTCTATCAAAGAAACTCAAAATTCTCCCTTGGAAGAGGCTTGGTGAATATATTTGTAATCTATTCCTTTGTCCCAATGTACTCTAGCTTGATATTCTTCTTTGTAGCTTGTTCTCATAGAAAGTGATACTTGAGTGGAATGTGTTTTGTCTTGGAATGCATAACTGGATTTTTTGAGATACTGATAGAACTACTATGATCACAAAAATATCAGAATGGGCTCATAATATTCCACTTGTATATCTTGCAAAGTCTGTTTCATCCAGAGGACCTAAGTACAACATGTTGCTTCTACAATATATTCTACTTCTGTTGTAGACAAATCTATTGATGACTCATTCTTTCTTAACAAGGATACCAAACACTCACCCAAATAGAAAACTTCTCCACTTTTACTTCTTCTGTTGGTAATGCTTCCATCCCAATGTACATTTGTATAAGAAACTAGTGATAGTTCATTTCCTTTTGGATACCATAACTCATAATCTTATGTTTCTTTGAGATATATGAATATTCTCTTTACATCCATAGCATGTGTTTCCTTTGGTGCTAATTGAAATATTTTTACCTTTCCAACTGCTAGCATTACATCTGGTCTTGATGACATCACTTAGACTAAGATGTCAATCATTGATCTGTAGAGCATGGATGATTTTAGGGGCTAAATTTCGCTCATGGGCTAATTTTCCATGGTTTTTCCAAAAACGAGATTCTCTATTTTAAAAATAATTCGCCCAAATTCTATAGGATAAAATTATTTTACCTTAAAAATCACCAAAATTTTATAAAAAATATATAAAATCCTTAGAAATTTGAATATTTTTACAAAAATATCGCCAAACAGTTATAGTTGGCATATGAAGGATAAGTAAGATTCGCCAAGGTTTCTACATTTTAAAATAAATTTTCATCCTTAAAATCATCCCTACTGTAGAGTCCCTGATCTGCATACTTGGATTCATCTTCTTTTCTCAAATTGCAACTGGTTTTCATAGGAGTACTTATAGACTTACAATCTTACATTCCAAACCATTTTAGCATTCCTTTTATATAGTTGGTCTATGAAATAAATATACTTGTATCACAGTGATATATCTGAAGTCCCAAAAAGAAAGTCAACTCACTAAGAAAAGACATTTCAAACTCATTCTACATCTCTTTACCAAACTTTTGACTCATCCTGTCATCATCACTTCCAAAAATAATGTCATCGACATAAACTTTGATTATTAATATGCTATTTTGATTTATATTTATGTAGATTTTACTATCTACATTGCCTTTCCTGAAACCTTACTGCTGTAAATACCTATCCAACCTTGAGTACCATGCTATGGGGGCTTTGTTGAGACCATATAGTGCTTTCTTCAACCTACAAACATAATCTTCCCTTTCTGACAGTTGAAATCCTTCTCGTTGCTCAATGTAAAATTCTTCGTCAAACTCTTTGTTTAGGAAGGATGATATCACGTCCATCTAATATACGATCTTCTTTGAACACGCATAAGCTAAGATTAATATAATTGCTTCCATTTTGACAATCGGGGGAAAATTTTCTTCAAAGTCTATTCCTTCAACCTAGGAATATCTTTTGCATACTATCCTTGTTTTATTTCTATGTACTTGTCCATTCTCATTCAACTTGTTCCAAAATACCCATTTTGTACCAATCACATTCTTTTCTTTCGATCTAGGAACCAATTCCCATGTGTCATTTTTCTCTATCTGATCCAATTCTTCATCCATAGCCTTGATATACTGTTCATCCTTATTGGAATCTTCAAAATTTCTTGGTTCAACTATAGATAACAATGCCAGGTGTTGTTGTTCTGGTGAAATTATTCTTCTTTGGGTTTCAACTCCTTCATCTTTATTTCCAATAATCTATTATGGTCGATGATTTTTCTATACTCGTCATCTAGGTGTCTTAGGAGTTATTTGTAGCTCATCTTCTTGTTCTTCTTCTCTCTTCTCTTCTTCTTCTTTTTATTCTTCTTCGTCTTCTTCTTCTTATTATATTGTTTATTCTTTTAGATCTTCCTCGTTATCTTGTTCTTTTGAATCTTCTCTTCCTTTTTGTATTTTTGTACATATGTCTTGTGAATCATTGCATTGATTCTTTCCACGAATTTGTTGAGTCTTGGAATGAAGCATTTATATGCTTTTCTTTTTCTTGAATACCCAGCTAGCATGCCTTTGTCAACTCAGGACTCAAATTTTCCAAGCATGCCATCTTCTCTTTTGATATAAGATTTGTTTCTAAATACTCTGAAATGATTCACATTTTCCAGTATTCCTTTCCATAACTCATAGGGAGTTTTATCACTATTACTTCTAAGCATTCCTCTATTTAGGATATGAACTTTTGTATGTACTACATTTGTCCAAAATATTTCACTCAACTTTGAATCTTTGAACATGGTTCTAGCCATTTCTTGTACTATTATGTTCTTTCTTTCGACAATTCCATTTTTCTAAGGTGTCCTAGCTACTAAGAATTGTCTTTTTATTCCTTGTTCACCATAGAAATCCATAAATTCCTTTGATGTAAAATCTCTGCCATTATATGATATCAAACACTTGATTTCCAAATCCATCTCAATTTAAACCATTTGATTGTATATCTTGAAGTGTTTGAATGCCTCTGACTTCTTCCTAAGAAAGTAAACTGCAGTCATTCTTGTGTAGTCATCCACTAGTAGGATAAAATATTTTTTTCTATTTAATCTCTTTGTTCTTGTAGGTCCACATATATCAGTTTGTACAATCTCCAATGGTTTTTTCATGGAGTATTCTTTTGATTTGAATGTGGTCCTTGTTTGATTTCCTTGTAGACAATTCTCACATAGAGTATTTGTTGGCTTTGGGATCTCAAAATTTTCTTTCATTTCTTCCTTTCTGTTGATTTTCACAAGGTTATCAAATTTCATGTGACCCATCCTTCTATTTCAAAGCCAATTTGCATTTTCATTTCCTAAGAAACAGTTTTCCCTTCCTATCTCATTCAAGACATATATATCTTTTTTAGGTTATTCTAGATGTAGCCACCAATTTTACCGATCCTTCTTTTTTGATCTCACATCTTTCTGATTCAAAAAAAAAAATTGTGTCCTTGATCACACATTTTATAGACACTTAGAAGATTTTGCTTGATATCTTCAACCAGCAGAACATTTTATGCCTTGCCATCTTTTCTCCCAAGATTGACTATGTCTCTACCTATTATTTTGGTTGAGTTATCATTTCCAAATGAAACTTATCCAACTTTCTCCTTCTTCAAAGTCATAAATCTATTCTTTTCACCTATCATATGCTTCGAACAACCATTGTCAACATACCACCCACTTTTCTTGTGTTGTTCTTGTAGATCAAGTGAGAATTCTTTAGTGTTGAATTGATCCTACTTTCTTCTCCATATCCTTTCTAGTTATTTTTTATGACTATTGTTATTCTACTTTGGTTCCTTTGAAAGAACAATCAGTCTACAATCTTTGGTCATGTGTCCAACATTGTTGCACTTGTAGCACTCTATTTCATTACTTAGTGAACCAAAATTGTTGTGATTTTTGTTTTGTGCTTCATATGACTTTTTAAGATAAATTGTTTGAACAACTTTCATATTTACTTCTTTTCTTGGAATAGGATCTACAGTTTGCAACTTTGTGACCAAAATTGTTACAAGAATTGCATAAACTAAGAAAAATAGTTTGATGCCTGAATGTAGAAGATCTTCTAAATGGTGTTTATCTTCTGAAGTCTTATTCTTCTTGAGATGTTGTTTATTGTTGGTTATGTGCTATGAATATTCTAGGTGTTCTAGTTCTTGTGTGATTTTCTTCATGGAAGCCTATGACTATTTATGCATAGGTTTTTTTTTTCTGCTTCTTGATTTGTTTTATTGGAGATTGAACCTTTCTCAGTATGCATCTGGTTGTATCGTATCCTAGACTTATCATAGTATGGAATTTGACCACTGATGATATCATCCAATATCTTGGTTTTCTTTTTTTGCATGTATTTCTTCTAAAGATCTTTTCTTAAGGTGACTATTTCTTCTTCCAACCTTTCAATCAACTTATCCTTAGATTCTAATTGATTTATGATTGTTTCTTCAATCCTTCTACCTTCTTCTACCTATATTTTTAACTTCATGATTCTCTGCTTGATTTCTTCTGAGTTGTATTTTTGAGATCCTTCTTTTTTCTTTAAGTCTTCCTTGAGTGACTTGATTTTGTTTCTTTCTTTCCCTAGTTCTTCTAAGGCACTGATTAGTTCTGCTCTGAGATCGAATTCACCTTCTTCTTCAAAATTGTATTAATCATCTTCTACTGCAACAAAGAGTACTCTTTCTGAATCATTGTCACTATCATCATCCTCATCTGATGAGGAGCTGTGTTCCTTTGAGTAGAAATTTTTCTTGAATAATTTATTTTAGTTCCTTCTCTTGTCTCCCTTTTGATTTTTATTTTTCTTCTTAGGGTCTTCTTCATCATTACTATATTTATTGTTAGCATAAGTACATTTAGAAGAAAAATGACCAATACCACAACAATTAAAACATTTTAATGGAGGAATACCTTTGTACTTATCAGTTCCTCTTTTCAACTTTATCACAAAGTTTTCTACTTATTCATCTTCTTATGAATCATCATTGTAGCTAGAATATGGTTTTCACTTTGGCTTATTCCACTTATTTGTCTTATTGGATGCCTTGACCACTACTTCCTTTTTGACTAGGTTATATTGTTATAAACCTCATTTCATCAGCTATGAATACTCCATGTAGCTTGTCCATACTCAAACTGTCAAGATCTATTATTTCTTCCAGGGATGATATATTAGGATCAAATCTCTTAGGAAGAGATATTAAGATATTTTTAACAATCAATCATTCATTGAATTATTCTCCCAATCCCATAATGGTGTTCACTATTTTTTCAACTCATAGAAAGAAGGATGCAATGTATTCATCTTCAATTGCTCAAATTTTTCTCTAAGGATTTGAAGCTCAGATCCATTTACTTTGGCATCTCCTTCGTAAATATTTTGAAGTTTATCCCAAGGACCATTTGCAGTATTGCAATGCATAACTTTGACAAATATTAAATTATCTGGACTACGTAGAACGGTGCCTTTAGCCTTTGAATTGTTATCGCTATGTTTCTTTCCATATTTGTCATTTGGGGGAGTGGTTGGTGTTGTATATCTGTCTACTACTGACTGCCAAAAATCAAATCCCCATGCCTATAAAAAGGTTTTCATATTTTTATTCCAAAAGGCATAGTTCTATCCATCAAACCTTCGTGCTTCAATCTTAGTGTATTCCATGATCTCCTTCCAGTGGTTAAACTATTTATGTAAGGACCTGCTCCGATACCAATTGTTGGAATACTGATAAGGGGGGGTGAATTAGTATGAGTACTTTATTACCACTTTTAACCATAATGTGTATTCTTTAACTTAATGTGCAGTATTCAATAGTTTATCATTAGAATTTATTGTATTATTAGTAGTATAAATCAACCATGAAAAATAAGCAACCAAAAATACACAATACACCAGAATTTACGTGGAAACCCAATGTGGGATAAAACCACAAAATGATTTTCTTATATGTTAGAAGAAATAAATTCATAGGAAGAACCAGCTTCCTTATTTTCCATCTACAACTGGAAGGAGGCTCCAACCCCCTAGTTTTCAAGATCCAACCTGAAAGAAGATCCAACTCCCTAATTCTTTGGAACCAACCAGAAAGAGGATACAACCCTCTTTCCTTGCCTCGCCCAACCACCCAGAAATACAAATATAGAAAAACTATCACTACGAGTGAATCAATCAACCTATTACTGATTTGTTACTGTCACTACCATAACCTGTCATGGTTGTTATGCTTCATCAATTTTTTCTACTCAAACCCTTATGCCTCAAATCCTCATACCAATATCCACAATAATGAATTCAAAAACAAATACTCATGAAGTACTAGGACATTTATGTGTTGGACTGTTGCAGAATATTTACCCTAACATACACAGTAAACCAAACCTCTCAAACTATAGTTGACCTGATAGATTTGATCATTTGAACTTTAGTTTTCTCAACAAATCCAATCCTTGTGCTCTGTAAACTCATGGATCTTTACACTTTGTCCCATTGTGTCTCGTGGATGTCTGCATCCTGCTATCTATGCAAGTCACAGATTTATGTGCTTCTCTATACATCCTCATTTTCCTTCACTGAGCCTGGTGGATGTTTGCTCTCTTCCTTCACTGCAACTCATAGATGTTCATGCTCTTTCTTCATTGAAACTCACAAACAGACTCGAGAAAAAACCTAGAATAATAAGCTCAACTCCATCCCTTCGACTCCAACAACTTATCGGTTCACTAAACTTCGTTGCCTCAGACTCATTGCTTCAGATCTATCAATAGTACATTCCCAATGCCCTTTGCAACATAGATATTCAATGTGATCAATAGTTTTCAATAAGAATCTATTGAAGTCTTATTTATACTTTTCAAGTGACTTCCTATAATGTCCCCAAGGCTGAGCATTGTTGTAAATCATGTCTATGAAGTATAAATCTTGCATTACGAATTGTAATTATGTTTTATAGGCTGGTGAGACAAGTCATATAAGCTAGTGGGATTATGTGTTATTAGGCCAGGGAGCCTAAGTGTTGAAGGCCAGGAGCATGATTTTTTGCACATGTAATTATGCACAGTATTAATACAAAACATCTCTGCATGCAGACCGACCACGATGAATGAGTGATGGGGGACTACGCATCCACAAAGCCTGGGTAAGGGAGAGGGGGCTAAGAGGTTGGAAGAGGGGCTTAAACCCTTGAGAATGATATTAAATTATTACTATTCCAAAGTTGTGTAAACGTGATGTTTTATCCTAATTTCTTTGGAAGGACGAGTGACTTCCACATGGGAAGGAATGAGCATCATGGGTGACGATTGTCAACCCAAGCGCATGCAGTTAAAACTGTTGAGTTGAGACATGATGGGGGTTCCTCCTCCATTCTACCATCGACTGTCTGAACCGGGAATCCCGTATGACCTCTACAAGAATACCCTCACGCAACTCTGAAGAAAAAAAGGCCTGTGTTGATTTTTGGAGGAGCCGATACACCCTCTGTCAAAACTGTCGAGTTTGTGTTCAGCCATTGCATGGATTTCTTATCACACATCCCTGAAACCCAGAATCGTGAGTCTGTTCTATATGGATGGTTGGGAAAACCGAATGTCCCATAATTGTTGAGCCTGGTTGGGTTGAAGCGTCTTTCTGTCATCTGTTTGGGAAACCTGTGTTTGTTGTCCTAGTTGACTATGGCAGCCATGCAGTTCTTGGTTGGGTGTGGTTCGCTATTGTTGTATGTTCATTGTTGAGCCTTGTTGTTTTTCTTCTTTGTACGAGAACGAGATTAAGGAAACTGGTTGTACGACCTGTGTGTAACCTCTCTCTAGGTGAGGGAGGTGATTTTTGTTGAAGAAGCAGGTTTTACCAAGCCTGTGAGCAACTCTCTCCAGGTGAGAGAGTCCGCGGAGGAAGGAGAGAGATCCTGGAAGGAACCCTGTAGCTGCCATAGAGCTCAGACATTTCTAGTCCAGTCTGTTGCTGAAGCCCAAGGAAAGGGAGGTTAGCAGCCGAAGGACTGTCTAGGTGATAGAGAAGGTGTATACTCCTGGGGTGGGACAGGCATGCGGGGAAGGAGAGTCTATGGGAAGTGGGAATAAGTGGTTCCTGGGAGAGAATCCTCCTTCTTTTACATGTATTCTTCCTATAAACCTTACCTAGCCTAGGATTCCTTACCCGACAAAGCTTAGTCCCAGCTCAGGGGTGACCTACTGCTGAGAGTGATTAGCAGCATGGTCTAAGGCTAGAAGGTTCGTGGAATTTCTACACGCAGTTGGTGGTGTGTGATAGTTTCAAAGATAAGTGTCACTATGTTTTGTAATTCTGTAATTAATTAAATGGCATACCTATGATTCTTGCAATGTTATCACATATTTTGTTGTGCGTATGAATTATTGTTATTTCCATTAACTCTGAAACGCTAGCAGTAATTCTGTGTTTAACTGTAATTAAGCATTTTAAGTTCATTAGAATGCATAATGTGTTCCAGAAGTGTTTTTCCGCGTAGTAGCATTGGCCCGACCATGGGGTTGATGGTCGGGGGCGTTACAGTATGGTATCAAAGCCTGGTTTCAATGTTGATCCTGGATAGGCCTGATAAGTGGTCTTTGGACTGAGGGTTTGAAAAGAAATTGTGTCTGGAGGACTAGTTTCATACCTTAGAATGTTTCTAAGTGTCAACGGACTACTTGAATGTGTTACAAGCTCAAGAGGTGTAGTGGTATTATAAAACTACAGTCGGTGTGTTATATGGACACAGGGAGAGAGAGAACTCCACACTAGAAGTGTTGGATCAAGTAGATGAAAGTTCATAAGGAGGGTACCAAGTCATTGGCTAGAAGTCCTTGAGAAGTAGAGTTGGACGGTCGGAATTCTCTGTGGAGAACTCATGAAATTGTGAGGACCGTAAGATAGCCAGAAGTTGCAAGGTGGTTAGTGGATGGAGAAACTCACCACCCTAGGATCCAGAATAAACGTGGGTCATTGATCGTGGTTGGTTTGAACCATTGGATCATTTTGTGAATTCAGGGATCGTGAACTTGAAGCACAGGCCAAATTCTTGGTCACTCCAAGTCCCGAATCATGAAAGAGATTAACAAGGGTAGAATCAGATGGTGGAGCACTTCCAGGAAGAAGTGCCAAAATCCAATGAGCCGTCAGATCTAGCCAACCAAAGAGGAAGTTAGGGCAGAAAATCTTGATAAGTGTAAGCGTATGAGAGATCTGGACCTTCGGATCAGGGGAGGCTCACAGTCATTGATCTCATACATGAATTTCCATATCAGAATTTGGTGATTGAAGCGACAAGATATTTGGAGTCACTGCATCATGAACTCTTGGTTCATGAAACTTTGAAAATATCTAGACCGTTAGATCCAAATCATCGAGGATCGTTGGATCTCGTACAAGAACTCATGTATTGAAATTTAGGGATTGAAGTGACAAGATATTTGGAGTCGCTGCATCATGAACTCCCAGTTATCGAAAACCCGAAACCCGAAGTTTTGAAGTCCCGAAATCTTCGAAGACGAAAGAATCGTAGCTAATTTGTCTTTTTACCGTTGGATGTTGAGTAAACGTGGACCATCGATCCACCCAATTTATGTGAATTCGGTAAATCAAAACTTCAAGAGATAGATGTGTGTACCTTAAACTCTTCGAAGGTCAAAAGCCCAAGTAGCACCTAGTATTCTAGCATTGGTCATGACCTTTGGTTACGAGGGTAGGGAGAGAGAGGGAGCTATCACCCAAAAATTACAGAGCCGAGCAGAACTCGGAAAATTTGTAAAGTTGAAGTGTTTTCTTAAATCAGAATGGTTTTGAATGTGTGGAATTTGCTAAGAATGATGACCTGAAAAATTCCTGTTGTCTGGACGTGTGTTTGTAGAAGATTAGCAAGTGCCAGAACTGAATAGGGTTGTCGTTGAGAGAAGAGAATGGAAAAGGTGTAGATTTCCTCCAGTTCAAAGAACGAAAGAGAAGGAAGGAATGTCAACTTGGGATTCAAAGGGTCAAACTGTAATGGTCAAGGAAAAGAGATGGATAAGGAAGGACATATGATGAAAATCATTGAAAGATTGCAAAAATATGCCCTGGCTCGCCGAGATGACAACCGAAAGTTCATGAAAGTCAAGGATAGGCAGGGTGAATTCAACTGAAGGATGTTGAAGAATCTGGAAAGAATATAAAATAAATTGAAAAAGGAGAGTGACTCAAGCAAGATAGAGAGTCGCAGGACCCCTGAGAGGAAAATAAGATCAAGGAGTGTCAACAGACATCATCGTCGCTCCCCAAAGCATTCCAGTAGGGAAGAACATAGTAGTTCAAGCCCATCTCCTACTAGAAAGCACAAGAGATCTAGGATGGATGAATTGAAAAGGGAAATGAACAAGATCAAGCCTTCAACGTTCGATGGAGAACATAAGAAAGAGGAAGATGTTGAAACTTAGTTGTTGGGTATGAGGAAATACTTTCAACTGCAGAATTATTCCTCTCATGCAGAGGATAGGATTGCCATGTATCAACTGAAGGGAAAGGCATCCATGTGGTGGGATCAACTTGTGCAGGTGTAGCACATCAGGGAAAGGGACATCACATGGCAAGAATTTATGAGGTATTTCGAGAGGAAATACTTAACTAAAAGATATTATGGCATAAATATGAAAGAGTTCTTTGAACTCAAGCTGGACAAAAAGACCATTGATGAGTATGAATGAAAGCTTTTGGAATTACTGAAGTATGTTCCATTTATCAAAGATGAGTTTGTCAAGATTCAGAGGTACCTGAGTGGATTACCACCTCCTATTGGGGATAAGATTCAGTATGATGACCAAAATACTATGGAATAAATGATAAGAAGAGCGAAGTTCTTATTTGAACAACAAAGAGAAAAGCCTACCTTTCGGAAGGCTTGGGATGACCAAAAAAAGTTCAAGAAAGAACAAAGGTAGAAGGGAAATAAACCACCCTTTTTTAGAAACAGTCCTGAAGAACAACTGTCTCTTAGAGAGCCCAGGAAGGTTGAAGTGAGTGGGAAAATGTCAAGGACTCCACCTATGGAATGTTGGGGTTGTAAAGAAAACCATAGGTACAAAGATTGCCCCCACACAAATGATAAAGTAAGAGTTCTCTAGAATGTTCAGCAATTTGAAACAATTGAGGACATGGATAGTAGAATTCCAAGGATCTACGCAACCCTGGAAAATAAGAAAGATGAGTATCAATCACACATGATTGAAGTAGAAGGTATGATCAAAAACCAACCATTTACTATTTTAGTTGATTCAGGGGTTATCCATAGTTATATAGACACTAGAGTGGTAGAAAGTTTTCATTTGGTAAGAAAAAAACATGAAAAGTCTTGGTTAGCACAGCTAGCTACAGGAACCAAGAGAAAATTCATAGAGTTAGTCAAGTCCTTTCCTGTAGACATGAATGGACTGAGCACGAAGGCCAATTTGAACATTCTACCATTAGGCTTTTATGATTGTCTAATTGGGATGGATTGATTGGTCCAGCACCATGCCATATTAGACTGTCAGAACAAGGCATTCACTTGCTTATATGAAGAAGGGAATCAGAGAGACGTCCAAGGAATTCCTAAAGCTATTACTATTAGAGAAATCTCAACAATGTAGCTGAAGAAGTGCTACAGAAAAGGTTGTCAATTATTTGCAGCCCATGTGGGGGAAACGCCTAAGGATAAGGTGTCAGGTATTGAGGATCATGAGGTACTTAAAGAGTTCGAATATGTATTCTAGGAAGTACCTGGACTACCTCCAAAAAGGGATATCGATTTCTCTGTGAACTTGATGCCTGGAGTAGCTCCAATGTCAAAGGCTCCATACAGGATGAGTGCACCAGAATTGAAAGAGTTGCAGCTGTAGCTTGAAGAACTTCTGAAGAAGGGGTATATACGCCCAAGCATGTCACCTTGGGGTGCCCCGGTCCTATTTGTAAAGATGAAGTATGAAACGTTGAGATTGTGCATTGATTTTAGGCAAGTGAACAAAGTAACGGTGAAGAACAAGTATCCTCTACCGAGGAGTGATGATCTCTTCGATCAGTTGAAGGATGCAAAGATATTTTCAAAAATAGATCTAAGATCGGTATATCACCAAGTAAGAATAAAAGATGAATACATCAACAAGACTGCCTTTAGAACAAGGTATGGTCATTATGAGTTCACAGTGGTGCCGTTTGGATTGTCAAATGCACCTGTTGTTTTTATGAGCTTGATGAATGGAGTATTCAGGGACTATCTAGACAAGTTTGTCATTGTCTTCCTCGATGAAATTCTAGTGTATTCCAGGACCAAAGAAGAACACGAAAAACATCCGAGGATGGTGTTGTAGGTGCTAAGAGAGCACTAACTATATGCCAAGCTGAGTAAGTGCTCATTTTATGAGGAACAGATCCATTACTTGGGACATATTATCTCAAAGGATGGGATAGCGATAGACCCTGAGAAGACTGAAACCATTAGAGAATGGTCAGTGCCAAGGAACGTAATAGAATTTATATCCTTCATGGGATTGGCTGGTTATTATAGAAGGTTCATCACAGGGTTTTCCAAGATAGCTCACCCTATCACTTCCTTACAAAGAAAGGGGAAATAGTTTCACTGGACAAAGGGATGTGAGGAAAGTTACCAGTGATTGAAGCAACTGTTAACCAGTGCTCCAATTCTGAAGATTGCAGATCCAAATGCATATTTCATAGTATGCATTGATGCATGCAAAGAAGGACTGAGAGGGGTCCTCAATCAGAATGGATTCATAATATGTTATGAGTCCAGGAAATTAAAAGAGCACGAGAATAATTATGCAACCCATAACTTGGAGTTTCCAGCCATAGTTCATGCTCTAAAGAAATGGAGGGATTACCTCATGGGAATGAGGTTTGAACTCAGAACAAACCATAATGGTCTTAAATATTTGTTTGATCAACCAACCTTAAACGCTAGACAAAGTAGGTGGCTGGAATTTTTGTGTTAGTATGACCTTGAGATCAAGCATATCAAAGGAAAGAAGAATAAAGTGGCCGATGCACTCAGTAGGAGGGTGCATGAATTACATGTTACAACCATTAGCATGTATCAGACTGGTATTAAAATCATAATTCTAGAGGCTGCAAATGTAGATCTGTAGTACAAAGAATTGGTATCCAAGCTACAACAGGGTAAGACGCCACAGAATATGGAAATTTATAAATTGGAAACAGATGGAATATTGTTGTACAAGAACAAAATTTTTGTACCTAATGTCTAGTGCTTGAAACAAATGATTTTGCAGGAGATGCATAATGTGCCTTATGCAGGGCACCCTGGATATCAAAAAATAGTAGCAGCAGTCAAGAGCCATTACTTTTGTTGGGTATGAAGAGAGAGATCGTTGAATACATCGCCATATGTATGGAGTGCCAGAAAGTTAAAGCTAAGCATAGGCACCCAACAGGGTTTCTGCAACCTTTACCCATTCCTGAGTGGAAGTGGGGAGTAGTAACGATGGATTTTATTATGGGATTGCCCATAACAGCCAAGATCCATGATTCGAACATGGTGGTGGTGGACAAGCTTACAAAATCTTCCCATTTTATTCCACTAAAAAATACTCACAAGGCAATAGATGCTGCTGATATTTTCATAAGGGAAGTGACACGATTGCACGGAATTCCTAAAACGATTGTGTCTGACCCGAAATTCACCTCGAATTTCTGGAAATGATTGTTCAAAGGATTCATAACGAATCTGAACTTTAGTATAGCTTATCATCCTGAGTCTAATGGATAGACAAAGAGGGTAAATAGAGTAATAGAAGACATATTGAGAATGTATGTGATGGACAAACCATCAAGATGGGAAGACTACCTACACTTGGTAGAATTCACCTACAACAATGGGTATCATGCATCGTTGAAGATGAGCACATTTGAATCAATTTATGGAAGAAAGTGCAATACTCCAGTGAGCTGGGATAATCCAGTTAATAGAAAAATAGTTGGGCCAGAGTTTCTCAAGGAGATGGAGGACCAAATGATAAAAATTAAGTAGAATTTGAAAGTTGCCCAGGACAGGCAAAAATGTTATGTTGATAAGAATAGAACCCACAGAGATTTCAAAGTGGGTGATCATGTTTTCTTGAAAGTGAAAGCTAACAAGAGTTCCCTGAAGCTGGGAAGTTGCACCAAGTTGGCAGCTAGATTTTGTGGGCCATTTGAAATCCTGGAAAGGATTGGGCCAAATGCATATATGCTTGCATTACCTGCATCCATGACTGTACATAATGTGTTTCATGTTTCATTGCTTAAGAAATATATACCATATTCTAGTCATGTTATCGATTGGAATGTGATTTAGTTGGAACAAGAAGGTGTCCTACAAGTGCATCCTGTGGTAATATGGGACAGGAAAAACAAACAGCTCCAGAATCGAGCTATAGGGCTTGTAAAGGTCCAGTGGACTTGGTACGGTCCTGAGGATGCGACATGGGAGCATGAAGATGTTATGCAGGTAGAGTACCTGCATCTTTTTGAAAATTTTGAAAAGCTTGCAGATGCAGTGTAAAGTTTCACTGAGGACAGTGCAAAAATAAAGGGAGGGGATTGTAATGTCCCCAAGGACGAGCCCTGTTGTAAATCATGTCTATGAAGTATAAATCTTGCATTATGAATTGTAATTATGTTTTATAGGCTGGTGAGCCAAGTCATATAAGCTAGTGGGATTATGTGATATTAGGCCAGGGAGCCTAAGCGTATAAGGCCAATAGCCTAATTTTTTGTACATGTAACTATGCACAGTATTAACACAAAACATCTCTGCGTGCGGACCGACCACAATGAATGAGTGATGGGGGACTAAGCATCCACAAAGCCTAGGTAAGCGAGAGGGGGATGAGAGATTGGAAGAGGGGCTAAGCTGAGGGGGCTTAAACCCTTGAGAATAATATTAAATTATTACTATTCCAAAGCTGTGTAAATGTGATCTTTTATCCTAAGTTCTTTGGAAGGACGAGTGACTTCCAAATGGGGAAAAATGATCTTCATGGGTGACAAGTGTCAAACCAAGTGCATGTAGTTAAAACTATTGAGTTGAGCCATGATGCGGGTTCCTCCTCCATTCTATCATCGACTGTTTGAACTGGGAATCCCGTATGAACTCTGCAAGAATACCCTCATGTAACTTTGAAACCAAAAAGGCCTGTGTTGATTTCTAGAGGAGCCGGTACACCCTTTGTCAAAACCATCAAGTCTGTGTTCGACCATTGCGTGGATTTCTTATCACGCATCCCCGAAACCCAGAACTGTGAGTCTGTTATGTATGGATGGTTGGGAAAACCGAAGTCCCGTAATTGTTGAGCTTGGTTGGGTTGAAGTGTATGTCTGTCATCTATTTGGGAAACCCATGTTTGTTGTCCCAGTTAACTATGGCGGCCACGCAGTTCTTGGATGGGTGTGGTTTGTTGTTGTTGTATGTTCATTTATGAGCATTATTGTTTTTATTCTTTATACGAGAATGATATTAAGGAAACCAGTTGTATGACCTGTGTGTAACCTCTCTCCAGGTGAGGGAGGTGATTTTTTTTTAAGAGGAAGGTTTTACCAAGCCTGTGAGTGACTCTCTCCATGTGAGAGAGTGCACAGAGGAAGGAGAGAGCTCCTGGAAGGAACCTTGTAGCTTCCACAGAGCTCGGAGTTTTCCGGTCCGGTCTGTTGCTGAATCCCAAGGCAAGGGAGGTTAGTAGCCGAAGGATTGTCTAGGTGATAGAGAAGGTGTATACTCCTGGGGTGGGAAAGGCATGTGGGGAAGGAGAGTCTGTGGGTAGTGGGCATAAGTGGTTCCTGGGAGAGAATCCTCCTTTTACGTGTATTCTTCCTGTAAACCTTACCTAGCCTAGGATTCCTTACCCGGTGGAGCTTAGTCCCATCTCGGGGGTGACCTACCGTTGAGAGTGATGAGAAGCGTGGTCTAAGGCTGGGAGGTTCGTGGAAGGTCTACACGCAGTTGGTGGTGCATGACAGTTTCAAGGATAAGTGTCACTATGTTTTGTAATTCTGTAATTAATTAAATTACATACCTGTGATTCTTGCAATGTTATCACGTATTTTGTTGTGCATATGAATTATTGTTATTTCCATTAACTCTAAAATGCTAGTAGTAATCTTGTGTTTAACAGTAATTAAGCATTTTAAGTTCATTAGAATGCATAATGTGTTCCGGAAGTGTTTCTCTATGTAGTAGCATTGGCCTGACTATGGGGTTGATGGTCGGGGGCGTTACACTTCCTTTAGGAGCTAGCTTGTAACTATTTTACCCCTTTTCCTTATTTTAGGGCTAACCCACACTCTCTTGTTACAACCACTTTATGCTTAATTAAATTCTTGTTGCAACTCCTTTACCAATAATGAATGACCTATAACTACTTGTTGACCTTCTAGGCTCTTCTAAATCATTCGTTGGGGTCCTCCAACTTCACAAGACCATAACTCCTCAACCATGAGGAACCATGTGTCATGCCACCTATCACTGGAAATGATGTGAAACGAATTTCCCATCCGTGAATGAGTTACTTGCATTTACACTATTCTTAATTTCCTTTCTCCTTTATCAACTGCGGGTTCCATAACCATAATTTTGGGGCTTCCTGACTTCTTCAAGGTTGACATCAATGGCAACCAATCTTTCAACATAAATGACATTTTGTTTGGCATGGAAACACCCAACAGATTTTGGAGTCTTGTAATGGGATATTCATAATGTGTACACCTTGGTCATACCTTTCCAGTGAGGTATCAAGTGCCCCAAATAGATACTGTATGAAAAATTTATGCCCTCGGAAAGTTGACCTATCGACTACCCCCATCGAGGCCCAAAAGCCTTTTGGATTTTCATCTTTCGGGGTTAAGGTTTTGGATGTTTATTGATTTCTAATTTATGATTTATGTTAAAAAGGCCTTTGAAGCCTCGTTGTAACCATATTCTTGCGAATGCACCTAGTTGTCACATCTCTTCTTAGATATAAGATACCACCATTCTAGAAAGTTCATTTCACTCTATATTTTATTTTACAATTTATGTATATTTCAGTATTTAATAGAAATTGAGTATTACTATATCTCTATGCCTCTATCTTATTTTTTTGTTTCATTTTTTTCCCTCATAAATCTAGATCACAAGTTGCAAACCTCACCATGCAACTACAACATATGGATAAGAATATGGTAGTGCAAAAGAAAGTGTGGTGTACTACACGTCGCACAAACAGTCACCATAGGAATGAGTTTCCTACGATGGGGAGTTACATGGAAATGGGTGCGTTGAATTCATTTCCAATCGGACCACAAACTGAGTGGTGTGATATTTGTAGATAATGGTGCCATATACCTCCTCATTTCCCAATACTACATAAGTATAAGAAAACTACTCACACTCCATTGTGTGAGTTTTTAAAATACATGGAACATGATGTGAAAAAAATTAGTCATTGTAGCTAATGTAGTAGAACTTTGTACATTCTTTCCAAGTCCTAAAAGAAATGAAAGGTGGAGACCATGGAGAATTTTATAAATGAGTTTACAAAGGAGGTCTAGGAGGAGGATATGGAAGATGAAGTGAAAGAGGGTATGATGGTGGAGGAAGATAGCCTACCTACTTTAACTATGGTGAAGTAGTCCATGTTCCACGGTTCTTTACCAAACCATGCACACTTTATCGGTATTTCCACAATACATATCATGTCATATAGGATTTCCTATACTTGCTTGAAAAATGGGAAGATAAGAAGGGGCACTACAATATGGTGACTGTGGAGCCATGAAAAGATAAGAAGCCAAAGGAAGCTAATGCATAGGTGATAACCCAAGGAGGCATTAGAATGAGAATGGACTTGGAATGAGGAGAAATGTTTGGTCAAAATATAGAAGGTAATATCAAGAAAGTGATGAAATTACCTCCTAAACTTAATTCCATGCAACAAAATAAATTCCTATGTGAATCACAAAAGACATTGAAGGAAGACAATGTTTGCAAAGAGGTAAGGTGAACAATGTAGAGTGAATTGGAGGAATCATAGGTTTCTGAATAATTTCAATGCATGACGAGTTGATGGGAAAACCAAACTCGGTATGGTCCCCTATTCAACTCAGGTTGTCCAACCAATATAGAATTTATCCCATTGGTAGGCTGGAGAAAGTGGAAGTGAACATTGAAGGGGTTAATACCAAAGCATATTTTGAGGTGATTGATATCATGGATGACTTATACTCCAATCGATCTCTACTTGGCATTGAATGGGTATTCGATAAAAATGCAATGTTGAACCTGAAGAAGTGACATGTGTCCTCTGAAACAGAAACATTGCATGTAATTGCCTCATTGGATATGAATGAGGGTAAAAGATATAATGATCCCATGAATGAGTATATGTATATTTCCATCATTGATAACATATAAAATATCACAAGGTGCAAGGATGATTATGTCAACCAAATAGTTGATGGTGAACTGAGCTAGAGAAGTGTGCATTCCTATGACACAAATTTAGAGGATGTTATGAAAAAATGGAAGACTAAGTTGTATGAAGTATCAACTAGGAGATGCACACAAATCACAAAGGTAGTGCACTATATTGTATAAGAGTTATGTGATGTGCCATGGTTTGATGGTACAATCCTAGTTGACACATTTCTGCCATAGATGGAAGAATTGGTCTCAGAGACCCAAAGGATACAAGCCATGGATGTAATAGTTAAGGAACACCTGCATGTTGTTGGGTGACAAACCACACAGATATATATGAATGGGCACATGTGGTATAATATATAAATTCAGGTTTTATCCCACAACGGACTTTGAATTACTAAACCATTACAAGGGTACCAAATATCCTCAAGAACATATTTGTTTCTGTGAAAGGAAATGGACAACACATATTCCTAGTAGACATTTTGTCCATAGGATTTTCCATCCAATGGATATGGTACCTGGAATGTTTTACAAATAGGAGGAAACAAGAAGAGAAAAGGAGGATTGGGGAAATGTAAAAAGATTTTTTTTGTGACGTTCAATTTCACCACAAAAATCCTAGTGCAGAGAGAGGCACTCTTAAGAATTAACAATTTCATATTCCACTGGCATCCTAAAGACACCATGTTCAATTTCATATATGCCTACCACAAGCCAATGGAAAAAATGAAATAGGTCATATACACTTGAAAGATTGGCAGTGATGATGTGGAGGAAAAAGACCCTATATGGTTACAGATCAACGAGACTGAGGGTGAGCACATGGCTCAAGATAAGGCCTCCAATTGATATGAATTGGATCATTATATTATTTTTCATCTATATTGATGCTTCATGGGTGAAAAAAATTGGAGGAATGAACTTGCAGAGAAATTTTAGTGGTTTCTTCCAATTTGAAATTTCGGTTTCAAAAACCTATCTTAAATATTCTGGATCCATTTTGACCTTTCCAATGGTGCAATAATCACCTCAGTCAAATTTCGTATGTGAATATTATGCCTTCTTCAAGTTGACCGACCATATTGATCACCATGGTGTGAGTGGATGTCACGCCATCTTCCATTACTTAAACGTGTGGGGCTAGCCATGTAGTGGATTTTCTAAGAACATTCTAGAAGGTCCAAGCTCGATCACTAATTGAGGGTTGAATAATTCAAAGTGCTAGCAAAAGATATAATTTTCCATACTGAAGTTAGAGGTACATTCTTTAATCTGGTGGGAAAGCCATATGAAAACACTTGGGCTAGAAGGTGATCTTATAGTAACTAAGTGGTGTCATGGAATAATTCCCTTGCAGATAGGTGAAATTTCCCTTAGAGTACATACCTCTTATACCAAGAGAGAAAAACACAAGTGGACACTAACATCCCTTTGAATTTGGTTTAACTAATCAGAAAGAGAGAGAAGGAGAAAATATGTGATGCACCTAGTTTCGAAGTTTATCCTTGCTACTTCCAATCCAAGCTTGATCTCCAAACCCCTTAGGGAAACTTGATTACAGGTTGTTTGGTACAGGTTGTTACAGGTTTATTGGTACATTTTTACAACAATATATCTCACAGTTATAGTGTGGCATTGGCTCCATCATTCTACTTCTATGATAGGGCATTTATACGGGGAAAGGATAGGTGGTTGTAGCCACCTTCCAATTGTAGTTCGAGAACATAGGGGGTTGTAGCCTCCTTCTGATTTTATCCAGAGAACTAGGGAGTTGGAGCTTCCCTCAGGTTGTATCCTGAGAACTAGGGGGTTGGAGCCTCCTTCCAGTTGCAACTGGAAAAGAAAGGAAGTTGGTGCTTCCAATGAATGTAATTCTTAAAGACATATAAGTAAAATAATTATGTGGGTTTATCCCGCTTTGGGTTTCCACGTAAAAACACTAGTGTACTGTGTATGTGTATGATTGCTCATTTGTTCATTTTTTATTTACTCTGCAACTATTGGGTGATAATGCTACATTGATATAGCACTTACATTTTATGGTTAAAAGGGATTCAATTTCTCTATTATGGATCCACCCGCCCTCTAAGTAATCCAACAATTACTTTTAATATTTTTTTGTTTAATATATGAATGGTTGTGTGTACTTCATGTACACAAATCATATTGCTCAACTTTGAATCCTTCAAAATGGTTCTGGCCATCTGTGTTACTTTTATTTTCTTCATTTCAATGACTCCATTTGTTGAGGTGTCCTAGATGTTGATAACTACCTTTCTATTCCATGCTCTTTACACAATTCTATGAATTATTTTGATGTTAATTCACCTCCATTGTTTGATCTTAAGAGCTTAATTCTCGAATCAATTTCATTTTAAACCATCTCCTTGAATATTTTGAAATTTCTGAATTCCACTGATTTATTTTTTACAAAAGACACTGCATTCATTCGTGTATATTCATCAATAAGTAGCATGAAGTATTGTTCACCATTTAGTCATTTTGTTCTCATTGGTCCACATAAATCAGTGTGCACAATGTCCAATGGCTTTGTTGTAGATTTTTCCTTTGATCTAAATTTTGTTTTTGTTTGTTTTACATGTAGACAATGTTTTCACATAGTACTGGCCAGTTTTGATATTTCAGGAATTTCTTCAACTTCTTCCTTTTTTTTTGAATTTTGACCATATTTTCAAATCTCATGTGTCCCATTCTTTTGTGCTAAATCCAACTTTCACTTTCCTTTCCCAAGAATCATATTTCCTTTCCAATATCATTTAATATGTATGTTGTTTGGAGTCATTATTGTTGTATCCACCAATTTGAATCATCCTTCTTTTATGATCTCACACTTCTCTGAATCAAACATACGTATATGTCCTTGATCACACATTTGACTTACACTCAACAAATTATGCTTCATATTTTCAGCAAGTAGGACATTTTCTACCTTGGCATCCTTACTTCCAATCTTGATTGTTCATTTCCCCACCATTTTGGTTGAGTTGTCATTACCAAATGAAAATGATCCATCTCTTTCTTTATTCATAGATATAAATATGTTCTTATCACATATCATATCTTTTTAACAACCAGTGTCAATGTACTAATCACTTCTTAAGCTTTCTTCCTGTAGTGCAAGGGAGCATTCTTCAACATTTATTTTATCTTGCTTCCTTATCCAAATTCTTGATGGTCCCTTTTGATGATTGTTGAATTCCTTCTTTGGTTCCTTTGGAGGAACTATCAATTTGCAATATTTTTCTATGTGTCCAAAATTTTTTCATTTATAACATTCTACTTCAACGTTCAATGAGACAAAATTGTTATATCTTTTGTTGTATGTTTCATGAGAATTTCTAAAATGATTAATTCTAGGGTGACCTTCATACTTGCTTTTGTTCTTAGCATAAGCTCAGTAGGTTATAGATTGGTGTTGTAATATCCAGTTCCATTGAGCACATTTATACTAACTTATTCTTTGAGGAAACTTGAGAGCAAGTGATGTGGTTATGATACATTATGATTATGCCTTGATTATGAGTTATATTATGATGTCATTGTGATTATATGTTAAATTATATATATATATATCTATCAACATGTATTATTGATGAGTTTTTCTGAGTGTGAAGGATACATGACAGGTTGATGATGTTGATGGCATCAACAAACTTCCTTGGACTCTAGATTGAGTCAGGGACTGGACTTGTATTTGGTTTGAGTTTTGAGTATGTATTTACATGTATATATGATGACTTCACTATGGATTCTATCTATATGGATTATTGAAAATGTTCTTATCAATGGATGCAGTCTCGATGAAACTTGCTAATCTGAATCACATAAAGAGTAAAAGGGTCATGCACAAAAAACTAGACAGATGAGGGAGAGGTGTGGTAGCTTCCCTGTCATAGCCTACTAGCACTCTCTCCATGAAATAAACTATAGGTTAACTATTACCTAGTTAGAGAGGTCCACGATAATGTGAGATCAAACTGAGATAGTTGATCATGAAGAATTCTAAGGGGCACACATTAAAGAATAATTTGTTTTCCTTAGACAACCCTTAGTCTCTCACAAGGTTGACCGAGTGGACTGTTGACTCCAATTGTTAGAAAAGATTCGAAACTAGTCAAAGGTGAGTGGAACCCTAGGAGAATGGAGGTGCATCTTGAAGGGCATGTCGCGTAGTTAAATTGTGATTAAATAAAAATATAGATGGCCTAGAAATATATAATAAAAATATTAGACCTTGCTAGAACGGAGTATTGAATTAATTATTAAATTTTAGAACATAATACTTAATTAATTAGGAAATTTCCATTCCTATTAGCAAACCTGATGAAGCATCATGTCTAGCATGCAAAACCACTCAGAGAAAGGCTAAATAGGTGAAACTTCCTCATGTTCCTTCCTTTCCAGAGGATCGATTTCGCATTCTGACTTCACTAGAGAAAGAAGATATGCATGTAGCAACTATTAGTGAAGCTTAGGAGATAGTAACAAAGACTCTGAAGGATTTAAGGAAGGAAATTGAAGCCAGGGAGGAGGTAAATGAGAAAGAAACACTTGAACCTATCAGTTCTTTGACTAAACATCAGTTGGTACTAAAATTTGAAAGGATTACAAAACAAAAGGAAAAATTGAAGCGAGAAGTGGAGGATTACAAATTTTTGGACAGGTACATCAAGAAAGAAAATACATAGTTGAAGGAGAATAACTAAAGGTTATGGAATAAGCATGATGGGGTCTCTGCCAAGATCAATATGGTTCTACACCTAATACAGTACACAAGAGTTATTAAAAGGGAACTTAAGGATGAGGCTTCAAGTTTTAATATATTTAATCGAGGTAATTAATGTTAAGTCAGGATGGAACAACAACACCAGTTTTGCAATTTTGAGATCTAGTTTGGAATTTTTTTCATGAGGAAATGCAATGACTTGGGCATGGGGGAATGTTGGGTCTCCTTTTTTATGCCTCCAATTACCTTACCTTTTCCTCTATCTTGACCAACTTTACCTCAAATATATGCACCATTTTCCTATTTTCTTCAAACACCTATCTTTTAGCCATTCGTGTGTATACATGAGGTAACCTATGTTTAAATCATGATTTATGTGATTTATTAATATTTGAAATTAAATGATTGATGTTAAATTCTCTCTAATTACCTTGATTAATCCAAGCATACCTTATGACATAGCTCATCCTCATCTGGTACCTTTCTGCGTGCATCTGGTACTTAACTCCTCTGGTACCTAATTTTGTGATAGTTTGGTAGCAATGTATTTGACTGTGCGCGTCCAGTACAAATATTCATGTTCCATCTATGTGCATCCAGTAATAGCTCCACATATATAGTCTTGGGTGTTTAAACGAATTTGATTTCGATGGGTCCAAGGAATTTGTTAGCTATAGCATCATTTGTTTTTTGAAGACAACGATACACTTCATCCTCATGCACTTCGTTTCATGAGGATGAATTTGTTTCCATGAAAAATGTTATATCAACCAATTGTAATATTTACACAATCATTTGATGTTATCTCCAATTCTTGGTTGTAATGATTGTTTCTCTTTGAAAGAGAGGCCCTTGTAGATGATATATATACACAAATATAATTAAGCATCTTTATGCTATAGAATTGATTCTTGAAAAAATTGTTGATTGTACACCTGTTACTGAAGTAATGATATGAATTACAGTTTATGAAATTTATGTGTGTGATCACATTCTTCATTCTTTAAGTTTCTTTTAAAGCTACCTTGTTGGTACAGAAAGGGCACACCGACCCAACCAAGGTAAGCTTCCTTGTATTTATCTGTGTGAATATAATTCTGGTTTTTGTGTGAATAAAAACATTATGTGTTTTGATCGTAGTATCTAATTTTATTTCTGTTGTGTTTCAGTAAATCATTTGACAAAACACAATATAGATTTGTGGTAATTTTGAGTGAGTGAGAAATTCTAAGTGAAATATAGATTTTTGAGTAAATATTTGTTATTCTTGTGTGTGGAAAATCATTTGTTAGATTGAATGCTTCAAAAAAAAAAAATCTATTTTGCAAATACATTTACAACTAATATCTCCATTTCTCACCCTACATGAACCTATAATGGAGTATCTTACTACACCTAGTATTTCTTCTAGGAATGAATAGGTTATGAATGATCTTCCTTTTAAGAATGTGCAGAGAGTTAATTACAGATTGTTGTTAAATTAGTTGCTACAATAAACAAAGTCAAAGTTCATATTTTCCTTTCATGAGCCTGTAAATGAATAGATTCATTACCTGAGCAAGAGCCTTTAAATCACATGCTTGTTGATATTTTGTTTATGAGTTTTTCTTTCTATTTTTTAAACTGTGTGAAGAATATTATTTGAAGATTGTGAAATAGAGTATTGTTTTGGAGTGTTTCTTATTTAGTCTACACTGATCAGACATAGAAACTTATCTATTATCGACACATATAGTTCATCAACTCTATTGATTATGAAACCGGATTGATGTATTAATGATTGCAATATATTAAGCATATAATTGCACCAACAACTTTGAAGAAGTCAATAACCTTTGACATCTTCAAAATATCCAACAAAAATGGACTTCTCACTTTTAGGTTGCAATACTTTCCTTTTCTCATCAGGAATGTGAGCCATGCTACACTACCAAATACAAAGAAGTGGTTCACATCTAGATTAATTTTAGTACATCCTTCTTCTGGTGTTGTATTTTTTAAATCCTTAAATAGCATAGTTGATGGATTCCACCCAATAATTAAGACTTAATCCCTTAGATTGGATCATACAATTAGCCATTCATTTTAATGTGTGATTATTTTTCTCAATAGCACCAGTTTGTTGTAGTTTATATGGGACAATATGTTGCATTTGAATTCCCTATGCAATGTAGTAGCTTGTACATTTGTTTTTCACATATTTACCTCCATTATTTGTTCTTAACATTTGAAGTTGATGTCCATATTCTTTTTCTACAAGGTCCTTATAGGACAAAAAAAATTCAAAAGATTCACTCTTTAGTTTTAGGAAATGAACCCAAGTGAATATGGAGAATTAATCAATGAAATTTAAGAAATACTTGCACCCAAAGAAATAAGGAGAAGAAAACATACCACAAAAATCACTATGAACAGATGCAAAGTGGTCAGGGCATGCCGAGAGGCATGTTTTTCAAAATTTTCCCATTGATGTTTGTTGAGAACACAATTGGCATAACTCCTTCTCTGCAATAAATGAAAGGAGGAATAGTCACCATATGTTGATTACATAGTTTTTGCAATGAGAGATAGTTTATATTACCAAACCTCTCATACCAAATTTTTCTCAAGTCATCGCTATGCGTAACAAAAACTAATGGAAAAGATGATGACCCAAATTTGTCAAACTTGTACAACTTGATAATATCGTCAACAATTCCAATTTCTCGGACATTCTTAGGATCTTTTAAATTCTTGATTACAACTTGGTGAGGTGAAAAGTCTATTGTTTTTCCTTCACATGAATAAGTGATCGAATGCACTAATAGAAGGTTGCAGAAAAGACTTGGAACACATAATACGTCATTGAAATGGCCATTATCTTCTTGAATTTTTCCAGACCATACAACACTGAGAGATCTATCGTCACCAACAAATATTTGTTTGGTGGTACATTAATTTAGAGTGGAAAAAATTACTTAATCATTATCCATATGATAAGATTCTGTAGAATCAATAAGCCACTCATTAGAGGAAGAAGTAGAAGTTTCATTGAAGGATAAACCAAAAGAATAAAGTGCATTTCCATGAGAAGAAGAGTTATAAAATGAAGAATCAATAATGATGTTATGATTCTTCATCATTTCTTATAAGGCTTCTATCCCTTTAAAAAATTTAAACTCCACATGCCATCTTGCCCCAAAAAGTTGCAATTTATGTCAGTCTTCTTACTTTTGGATTTTGTTCCTTTTTCAAAATTAGAAGTAGAAGTTGGATGAGATTCTTTGTGACCCTTTTTTTCTTGGTTTTGTGGTGAGGATGTTGCTTGTTTGTATTCTTGGATTTATCTTTATATTGAGACACTAAGGATTTTTTGGAAGTTCCTACAGTGTTGATCAATCCAAGCTACATAATTTTATCTTCCTCTCAAATAAGAGAATAAAAAAAGGAATCAGGTTTGGGAGTTTGGTAATCACTCCCTAGAGCTTCTCTGATGGCACAAAAGGTAGATGAAAAGATAGAATATGCACTACCAAAATTATCCAGAATTAAATAAATGGATCGGTCATCCTTCACATCTATTTTACAGTCTTTACATAAAATTCTAAGTGTTTTAAACTTAGATAAATAATATTCAATGGAAGGAAAATCATTGGGACTTAAAGTTATTAACTGATTTTCAATCTGGTAGGCTCAAATAATATTGTGTTTACCAAAAATGGCTTGAATATTTTCCCAAGCTTCATCAGGGTCATCAATTTCTTGAAGGTGAAACCTTAAATCATGAGAGATGGACATTTCGATTAGTCCATGCACTTAGTCATTCTTACTATCCCATTTGATTTTTTTTCAACATTATTGGGTTCTTGTTCTTTTCCCAAGGTAAGATAGTACAATCCTTTACTTCTTAGTACATACTCCATATGGGATTTCCATGAGAATTAGTTGGTATTGGTAATAAAAACATCATTGGGGGAATCGATATTAAAATGGACATAGAATATGGATTAAAATGATAAAACTAGTGGTAAGGATGGAAATTTCTCGAAAAAATATGTTGTTTAAAAAATACACCACTAAAAATAGACTTTAGGCATGAAAGTTATGGATTTTTCAAATAATTCATAAATGGTAATCAAAGAGCCATGTGGCAAGTAGAAGTTGTTCCATGTGGTCATGCCCCTCCTTCACTAACTTTCTTATAACCTCTCTTTTACAAATAAGTTTTTATGGAGTGACCCACTCTTATAGAATAAGTGTGAATCACTTTTACAATGAAGTTACTTTGTAAATTAAAGTTGTATGAAAAAAGTAACTAAAAAGTAATATTAAATCTACTTATAATGATTCACTTTTATAATTTAAGTGAAATTCACTTTTAATGAATGTATGAACTTTTTCAAAAAGTAACAAAAAAAAGACTTGAACTCAAGACCTCTTACTAAGTAAAGAAACTTTCAACCAAGTGAACTAGTGAAAAACACATTATAATTGTAAAGGAGGAGGATTGACCTAGTCTTGTTGTGATTGTTGTTGTTGGAGCTCCATCTGAAGGTCTATGCTTAAAAAAAATCTTATTTTCATGTGTTCACACAGGGAAACAAAATCGCGTCTCGACAACAATAACGGGGTTAGATCTCAGTTAGCTTACCTAGAAAATGAAAGTTTCCTCTCTATTTCTGATTTTCTCGAGGTCACATGGAGTGCATGGAATAGAGCATATGCAAACAAAAAAACATATTCCTCTCAATTTATGATTTGTGGAGATCGCACAGAACACAAAAAAAATAGTATACGTAGATGAGAAAGAGTAGGAATCTGGAAATAAAAACATAAAACCAAAATACTATTTCTGTAAAAAAATTAAAAAGGGAAAATTTAGGTTTTATACCTCTAGATTTGACTGAAATGGTCATACCTTGGGAAAATGAAAACTTCTTCCAGTGAAAAAAAAGTGTTTATAGCTTAAAGAAACAGTCGAGATGAAATGGAATATTCCTCTCAACCCATAAGTGTATGAAAATAACATAAACTAGAAATGTGGCAACACGAATTCAATATCTCGATATACAACCGAAGTGGGTCTTCAAACAATGTCTAGTACCATGTTCGACAACACATGGTATTCCAACAAAGGATGAATCCCTTCAAAAACCACTCACACAACCAAATAAAATATCAACACACCAATGTTTTTATGTGGTAAAACCCCAATGTGGGGAAACATCCATGGGCCCAACCAATGTGCCCACTTGAGACAATTTATTAATGAAAAAGAAAAACATTCCAAGAGATTTTCTCACAATCGATTATTGGAAAATGAACCTCAATGCTTTTTGAATAGAGATCATGGACCAGTTAGGTATTAAGCCACAAATAAATGTAGTCATTAAGATAGATGAGAAAATAATTCATCAAATCATTATATTTCTATAACAATATCATGATTGTTGGATTACATAAATAAAAATTCATATTAATTCATACTAAATAAACACACTAACAAACACACTTAAACCTAATGACACATTAGAAAATTTTGATCTTAAATAACTCTTAAGTGTCTAAATATCCTAGCAAGAGATAGAGTTTGGTTACAGATGAAAAATGAAAGACTGCAGGGTCCTGGTAAGAATATTAACACACTATGGTATGGGCCTTTCAAGATATTGTAGAAGATGGGAGATAGAACCTACATACTACCTACCACCATACATGTGCATTTACTTAGTGGTAAATGTGGAGAATGTCAAACTCTACAAGCCTTCCATGTTGTATCAAGAAGAGGAGAAGGTATTACCTTCCAAAGAGGACTTAGCACCAGATGCTCAGGAAGAAGTGGTCCAAAACTACAAGACAAGGGTACCATGACCTTTGGAAAATTTGTTTGAAAGGACAATTTTTAGGAAAAGAAAAGTGGTACTCGAGGGAAAAAGTAGATGAAGAATTTACTTGCCTCATTGGGGATAAAAAGCCTCCCTAAATGGGGAGGTATGGTCTGGTTTGGATTATTATACTATTTTTCATCTATCTTGATTCTTCCAAAGTGGAAGAAAATGGAGGAATCAACTTACAGGATCATTTTAATGGTAGGTCCTAGTTTGAAAATCTAAGGTTTGAAAACTTTCATAACCATTTTGAGGCATCAAACAACACTTTTGGGGTCAGAAAATTATTGGATTTATCTTAGATCCCTTGATGTTATTACATGCATTGAGACCTTTCCAATGGTGTAGACATTGCATCAAATAGGAGCTCATATGCAAAATTTATGCCTCCTGTAAGTTCACCTACCATGTTGACCATCATGGTACTAGTGGATGTCACGTCAACCCCCATTACTTGCACATATGGGGCTAGCCGCATATGGAATTTCAATAATATTCTAGAAGTTCCAAAATATTATTACAATTAAAGGTTGAGGAAGTCAAAACCCTACCCCTAGATGGCTATTGGACAATGTTAAATGGCAAGCTGCCAGGAGGAGAAGGGTTTCCATTCTTTAGCATTGTATTTGTTCCAAAGTTGAGAAAAGAGCCTAGGGGTGGTATTTTGGCAACATAATAGATGAATAGAGATTATGTAGCATCCATACAAGCCACAACTTCAAAGACAAATCCAGATAGAGTGCATCTTTCTTTGTACATGGATTTGAAGAAAAGAGAGTAGAGTGACCTCACCTTCTAGTTAGGTTTTCTCTCATATTATGCTTCTCAGGTTATATCTTGTGTTTATTTTTCAATGATTTGTGAGGGTTTATTTATGTTTTTTATTTTTCACATTTAAGCTATTTCATACATTTTAAGCAAAAAACATGTAATTAAAAAAATTTAAGTCTAAAGGAAATTAACCTTCACGACAAAAATTGCAGTATTTTATTATATTTGTTTTGATGAACTATCCAATGGAATATCCATGGTAGTTTACAAATTGAATTCTCTTTAAAGGGTCCATGTGATGATTTGAGGCCTTGTTTATGTCCCATTAGCCTAAAAGCACCAGTTGCAACCTAATCCCCTTGTTATCCTCCTCTTGCAGTCGCTAAGTCTCCAAAACCCATCCCTCACATGAAAAGCCTACTAAGAGCATCCATATTACTATTGGAAGCCAAATATTCCATTTAGAGGATGTATGCCTTATTTGAGTATCAATAATGGCCTACATATTCGTTTTCTATATTTTCAAATAACAAAATTTCTATGCAAAAGCATTAAAATCATAACATAAACATTTTGTAGCTTCAAGATATTTCGAAGAAGCTAAAGAATGCAAAAAATGGATCTCAATGTAAAAAATTATGGAAAATTTACTAAAATACTACATTTATGTTAAAAATAACGTGAATAGATTATAAATGCATGCAATTTTCTAAAGTGTGCACACTTCGCCTATTTGGTAGACTACATGGGGTGCACTCTTAGGTAGTTTGGAGAAATGTATGTGCATTCTTGTGAGAGTGCATGTCATAATTACCCATTTTTCATTTTTTACCCATCAACTTTGTGGAAGGGCCCTATGAAAAATAATGAAATCAGAAGGTCCACCTTGGACCTACCTTTTCTATCCCAATCATAAGCATGTTTTTATGTCCCTCTTTGGTAAGTCCCTTGCTACATATAATATTAACAAAGGATCATGACACTTGCATTGATAGGTGGTGGGTATCGTTTATAAAATATGAGAGCATCTTGAGTCATTAAGGACTAAGGGATGGAATCATCAAATATTGTAACAAATTTTCTTTGGTTGTCAAATTTAGCCATACATAAGGTTAGAGTTCTCATCGATGTGGGAATTCGAGTCGATTCATAATTCTATAAATTGTATCATAATATTTCTATATAAAAAACATTTCCTTTCTCAATTGAGGCTAAGTTTTCATAAAAAAACATTTACTTTATCAATTCACGTTTAGTTCTCATCAAGTAACAATAGACATAGGGAAATGGAAAAATAAAACAATTCTACTTTGCAAACAAGCATAAGTAAAAGACCAGGTCTGTGTGATGATGCATTTTCTTATGTATGAAGAAGTAATATAAAAGCACTCAAAAAAATATAAAGATATAAGTAACTTTTGTTAAATTTACTAGAAAAAAAACACAATTATATTAAAGTTGTTTTAAGCATTACCAAAAAAAATGAATATATTGCAAGTTGAGGCATCTTTACAATAAAAGATATCAAAATAAAAGATTATAAACATGGTAAATTTTAATTTGATAAATTTAATGTAAATAAATAAATAAATAAAATCTACTCTATAATAAAATTCTAATTATATTTTAAATTTCTCCACAATCCTATTAAGTTTATACCGAGAAAATAAATATTTTTTTCACTAAAATATTAGATATAAACTTTTTGTTATAATAAGGAAAAGAAAATTTGCATTGCTTATAAACTCAGGTGTGGGTCAATCCACGCTAACCCTACCACTTACAACCTCGAATTGTAAGATGCCAAAGTACATCATATATGTTATAATTACCAACAGGATTTCAGTGGTTATAATTACCAAAGTAATATATGTGTGGTTGGATGGACCGTGTGTTGATTTTTCAGTGAAATTTAAGTTCTTTCTCAACCTTCGAATCGTGCACGATGTAATTGTGAGATGCCAAAATAGTCCAAGATATATGATTACAATGATTTCGCATCATGAGGATATGTTTGAAGGAGTGGATTAATTATGGAGCAATTTTTAATTCTGGGTTATTTTTTAGGTAGGTTTTTTAACATAGTAAATTCAAAACTTTGATTAATTTTTTGAGTATTTGACTTAATTTAAAATTTAAAATGAGACAAAACCTCGAATATATGATTCTGAAATACATAAAACTCTTATCATACAAAACAAAAAAATCAGATTCAAGACCGAATTTTCTTAGGTATGACTCCTATGTTTGAATTGGAGTGCATGCTTGGCTGGTTGGACTTTGTGTTGATTTTTCAGTGCAATTTCAATCCGTCCTTCCGAAAAGGTGCAGGTCCTTGTAAACTAGAAAGGCGGCATAGCTTTATGGAAGGTGCATAGCTTTAGGAGACAGTTCCAACTTTGATTTTCAAAATTTTATGCATGAAACATGAGTTGAATTTCTCTAGGTCACTCTACGCGCCACCCACCAACCAAGCTGGCCCATGATTTGCTTTGCAAGTTTCTCATCGTCAATCAATATGTTTTTCATCCCTTTTCTATTAAATAGAAACTCGATTGGCATCCCAAGCCCTCTCTGTCATCAGCCTGGTCTGCGAGGATTCAGACGTCGCAGAGATTGCAAGCCAGTCCACAACAGATTTCTTCGGATTCTTTCCACCCAGGATCTATATCTTTGATACTTTTGTTTGTGATTAGAATCGATCAGATTCATTTAATTAGTGTATCTTGTGTGCTTTGACCAGAAAAGTTAAAAAAAAATGGAGATCCATAGTGGCGTAAATCACGTTTCAGCAAAGCGTCTTTGCAACGTTTCACGGATCGCCTACTTTATGATGAGAAAAGGTCTCATCTCCAAACGCAAGATGCTCATGGACATGCATTTGATGATGGAGAGAGGAAAAGTATATGGAAGAAGTCTGATGAATCTAGTGTTCCATCATTCCAGAGGCAACAGCAATGGAGGCTTTGGGCTCCAAGAATATGAATTCTCCTGCAGCAACAGTCCTGCCAATCCAGTTCGCTTACACATAGCCAAGAGAAAACATCACCACTTTCCCCACTTTCCATGTATTTGTCCGCATCCAGTTGAAGATGACAAAGAAGACTTCAATGCTTCAAGACTTCCCCATTTGGACGACGGCAATGAATACTTCAGCAAGGATTTCCTTGACCATAGTGATCTGCCTACCCTTGAGAAAATGAACCCGTTGTTGTCTCCTCTGTCTCGAAGGACAATAAGCTCATCGGGTGAAGAAAATAATGACTGTCGGGTCGACAGGCAAGCCGAGGAATTCATAGCTAAATTCTATGAACAGTTGAGGGTACAGAACCAGATGTCTTTTCGGCGATACCAGGAAATGCTTGACCGGGGTACACGTTAAAGAGTCCAACCTGAAAATCTTCAACACCAGGTAAGCAAACTCTGTGTCCAGAAATGGCCCATTTTTAGTGCCACCGAGAGAAAAATAACCTGTCGACACAGGGGAAGAAATTTCCAACAGCGCACCTTATAAACAAGACAGCGAAAGCATTGCATGAGAGGAATATCCAAGGCGAAATAGGTTGCATGTCCTTCTAAACCAATTTCTTCAGTGATAGAAGAATTTAAGTGAATGAGTGAGATTGAGTCTGATTAAAAACCAAATAGTGTCTTTTGGCAGTGTACTCGTGTTATTGGTATTATAATTTATTTGGGATTCAGGTGTATATAGAAACAGAACGATGCAGGAGCATCGACTGAAACTTGACAATATACTCACGTTCATGGTATTAGAATTTATACATGGAAATAGAAGGATGCAGGAGCACCGAGTGAAAATGGAAGTTTTAACTGTGTTAGATAATCCAGTCATGGTATTTTTTGTTAGGTTTATTAATTGTAATGCTAGATAATAGAGTCATGGTTATTGATGTTATTGCTTTTGGCTACGTTGGGTAGAGAATGAGAATGCTATGTGCACTGATTTTTAATTTTTTTTTTTTTTCCCTGGAAATGGTTGGTTGTTGTTTAATTTTGAATAAAAAAAAACCTTTCTAATACATATAGGGTCAAAGTTATTATAACATATTCATTAAGAACTTTATTCATGTTATTATGGGAATTCAACTGTGATGGAGAGAATAACAATCATTCCTCACAATCATCCAAACTACATCCAATTCACTGTTTTTTAATTTAATTTAATTTAATTACATATCATATTACAGTTTTGATTTACATTGCATTTTGCTGCTACTGTATAGGTATCATGTGGTTCTTTTTAAAGCTAATAGCTTCTTATAATGTTTTTGCACAATGTTAGTAATTTAATTACATGTTAAATGACATTTTTGATATCTATAATGTTCATATTACATTTTATTACTGTCGTTTGTTATGGGCTAGTCTTTTAACTTTTGATTATATTTCTAAATGACATTTTTTATTTCTATAATGCTTTTGTATAATTTCGATGTTTTAAATTAGGAGGTGATGGAGTTATATTTGTAATTTTTTTTAACTTAATTATATAATTGAATGGCAGTTTTGATTTCTATAATGCTTTTGTGTATTTTAAATTAGAAGGTGATGGAATTATATATTTTTGTGCATTTTGGTATTTAAATTAGAAGGTGGTGGAATTATACATTTCCAACTGGGCAAAATCTAGGCATCAAAGATAAAGCTCCAAGCCCCTCACACAATTATTTTATTTTTAAAATAAATGTCCTTCACATAATTATTTTATTTTTTAAAGAAGATTATTTAATGAAATATATTTTTCTAAAAGTATCTTAAATATTGGACTTATTAATTATTTATGTTCAATAATTAAATAATAAATTTTACGCTTGCTTCCTTCTGATGTGTTAAACCTTTTGAGTACAAGATATGGTGTCATGTGTCTCCTCCCGCCCACGACTAGGATGGACTCCGACACTTTAGGCCTTCTGGATTCTCTACAATACTATACCCCAATTCCTTCGGAGTCTAAAGTCCCGGACTCTTGGAGTTCCGGTCACTTCACCAACCACTCTGGCTAGGTAAGCACATACCATGAGCTGACAGGTGGAAGGAACAGGGGAGACATGCGCCCTAATCGAGGGGTGACATGTGTCATGTTCCAGTAGGTATATAGGATATGTGATACACACGAATCCAGGTGACATGTGGCATGTCTATTGTGGGTCCATGTCACCCTGGCTGACGTCACTGCACCATGTCACTCCTGATTGATGGCCTTCTAACATCCCTCAGATCTCATGGTCGAGATCCAGACACGTAGACCCATAGATCTATGACTCTCACCACTTCAGAGATTCGACGTTCGAGAGTTTTGCGATGAAAAATCCTCCTTTCTATCGAAGTTGGTTAGTGTCGAGCTGACCACAACCTAGATATGACGGTTAGGAATAGTCCCGAAGCGTCCTCAAATAGACAACTCTTGTCACTTCGGGCTTCAGAATTCAGGAGTTTTGTGATCCAAACTCCTCCTTTCTCCCGAAGTTGGTCAGCGTCGGGTTGACTACATCGTAAATCCGACGGCTAGGAAGGAACCCAAAGGTTCCCTAGATCTATGGTCCACATTACTTCACGAATTCGGCCTTCAGAAGTTTTCGACATTACAACATCCCTCTTCTCCCGAAGAGGTCAACGTCAGGCTGACTTCATCGTAGATCCGACAACTAGGAGAGAACCCGAAGGATCCCCAGATCAATCTTCTTGGTCACTTCATGGCTCTGGCCTTCGGGGATTTTGGCTTCACTGCCACTCCATTTTCTCGAAGCGGGACTTCGTCGAAGTACCATGTGTGGGTCCCTTCTCCTGAATGATCGGATGGTAGGCCGTGCTCCTAATGATCTCCCCCAAATCTATGACTCTCCTTCACTTTGTAACTTCAACGTTCAGGGAGTTGGAACTTCGTCGAAGTACCATACGCGAAAACTTCCATTAGATGATCAGATGATCAAGAAGGGGGCCCAAAGGACTCCACAGATCAACAACTCACAACCTTTTGTGACTCTAGTATTCAGGTAATTTTGATAGTTGTGAAGTTTGACATCCCAGGGATTTGAGCTCTCGAAGCTCCGATGCTCTCAAGAGCTAGTTCCTTTCGAACTTAGCTCAGGGTTCCTAGACCCTGTTCGTATGTACCCTCTTATGAATCTCAGGCGATAAGCTCTACTCTTAGTCAATATTTGGTTAAGGCCATGGGCGCGAGCCTAAGGTCTCTTAGGATACTGGTTTGAAGGAAGCACCTTGCTAGTTCTCAAAACTTTAAGTTCTAAAATAGGAAGGGGTAATCTCGTGGAATTATCGAGACGATAACAGTGCTAAGAGGCTTGCTCCGACTCTAGAACTGTGAGGTAACTCCCTGGGGAAAACACCTTCAAGGTTTAAATTGGAGCATATGGAAAATCAAGAAGAAGAATAAGTCCTTAAGGAGATAAATACATACACATCACTTGATCAATCAATACATAGGCCAATCTTAAATGTATACATACATGCACTCATTTTTTATTCCATTTCAAAACACAAAACATGAAAACACTTATCAGAACCAGAAGATGTGATGTGACTGCTGAAAGGGGTGCCCATTTCCACCCAACCATAAGCTAAGTCACTCCTAATGGATTTACCACTGGCCACCTCTGACCTAGGCCATGATGCTTTGAGATTGAGTATTTTATTTCGACTCAGTGAAAGTTAGGGATGAAGGTTACTCTCCTTCTCCTGGCTTAGTAATATATAGGGGCGAAGGTTACTCTCCTTCTCCTGACTTACTCATAGATAGGGACAAAGGTTACTCTCCTTCTCTTGACTTAGTCATAGATAGTGATCTGAACCCGGGGGTGATTAGTTTCCAATAATTGGTTGATTCTGTCACTCCTTCAGAAGGGTGAGTTATAGATCGTTTTACTTGAGTGATTTTCAATTAAAGGTAAAGTTGAAGTCTTATAAGATTGAATCCAAAGTGAATAAAACCTTCTTAGTTTTCCTTATGTGTTATATGTCATGCTTGTATTTAATATCCTATGTACGGAAATTCATAGAAAAGAAACATAAGAACATAAGAAACATAATGGATATGACACTTCCCTTGATAATGGAGTTCACCCGGTGTGGGATACCTCTCTAGGTCATGCTCCAAAGCCTGACTTCTTTATTCTCCTCGATGTAATGATGTCTCTCATTTACAAGTTGTAAGGCCAAACTCCCTTTTCGGTGACGGAAACAAGAGATCGAAATGTGATCATGAATGTATACAAGTTTCACAAGTTCTCATGCTCATGAGGCATCCATGATGCTGACATGGACATCATTCCCACATACTCAATACATAAAAAGAGGAAGAATAAAAGATGATCCCCATCATCATGGAGCCATGCTCAGATTCAAGCATAAATATGCATCCCATACAAAGATCCCGCAAACACGAGATTTAGAACTGCTTCATTGGCCACTTATCATGCAAGTGCCACAATTTCTCTATCACATATAACTTATTGGTTTTATGTGGAAAAGGAGAAGAAAACAAGATATAGAAGGAATAAGTTGATCATGTTTCCTTGTTGCATCCTCTCCATGCTTCTTTAGACCTGTAACACGCATGTTATGCTGCAACATTTAATGACAAAACAACATAATGAAAAGCATGCTTACATTAGCTTCTCCAGAACTTAGCTTGTTGATCTGGAGCTCTACAGCAAAAAAAGACTTCGACATTGAATTCGCGTCGTCGAATTACCTAAAAATGATTGTCAAGCCGTCTCCATCAGACACAGTCAACTTCAGGCCCTTTATGGACCTCATGCCTCGATCTGCATGCAATTATGATCAATTAATGCACTAAACCCTACATAGAAATCTGTGCCTAGATGAAATTGGACGAACTGGTGAGCTCCTCCCTCGTGCATTAGTGAAAATCCGACGGATATTCCAACTAAGGTCGTTTGTCGTGTTGGTTGGTGCGCAAGTATTAAGGCGTGTGGGTAGGGGGTAGGTCCCGGGGTCAAACCCACAGGCCTCCCTTTTAGTGCATTTTTTATAGTGGGACCTCCAGATATAGCGATACGTTCACTAGATATGGTGGGGTCCTCTATATTCTATATTTTGTTTTAAATTCAGAAACATGTCCTCATTGGGAATTTCAGGGGTGCAACGTGGCACCCTCTGATTGGTCCACATGGCACCAAACTATTGGGCCTTGTTATCCAGTCATGTGCCATGCAATGACTAACTTTACCATCCATGTCATCTTGTATGGACTACCACGTCATTGTACAGAATGCCATGTCACCTACCACGTCACTATATAGATTTCCACGTCAGCCTGCCACATCACTATACGAAATGCCATGTCATTGTACAGATTTCCACATGGCATGATCCGATTGGTCCACATATCGATCTGAAAATGCCAAAAATGGGTGACACGTGGAAGCCTTTGGTGTTGCCACATCATCATGATGACATCAGCATGACACGTGTCACCTTTCTGCTCCTGCCACGTGTACTGTATGAATGATGAAGTCATATGTACAGATGTTGACGTCAGCAGTATGGATGTTAACTCATCCCCTGTTGACTGGGTTAGGTTGACCAAACTTTGACCACGAATATCTTTCAATCAGTAACTCCTTTTGATGAGCTTTTTGCATCGTTGGAAAGATTGTGATGCACTCTTCGCGATCATGCCATTTTCACTAAGTTTTGGGAACTTCAAATATTTTTCTTTCTCTTCTTACTGAGGCCATTCTGAGCCTCCTGGGACACTTCTGAAACTTTTTTGATGTTCCCTATATCCATTTGGATCATGTCTCCCAACTGAAAGGACTTTTGGTCCCCAAAAGTGTTTACATTATAAGTTTCATGTCCATTGGACTTACAATAAGAAACCCATACCCAAACTATCTCACAAGTCCTAACAATATTAACATGTGTCAGAAAAGAAGTGATCAACAATTATAACTTTTACGTAACACCCTTCTATGGTGTTTGAATCACAACATGTGATTTACAAATATGGACACTCTCGACTAACTTAAGGATTTTCCCCATTCGTTCAACCATTATGTCGAACATGTCAAGGATTTCTTATACCTTGGTGAGTTTCCTCTGGATTTAGACTGGCAAGAAGAATTGGTCTCAACTCTGCCATTGTGATTCTCATCTCTCCCTCGAGATGTCTTGAATCCTTGATCATGAGAAGTTGTGCTCTTGACCTGCACTAACTCAATTTCATCTCCTGATGAACTGTTGACTTTTGGAGTCTCAGTGACTATCCTGGGGTTTTCTTCCCAAATGGTTTTGGAGCTTTCTCCAACATCCTTTGGGACATATCCTATTCCGACATATCTAGGCCAAATAACTGCCTCAATGGGATGTACAATACCTTGGCCATTAGCTCCAAGGCCTCCTCCTTCATATCCCATTTTTCTCATCAACTTTAGGTCAATGCAAGAAGCATGTTGTTCAAGAATTTCAAAAAATCATCGGCATTGATCAAGAAAGGAACTACACATGGTTTATTTACCTCCACCTCAGACTAGGACTCTTGATCTACTTCTTGAGTTGTTTCCAGTTGTTCCTGGTGAGAAGGATCAATGGAAGATGTTTCTAGGAATCCTCCTTGGTTTCTAGATGCATGTAGGCCATCTTCATTTGCTTGAAAACGTGTGCATGCATTTGTGTTTTCATGCTCGCGCCCATGACTAGTGAAGTTTCCATGGTCACACAATGGTCTTATCACTGTCTCATTCATAGAGACTTCCCCTGTATGCATCTTCATGGCTTGCAACTTCTCTTGCAACCTTTGGTTCTCTTCTTCTGCAACATGCAACAATGTCTTCAATCCAACATTCTCTACTTGAAGCATTTGGTTGAGATCTTGAAGCTCATCGAACCATGACTGTTTTGGCGATATTTCCATCCTTAGCTTCAACACCTGCAATCGATATCAAGCCTTCTCTGATACCACATGATCTGAACCCAGGGGTGATTAGTTTCCAATAATTGGTTGATTATGTCACTCCTTCAGAAATATCAGTTATAGATCGTTTTACTTGAGAAATTTGCAATTAAAGGTAAAGTTGAAGTCTTATAATCTTGAATCCAAAGTGAATAAAAAATCCTACTTTTCCTTATGTTTTATATGTCATGATTGTATTTAATATCCTATGTGTGGAAATTCATATAAAAACAAAATAAGAACATAAGACACATAATGGATATGACACTTCCCTTAATAACAGAGTTCACCTGGTGTGGGCTACCTCTCTGGGTCATGCTCCAAATTCTGACCTATTTATTCTCCTCGTTGTAATGATGTCTCTCCTTTAAAAGTTGTAAGGCCAAAGTCCCTTTTCGGTGATGGAAACAAGATATCGGAATGTGATCAGGAATGTATACAAGCTTCACAAATTCTCCTTCTCATGAGTCATGCATGATGATAACATGGACATCATTCCCACATACTCAATACATAAAAAGAGGAAGAATAAAACATGATCCCCATCATAATGGATCCACCAAGTGCCTTAGATTTGTTTCTCAGATCCAAGCATAAATACGTAGCCCATACAAAGATCCCACAACCATGAGATTTAGAACTACTTCTTTGGCCACTTATCATGCAAGTGCCACAATTTCTCTGTCACATATAACTGATTGGTTTTATGTGGAAAAGGAGAAGAAAAGAATAGATAGAAGGAATAAGTTGATCATGTTGCCTTGTTGTAGTCTATCCATGCTCCTTCAGACCTGTAACACACATGATATGCTGCAACATTTAATGAAAAAATAGCATAATGAAAATCATACTTACATTGGATTTTCTAGAACTTAGCTTGTTGATGTGAAGCTCTGCTGCAAAAACAGACCTCGCCATTGGATTTCGGTCGCCGAATTACCTAAAAATGACTATCAAGTCATCTCCATCGAACACAGTCACCTTTATGGATGTCTTGCCACAATCCACGTGAAATTATGGGAAATTAATGCATTGAACCATGCATAGAAATCCGTGACAATACAGACCTGGGAGAAATGGTGTGCTCCTCCCCCGTGCATTGGTGAAAATGAGTTCTTAAGTAAAAAACCCGACGAATATTCCAACTAAGGTCGTTGGTCAAGTTGGTTGGTGCACAAGTATTAAGGTGTGTGGGTATGGGGGAGGTCTTGGTTTCAAACCCGCGGGCCACCATTTTAGTGAATTTGTTACATTCTCTTCTAATTTTGTAGGTCAGCCTTCTAAGTTTTGGAGGATCACCATATATAGTGGGACCTCCCCTAGATATGGCGGGGTCCGCTATATTTTTTTTTTTTTTGAAAATTCAGAAACATGCCCTCATTGGGAATTTCAATGGTGCCACATGGTGCCCTCTAATTGGACAACGTGGAGCCTATCTATTGGCCCCCTTTTTCAAATCACTTGCCACATAGTTTTTTATTGTACCTTACACATCAACTGCCATGTCATCTTGTACGAACTACAATGCCAGTTCCCACGTCACTGTATGGACTGCCATGTCAGCCTGCCATGTCATTGTACGGAATTCCATGTCAACCTGCCACATCACTGTATGGACTTCCATTTCACTATATGGAATACCATGTGGCACAATCTGATTGGTCCACAGATCATCTCGAAAACGCCAAAAATGGGTGACATGTGGTAGCCTCTGGTGCTGCCACGTCATCATGTTGACGTCATCATGACACTTGTCACCTTTCCACTCCAGACACATGTGTTGTACGAATGTTGATTTCATATGTACGGATGTTGACGTCAACAATACGGATGGTGACTCATCCCCTGTTGACTAGGCTAAGTTGACCAAACTTTGACCGCAAATATCTTTCAATCCGTAACTCTGTTTGACGAGCCGTTTATGTCGTTGGAAATCTTGTGATGAACTCTTCACGATCATGCCATTTTATATGAGTTTTGTGAGCTTTTAATTTTACCCTTTCTTTGCCCATTGAGGCCATTCTGAGTCTCCTGGCACACTTTTGAAACTTTCATGATGTTCCCTAGATCCATCCGGATCAGATAGGGATGTAGGTTAATCTCCTTCTCGTGACCGAGTCTCTATTTCCTATGATCAAAACTCTATTTTCCTGTTCTTCCTCGAACCCAAGAGCTTAGTCTCTCGTCTCTGCACTCTTCGGAGGTCTTCCTCTGCCCACCATGCCTTCCTTCCTTTCCTTCCTTAGCCAGATTATGTGTGACCCAAATTCCCAGTCTGTGGTCAAGTCGGGGAGCCTTACAGATGGGTTTTCTACCCCATCCCCTCATTAACTCTTGAGGAGGTCTTCCCACCTACCAGTCTGACTGTAATTCATTCTTGGGTCAGAGGGTTGTTCTAATTCTGAGCAATTAAATCCAACAAAGTACTATTCTGGTGGAGGTTAACACAACCATTCTTATTCCCCTTCACCATATCTTTGATAGAATTTGTGATCTCTCTTAGAACACCCTCCTTCTAGCAGTCATGGAACACTTATCCATTTTCTAGTAAATACATAATTTACATTCATTGACCTTTTATACAAAGGTCCATCAAATCAAACATTCACACATATTGAGTTTTCCATAGTCTCTTGGCCAATATATTTATATTTACAAATTGGGGGAAACAGGGCGTTACAATTCCCTCCCCCTTAAAGTAACATTGTCCTCAATGTTCTATTTGTCAATATACTATGTATATATAGAAGTAAACAAAATTGGATATGCATGTCTCATAGCATCCTCCATTTCCCATGTAGCCTCATCTGGGTCAAATTGTTTCCATTGCACCTTGACCTGTGCAATGGTTTGGTTCCTAAGTGAGGTTTCCTTTCTGTCTAATATGCATTGAGGTTCTGGAAGGAATTCTCCTTCTGACTCCACCTAGATCACATACTAGTCAATTATATGATTAGAATCATGTACATATTTCTTCAATAATAAAACATGGAAAACATTATGTGCCTTTATTGTGGGAGGGAGTGTTATCCTATATGCTACCTGTCCCACTCTATCTAATAATTCAAAGGGTCCACAATACCAAGGTGCCAAATTGGCAAAATCTCCCATTCTCAGGGAACTCTTCCTGGGCCTAATTCTAAGATAGACATGGTCTCCTGTCTTGAACTCTTTGGGAGTTCTCTTTTTTCGGTGTAACTCTTTTATCTATCCTGAGAAAGTTTTAGATTTTTCTTTATCTAAATCACTTTTGGTTCCATTTATTTTAGCATGTCAGGTCCGATTGTAATTCTATCCACTCGATTAATCTAGTTGATTGGAATTTTTCATTATCTACCATAGAGAGCTTCAAACAAACTCATCTTTAGTGACTCTTGATAACTGTTGTTGTAGGAAAATTATACCAATGGAAGGTAGTCTTCCCACTTCTTAGGCTGATGCATTACATGCATCCTTAACATGTCTTCTAATATTTGGTTTACTCTTTCTGTCGTTCGATCAGTCTGAGGGTGATAGGCTTTCCTAAAAAACAATTTAGTCTCAAAACCATCCATTAAAGACTTCCAAAATCCTGAAGTAAATTTGTGTCTCCGTTAGATACAATATCCCTAGGAATGCCATGCAGTATGAATATCTCCTTCATGAAGATGTTAGCGATATCTATTGCCTTTCATGTTGACTTGATAGGAACGAAGTGAGCAGACTTGCTCAATTTTTCTACCACTACCATGATGGCATCATTCTGCTTGGACGATTTTGGTAATCCGGTGATGAAATCCATGGAGATGGTTTCCCATTTCCATTATGGAATTTCAAGAGGTTGTAAAAACCCCACTAGGTGCCAGTGTTCTACCTTAACTTGTTGGCATTCTAGACAATTAGCTAGATAGTCAACTATGTCATTTTTCAATCCAGGCCAATAGAATTGTTTCCTAGTGGTCGTGATCATTTTCTCATAACCTAGGTGACCAGTATATGGTCTCTTGTGTAGTTAATCCATTATGAACCTCTTCAAGTCGTCACAACTTGGAATATACAATCTGTGTTTGTAGGTCAATAGGCCTTCATCCAACATATGATCGCCTTCATACTTTAACCCTATGGTATCTTACTTTAGGTATGACATCACGGTCTTGAAGAATGCATATGTTTCTTGTGCATTCCTGACTCTCTCTCTGACATTCGCTTCACAGGTGCTTACCGCTACCAGGTGAATCATTTTAACACTTCTGCTAAGGGCATCAACCACCCTATTTTATTTTCCTTTGATGTGTTTGATTTCGAAATCAAACTCACTAAGGAGAGCCATCCACCTAGCTTGTCTAGCATTGAGCTTTGTTTGATCGAACAGGTGTCTCAACCAACAATGGTATATCATAAGTACAAATCTCCTACCCAGGAGGTAATGCCTCCACATTTTTAAAGCATGCAGTATGGTAGCCAACTCTAGATCATGGGACACATAATTGATTTCATGCTCATTCAATTTTCTAGATTCGTAGAAAATTACAAGCCCTTATTGCATAAGGACTCCTCTGATTCCTTCCTTACATGCATTTGTACATGCGAGGAAGTCAACATCAGTTTCTGCAATCTTCAGCATAGGTGCATGGATTAGAACATATTTCAGTTCCTGAAATCTTTCTTCACATTTTGATGTCCAAGTGAATTTAACCCCATTTTTCTGAAGTGAAGTGATTGGACAACCAATTTTATTTTATGAACCTCCTATAGTATCCTGCTAAGCCCATAAAAGATATGATATTAGATACATCCTTTGGGGTAGGCCATTCCATGATAGATCTTATATTTTCAGGGTCTACTTCCACTCCTTCTTCAGAAATGACATGGCCTAAGTCATGGACTTGCTTCTGGGAAAAGTCACACTTGCTAAACTTAGTGTAGAGCTAATGCTCTCTTAGTACTTGTAGCACTAATTTAATATGGTCTTCATGCTCCTCTATGTTCTTAGATTAGATTAGGATATCATCAATGAAAACCAATACAAATATGTCTAGGAATTTGCCGAGTACATTATTCATCAAGCACATAAAGGTTGTGGGGGAATTGGTTAATCCAAATGGCGCCACCACAAATTCATAGTGGCCATACCTTGTCCTGCAGGTTGTTTTGTGGATGTCTTCATCCTTGATTTAGACTTGATGGTATCGATACCTTAAGTCAATATTTGAGAAAATGGAAGCACCCCTTAATTGGTCGAACAATTCATCGATTATTGGCAAGGGATACTTTTTCTTTATAGTTGTCTTATTGAGTTTTTTGTAGTCTATGCACACTTGGAGTGTGCCATATTTATTTTTCACAAACAAGGTTGGTGCTCCCCATGGAGACACACTGGGCTGGATGTATCCCGTGTTCATCATATCCTTTAGTTTTAGCTTGAGCTCAATTATCTTTGGTGTACTCATCCTATAGGGCATTCTAGGCACTGGTACTACTCTTGGTGAATGTTCTATCGAGAAGTCAATGCCTCTTCTCAAAGGTAGACCCGGTACTTCTTATAGAAACATGTCTCTATACTCTCTTAATATGGGTTGGTCCTCTAGGTTTGGTTTTTCATCCTCAATGAAGTCCAACGCCTGTATTACATATAGAGAACATCCATTTTTGCAATAATTTTTCATTTGAAGGGATGATATTCGTCTCACTGAGACACGCTTTTGAATCCCTTGGAGAGTTATTTTTCTCCCTTCTTCATTTTCACACTCTAAGGTCTTATGTTAATAGTACAACTTGGTTTTATAAGGGGATAACCAATCCACACCAATCAACGGGTCATAAGGTCCTAGGGGAAGTATATTAATGGTTGCTTGGGTGGGTAATCCATCCATAATGAATTGGCAAGCTAGTATGACCTCTCTTACTTTTCTTTTGGTGCCAGTGGCTAGTTTTACCAACCATCACTTAACATGCTAAATGGTTGTAGTTTACACTTATCAACAATCTGAGGGGATACATAACTCAAATTATAACTAGGGTCAATTAAAATACAAACCAAATGTTTGGAAATCATATCTTCCATCTCCACCACTGAAGCTTGGTGGTCGGATTGTTTATTATCCACTGACTGCTTCAGTGTTGAAAAAACACTTGTTGTTAACTAACAGTCTATTAGTTCATGAACAACACACAATTTATATTTCTTAAATACACACACAATAGAAATTTTTCATTCTTTTCTTCAGCAAAAGTTTAACTAGATTCTTTAGGAAAGAGGTAAGACAGGTTGTCACCCTTAAACTACTTTAAAATATGGCGTTTACACAACTCATCCATGAGCCCAAGAAGGCCAAGTGTTGTAACCATGCTTTGATACCAATTTGTAACACACCCGACCCCTAAGTATCTTTCCTAGGGATTGGGCATCAAAATTTGTTCTCATTAACATCTCAAATCCTATGTCTGAGGTCTTCATCCTCTTCTACTTACCCATAGAAATCTAATGACTTCTACCAGGTTCAAATCCGAGCTTTGGGTTGCAAGTTATGGCTTCCCAAATATCTTTGTGTGTTCTCACCTCACATTGCAGCCAATTCTTCCATAGGAACAATCCTCTGGAACCACAGAAATAGGATCAATGGTCCTTGTTCCTCACTGAGATCTACAACCTAGTTTCTTCCTTCGAAAATTCAGTCTTCAGTTGAATCCGCATGCACACTCAAAAAATCCTTTGAAGTGGCTTTCTAATGGAATGGAACTATGTCTTCCATGCATACCCTTGCTAATCAACGATGCATGCTTCTCCTTTAATATCAATTACCCACAACAATTTCGGGCTCCGATGCTTCGGGAAATTTTGAACAACCACTAGGCAAATCCTCCAGAGTGTAAAATATCTGAAGTTCATAATCCAACATCATGTGTCCTCAAAGAATCGACAGTTTTGATTCACTTTGGAACTCCAGGCTTTGGCAGTTCCCGAGTCTTCACACACACAAATATCCGGAGTGAAATCCTTCTGGATTATCATATATCCTCACACACGTCCTCGACTACTAATGGTTATGATGAACTCTAATGCTTCATCCTTAGGGAGTTCTCAACTCTCGCAATGAGCCTTCCTTTTGAGTGACAAATCCCTTGGCATCTGTCCTCTGAGATCGACAACTCAGCTGAATTCTAGGCTCTAGGCCTTCAGGAGATCTTGTTCCATTTTTATCTGAAGGGGATATCCTCCTAAGTAACAGATCACCTTCCACGCATCCCCATATGATGGATGGTTGAGATCCTCTCTATTACTTCAGGCTTCGAGGATTTTCGAAGCACCAAGCTTCAAATCCTCCGGAGTGTCTCTCCTCCAGAGTTAACGATATACTGACACACATCTCGGTTTATGGGCAGTTCATATATTCTCCATCTCCCTGCAACTTCAGGGGTTTTCAACCTTTTACGCATGCTTCCTTATGGTGTTTTAAACCTCTAGAGTACAAGATATGGTGCCATGTGTCTCCCGACGCCAACGACTAGGATAGACTCCAACACTTCGGGCCTTCTGGATTCTCTACAATATTATACTCCAATTCATGTGGAGTCCAAAGTCCTGGACTCCCAGAGTTCTGGTCACTTCACCAAACACTTTTGACAGGAGGGAACATACCACGAGCTAACACATGGAAGGGCTAGGGAGACATGTTCCCTCATCGGGGGACAACACATGTCACGTTCCAGTAGGTATATAGAATAGGTGATACACACAAATCCAGGTGACACATGGCACATATATCATGGGTCCACATCACCCTAGGTGGCGTCACTGCACCATGTCACTCTGTAATGAAAACCTTCTAACATCCCTTAGATCTCACGATCGAGATTCGGACACATAGACCCATAGATTTATGACTCTCGTTGCTTTAGGGATTCAATTTTTGGGAGTTTTGTGATGCAAACTCCTCCTTTCTCCCCAATTTGGTCAGCATTGGGCTGACCACAGCCTAGATATGACAGTTAGGAAGAGTACTAAAGCGTCCTCAAATCGACGGCTCTTGTCACTTCGGGCTTCAGCGTTTGGGAGTTTTGTGATGAAAAATCCTCATTTCTTCCAAAGTTGGTCAACGTTGGGCTGACTACATCTTAAATAATATGGCTAGTAAAGAACCCAAAGGTTCCCTAGATCTGTGATCCACATTACTTCGTGAATTCAACCTTCAAAAGTTTTTGACATTACAACATCCCCATTCTCCCGAAGCGGTCAACGCCAGGCTGACTTCGTCATAGATTTGATGGCTGGGAGAGAACCTGAAGGATCCCTAGATCAACGGTCCTGGTCACTTCATGGCTCCGGCCTTCGGGGATTTTGGCTTCACTGCCACTCCATTTTCGTGAAGCGGGACTTCGTCGAAGTACCATGTGTGGGTCCCTTCTACTAAATGATCGAATGGTAGGCGGGGCTCCTAACGATATCCCCAAAATATACGACTCTCCTTCACTTATTAACTTCGACTTTCAGGTAGTTTGATGATATATCATCTCCATCCTTCCAAAGTGAAACTTCGCCAAAGTACCATACGCAAAACCTTCCACTAGATGATCAGACAGTGGAGAAGGGGCCCCAATGGACTCCCGAGATCAACGACTCACAACCTTTCATGACTCCAGAATTTGGGTAATTTTGATAGTTGTGAAGTTTGACATCCCAGGGCTTCGATCTTCTGAAGCTCTGAATCCATCAAGGGCTAGATCCTTTCAAACTTAGTGCAGGGTTCCTAGACCCTCGTCGTATTGACCCTCTTATGAATCTTGGGCTATAAGCTCTACTCTTAGACGAGATTTGGTTAAGGTCATGAATGTGAGCCTAAGGTCTCTTAGGCTACTGGTTTGAAGGAAGTGCCTTCCTAGTTCGCAGAACTTTAAGTTCTGAAACAAGGGGGGGTAATATCATGGAATTACCAAGACAGTAGCAGTTCCAAGAGGGTTGGTCCGACTTTGGCAATTTGAGGTAACTCCCTGGGAAAACCACCTTCGAGGGTTAAATTGGAGCATATGGAAAATCAAGAAGAAGCATAATTCCTCGAGGAGATAAATACATACACATCACTTGATCAATCAATACAGAGGCCAATCTTCAATGTATACATACATGCATTCATTCATTATTCCATTTCAAATCACAAAGCATGAAATGACTTACCAGAACCAAAAGATCTGTTGTGATTGCTGAAAGGGATTCCCATTTCTATCCAACCATAGGCTCCTTCAATCCTAATGGATTTACCATTGGCCACCCTCAAGATAGGCCATGATGCTTTGAGATTGAATCTTTTCTTCCAGCCCAACGAAAGTTAGGGATGAAGGTTACTATCCTTCTCCCATCTTGGTAATAGATAGGGACGAAGGTTGCTCTCCTTTTCTGGACTCAGTAATAAATAGGGATGAAGGTTACTCTCCTTCTCCCTACTAAATCATAGATAGGGATGAAGTTTACTCTCCTTCTCCTGACTCGGTCTCTATTTCATGTGATCAGAACTCACTCTATTTTCCAGTTCTTCCTCAAACCTGAGAGCTTAGTCTCTCATCTCTTCACTCTTCACAGGTCTTCCTCTTCCCACCATGCCTTCCTTTATTTCCTTCCTCAGAAATATTTCATGTGGCCTGAATTTCAAGTCCACGGTTAGGTCTGGAATCCTTACAAATTGGCGGTCTACCCCATCCCCTCATTAACTCTCGAGGAGGTCTTCCCACCTACCATCCTAACTGTAATTAATTCATGGGTCTGAGGGTTGTTCCGATCCTGAGCAATTAAATACATAATAGTACTGGTCTGGTGGAGGTTAACACAACCATTCCTGGTCCCCTTCACCATCTCTTTCATAGCATTCGCGGTCTCGCTTAGCACACCCCCCTTCCAGTAATCATGCAACACTTATCAATTTTCTAGTAAATAGCAGAATCTACATTCATTGACCTTTTATTCAAAGGTCCATCAAATCAAACATTCACACATATTTATTTTTCCATAGTCTCTTGGCCAATATAGTTATATTTACAAATAGGGGGAAACACAGTGTTACATTTTCTCGTCAAAACATTAACTCAGTCTCAAGGTTCCATACCTCTCTTAACTCCACATACAGATACAATGGGGAGGGAAAAAAAATATAAACCACTTGGAATCACTTCCCACAATTCATGTGGGATAAATGATTAATATTATAAGATCAATGTTCAATATTGACTCAAAGAAGAAAACAATGGTTGTTGCATGTGCACTTACAAGAGCCATAACTCGAGTTTCTAAAGGAAACATTAGGCGTGAGATGGATGGTTGGAAAGATGGAGGAGTGAAGAAAATGTTGGTAGAGTTATTTATTCCATATTTATAGTTTGAATGCATGAAATTTTTGAGAAAATAGGCGGCACGATTTTTCTTCAATAGTAGACACACATTTTTCCATAGCCCATAACTCGATTTTCTGAAGGCCAAATCGAAAAAATAAGAACTCATTGTAAACCTAAAGACTTAAGGAACAATTGGAAATAGTTTATATTACCTAATTGGCACTAATAATTTCTCGTATTTAAATTAATGTAGCTATCAATATCTTGTCTTTTTCACATATAAATAAATTTATATACTTTCATTATTGTTGCTTTGATAGGAATGTGTGAGGAGGCGAAGAGTCTGAATGAAGACATAGATGTTGAGAAAATAAAGAGTCTATAAAGATGAATGGTTGTAATTGGATGGGACATAGAAGAGATTAGGAGTCAATAAGAGGAATGGTTCAAAGGGGAAATGATATAAAAATGTTATAAATGCAATTTCACCCTCAATAATGTGGGGGATGGATAACCCTAAATTGGGTCTTGTACAAATCTTTATCAGTATTGAGGATAGGTTTGAAAGATTTTATCTCTTACTTGTATCTCATTATGAGGAACTCTTCTGAAAGGATGACTATAAGCAAGATCTAATTCATGGTCTATTCGTGCAATTGTGCATGATTGTTGATTGTTCTTTGTAGATGTTAGCAATTTGTCACTTGTGTCAACTAGATTTGTAGGAAATCATTTTGAATGGATTATGAAATCAGTTGCAAGTAAATATTCAATGTCATATATATTCAAATGGATGTGATAGAATGGTTTCTTATTGTGAAATGTGAACTCTTATTGTTTCCATAAGTAGAACTATATACTTGCAAATTATCTTTGTTAATATTAGAATAGGGTTGCATTTCAATAGTAGAATAGCACTTTGATTAGGATTTCAATAGTTAGTGACAACTAGGCCCACATACCGGTGGATATTTCCATGCCAAATGAAAGTATGTCTAATTGCGATCTTCCATTAGGAAATCCTCCCTCATGTTGGAATGGGGAATTTTTTCCACATCAATAGTGAGGTAGAAATGGCTATAACAAGGTTGATGGAATTAATTTTGGCTACAAGAGAAAAGGTTTCATTATAGTCAATGCCTTCAACTTGAGAGAATCCTTTGCGAACTGATAATGCCTTGTGTCTTTCCACACTTACATCTTATGCATACTTATTTCTATGCACCCATTTACATCTGAAAGGTTTTGTTCTATTTGAAAGAGGTACAAGATCGCAAGTATCATTCACCCTTAAATAAATACTATTCATTCATTTATGTGTCCCAATATTGATGGATTGAAGATTCTGCAAATGTGTCTAAATCATGATTTTGTTAAAGTTGATCCAAAAGATAATGGGCTCACTAGAATTGTTAATGTTTCCAATGCTAATCTGTAGGATCACTGACAAGATCACCAACTACTTCTTGAGTTGAACAAACTCATCTAGCAAGTGGTGGTACTAGTGTAGGTTCATGTTCAATGGACACATTTGGAGGAAGGTGAGAAGACAAAGGTGTATTTTCATCCTCACTATCATCATCTGAAGAAGAAACCAAAATAGGAACAAAAGATGGCACAAACATTGAATATGGATCGCAAGCCAAAGATGGACCAAATGTCGAATAGGATTGCAAGCTAAGATATTTTCATCAAATTTAACATATCTTCTAATAATAATTTCATCAGAATGAGGTTTTTTAGGTATGCTTTTTTATTCCTCCAATTACCTTATCTTGTCCTCTATCTTGACCAACTTTACCTCAGACATATGCACCATTTTCCTATTTTTTTCAAAGACATGTATTTTAGCCATTCTTGTGTATGCATGAGGTAACCTATGTTTAAATCATGATTTATGTGATTTATTAATATTTGGAATTAAATTATTGATGTTAAATTCTCTCTAATTATCTCGATTAATCCAAGAAGACCTTATGAAAAAACTCCTCCTCGTTTGGTACCTGTCTATGTGCATCCAATACTCAACTCGTCTGGTAGCTATTTTTGTGCTAGTATGGTACCAATGTATTTGACTCTACGCATCCGGTACAAATCCTCCTGTTCGATCTTTGTGCATCCTATACTAGTTCTGCAACTACAGGCTTAGGTGTTTGAATGAATTTGATTTTGATGAGTGAAACGAATTTGTTGGCTAGAGCATCCTTTATTTGTTGAAGACCACAATAGACTTCATCCTCATGCACTTCATGTCATGAGGATGAAGTTGTTTGCATGAAAAATGTTATATCAACCAATTGTAATATTTACGCAATCATTTGATGTTATCTCCATGCCTTGGTTGTAACATATGTTTCTCTTTAAAAGAGATGGCCTTGTAGATGATAGATACATAGAGGCATAACTAAGCACCGTTATGTTTTAGACTTGATTCCTGAGAAAACTATTGATTGTACACATGTTACTTAAGTAATGATATGAATTACAGTTTATGGAATTTATGTGTGTGACCAAATTCTTTATTTTGTAAGTTTATTTTAAAGCTACCTTGTTGGTACAATAAGGGCCCACCGACCCAACCAAGGTAAGCTTCCGTGTATTTATCTATGTGAATATAATTCTAGTTTGTGTGTGAATAAAAAATTTATGTGTTTTGATCGTAGTATCTAATTTTTAAGGGGGACGAGAACCTCAAGAAACACCATATCCCCCTAAGAGAGTATGGAGGCAGCAAAATCCTAATATGTTTTTAGACCCTACCACATGTTGATCAATCAACACACCCTAAAAGTCCTATGTCATTTTTTACTTTTTGGGTACCACTTGATCTTTGCAATGTCTGAATCTGATCTCCTTTTAAGAAATGTTTTGTATTTTCTTGTTCTCTTGAATCTCATTAGCTATTCAGTTTTTTTTAGCTTTATGAAACCCCATGAATTAAAAGGGCTTAACACTTAAATAAGGAATCAACAGCCAAAACACTTCACTCGACACACTCAAGATTTCACATCGGAAGGAATTAAAAGGTGAAAAAGAATCACTCGAAAAACCTTAGTCACCGAGCACCAATCTTCACCGGTATCGGCAATAGGAAGTTTGTTTCACGACAAGGATCACATCCCAACATTGCCGATAGCCGATCCCCTTCGGCATCGATAAAATGAAAAGGGTGTAAACGTTAAAGAATAAAGAAATGATATCGTTGATAGATGATACCCGATGCATTTCGACATTGAGAGTTTTTCAAGGAAGCTAATCCAAAGAAAAACACGTGATAGGTTCATCCTCGATCGTCGACCCCATATACCTTTTCGGCATCGGCAAGCCCATGTTTATTTTAGAATGCACAATGTGAAGAAAATCCCAAGTCAAAATAATATGGGTGAATTAAGTCATCGATCCTCATCATCACGTGTCTTTTCCAGATTGGAGAACCGTACGGTCTAGTTTTACCCCGACTCATTTTTGGCTCCCTAGGTCCAAGTCACACCTCCTTGTCAGTTTTTCCACATCAACATTATACGACGATATCGAACTGAGTCGAATATTTTGCAAAGGAATTTGACGAAAACAGTCATAGCGCATCCCAGATCCCCGTTTCACCCACTGAGAAAGTGACACGATGGAATGTTTTAGTGCTAGATATGATTAGATTCAGAGAATTTAAGGCACTAATTAATTCCAAATACTGCATTAGTTAATGCTTAGTGTGCGTATCAAAATGACCATTTCAAATTACCGATAGACCACATCACCCTCCGCACCTCTGTCATCAACCCAAGATGAATTCAAGTTGTAGAGATTCAATGATAGATTTGTTTGAATTCCACTCATCACCCGAATTAAATGGTTGATATGACATAATACGTTCTTCCCCATTTTAAATTCTATTGAGCCATTGTAAACAGAGCCATTCTTCATGAAAAGGTGTTTCATAGCATCCAAAGAAGTGAGACGGACAATTTGAAAGCTGCAGAGATCCCATGAGTATCAAATAACCAGGTTTGGTAAGCTTTACAGGTATGTACCAGTTTGTGGATTTTTCATCCTTACACATCATATATATATATATTATCTGGTGTTTCTATGTACGTAGTCTCTGAAATATTTATTTTGACTACAGGAAAAATGCCTCCAAGAAATCCGACCACTAGGCGATCTCCGAGGGTGTCAAAGCTAAAAGAGCCAGAGGTAGGAGAAGGCTCTTCTCCAGGGGCCGCAAAACAATTAGAGTTCACCCTGAGGCCGAAACCAGTCATTGAGACAAATAAAAAGAAGGTTTTCACCCAACCTCTTGCCTTTGGAAATACAAAGGTTGCACAGGTACCAAGGCAACACTCCCACATTGGGGAGAACTCTTCAAAAATATCATCCGGGAAGAATTCTCGGAATATATCCCTCACAGTGACCCAGATATGAGAAATCTTGACGACTAAGTTTTTCCGAATATCCAACAATCGTAACTGCACATGGTAGCAAGAAGAACTCTGGTGTTCCCCTGCATATAAATCCTAAAGTGGCTCATTGACCACATGGACAAAAAAAAATGTTTGATTAACAACTAAAATGGCGGGTGTGTCGGATTGTTCCTTCTGGTGGAGGTCCTGAAATATTACAAACTTTGAGACCCCAAGGAGTGGACAAATACATATTTCCTTGTGAAATTATACAAGCACCATAATAGCAGTCGACTGATGGCCTCATGGTGAAGAGAATATAATAAGTACACCAACCGGTGCACCGGATGGTACCATATAGCCAACTTGAGGGAGTCATACATCTACCTGATGGATCTAATCTGCCGATTGTATGGGGAAAAGGACAACTCTAGATTTTTGGAGGCATGGATGCCTCTAGCTTACACAGTGGCCATTTCTGGGAGAGGTTTCAACTGGGGAGCCATTGTTTCCAAACATCTGAGCATCTGCATACAACAAGATCAAACGCCAAAAGAAGGAGAGACCCTAGCCTTATACATGGATTCATACTTACTGGATGTTATGTGTGCCAGAAACATCTTTTTCGTCATGAACCTAACCTGGCTCATCGAAGAACTCCCGGTCCATGTATATTTCAACATTTTATGGGAGAATAGGTACAAAAACTCCTACTCCCTCATTTGCGATGAATTCATTGCATGTATTTACTTTATTATTTTCAAGAAAGAATGCCCCAGGCTATTGGTTGCGGCCAAAAAGATGATATCAAAGCTCGACCACTAGTATCTAGATGAGTGTGATACCTACATTAGGGTTTTCGGGGCCACTGTAGCACCTCATCTCCTGCTAGCGCATTTCCTAACCGGATAGTATTGGGAGAGATATTCTACCAAACCATCTTGCAAGGCTACAATGCCACCATGATCAAAGATAAAAAAAAAATGGCCATTTATACCCTATGGATTCCATGTAGGCTTCTACCTCGTGAAGGACACCACTCAATCCAAGCAAGAGGGGTTGAGCCAATTGGATTTCAAATTCTAGACCGACCAATTCTGCAAGCATGACCCCAAGGATCTGGGCTTGAAAGATGCCTCACAAGTGTCATCTTGCTGGCCATATGCCCACGACAAATTTGAAGATGAAGTCTTCATAGAAAATTCCCAAGATTGGGACGAAGAAGTGGCAAGGATGGAGGACCCTAAAATGACTAGGTTCAAAGCCATGAGACTGGATGAACAGGCGATCATACTAGAACAATCGGCTCAAGGGGCCCTCAGGGCCAGAGAGGAAATGATAGTGATTGAAGCAACATAAGTCCCCCTAGCAGCCCTGGTGCAAGCAATAGGTTTCCCTATGACACAAGACACATGGGAAAGGGGTTTCCTCATGTTAGAATAGGTGCAACTAATGATTGATCAACTCCAAGATGACCCAGAGCTCTCAAGAATGACAAGATCCCATGTCGATAACCCATATGAAATCCATACGGGCCCAAGCGGCCCTGAATTAATAGACATTGATGAAATTGTCAGGTTAGATGACCCTGAATACAGAACGCCACCGGTCGGGTTGCCGACAGGTGTTTCGACTCAGCCAGAGACAGTCAGAACATTAGGGAGAGAAAGTGCACCAAAAACCTTAAGCGAATTGATAAAAATCTATTATGAGGAAGAGAGCCTGAAGGTATCACTAGCGACCCCCATACAGATCAAAGAGGAAAAGGAGCCAGTGATGATATCTTCCCCAGCTCCTGACGCTCAAAATCAAGGTCTTCCACAAAATTAACAGGAAATCGAGAGTGTCTTAGAGACTAAGCTGTCCAATGCATCGAAGACTCAAGTGGACAGTCCAAAGGACAGGTCGAGGTCGGGTGAACAAAAGGAATAGGCTACATAGTTGGAAATTAGTGTCTCAATGACTGATGATCAAGTAAGCATCGAGCCTACTCCTAATGCCTCAATTTCAATCGGTACTCAACTCCCTGATGAGTGAAAAATAGAATTCAGGCCTTCAGAACACAGGGAGGAAGTTCAAGAACCTAGTCTTGAACAAGTATATACTATCGTGAGTCTAGGGAATATGCTCACCTGGGGATATCAATAAATCCCTGAACCCATGGATGAAGTAGCCAACATACATTCCATCGCTTAGGACTGGAAAAGGAAAGCTATCGTCCAAATAACCACCAAGAAGAGGAGGATCACTTTAGATCACTCCATCCTCATCACCATGGAGGAAAACCTGATTTACACAGAGCATGATAAGACATTCAAACTTATTGGTGTAGGGATGGCAATCACATATCCCAGCCTGGACAGAGTTAAAAGAGATGAAAAGGAACTTCCCATTGCTCTAAAGTAATTGGAAAGTTTGTGCCACTTGGTGAAATACTACTAGGACACCACAGAGGCCACGGTGTTCCAAAGGAGTGAATTCCATGAGGCCTACAACAAATTTATAGATGAGCGACACCTATTCACTGCAAGAATAGGTGAGCTTCAGGAAGACACCTTCATGGCACTTTCGTCATGCAAAGATATGGAGAGGTGGTACGAGAAAGCACAACAAGCCATGGAAGGGTCAACTGTATCAGTGCAGTCCAACAGGGATGAGATAGAGAAGAGTATGACATTCGGGTGTTAAAAGAAAGCAACGTTGATTGAATAAACAAATTGGTCGATTATTGGGAAAAAATGGCTCGGGAGCCTCATCAGGAAATCCAAGAAAAGTGGGTCGAGTGCGAGAAAAGCTAGAACAAGATCAACCAGGTAATGAAAGACATCGACCTCCCTGAGTTTGGCACACCCGGTGACTTTTTCGACTTGTGCAACATAGTCAAGACTCGCACCAAACAAGACTCATCATGGGCCGAATAAATATCAAAGGTGACAGATATGGCGCCAGGCCAGGTGCGATAGTTCATGGAGCACCCAATCAAAGCTTGGACAGTGCTACAATAGTTAAGTGCCAAAATAGTCAAATATAGGGCACATGTAGTAGAGATCAAGGAGATCCTTTCGGTGCAATGGATCAACACAGGTTTCTGTATGCCAACATGTGCGAGGATATTTTTTCTAATGGTCAGAGTACAGCAAGAGTCATCTACTCGAATGAAACCATTAGATGAATTTTGGTGACTGAAAGAAGAAAGTGCCATGTGGTGAGTTTTTTTTTACTTAGCTGCACTTTAATTTCTATTTTTAGTTAATTTTATGTTATAATCAAGAGCATCGACCGATTATTTAAAGGTCGATGGTTGTTGCAAAGACCCTCATTCTTGGTTTTGTTAAGAACTATTTCGGAGTTGCCTTTAATTAAGAAGTCCTTTCTGGGAACAGAGACAAGTTTGTGTTTTTTCATCAAATGTGTGTATGATTGGATGTGGAGAAGAATTATTTATTATTTCGTCTCATGAATGGATGTTGTAATGATTAAGAGATACTAAATATGTTGATATGTTATCTCATTCAATGTTTTATAGTTCTTATCTTTAATAATGAAAATAAATCATTGTGTTATTATGTGATTGATGATTAGAGTTGAGTGAATTATTTTACTTGCCATCGTTTATCCCATGCATGTTTTCTTCTGATCAATCATATCTCATCCCGTAATTGGAATACCCACACGGTTAACGTATTAGTACTAGGAATTTGGTAGATGATCATTGTCTGCATGCTAGAGTGAAAAGGTTATCCCAAGCTCAACCTCTTCTCCAATAGTTAAGTTTGTTCCCACTTTGTCACTTAGTTCGTTTATACCGAATTCATCTTATATCATTTCGACATAAGAGAAAACACAAAAAGTGAATGTTTGAACTGAAGGACAAAGCCTTCACAATTAAACGTAAATCCCATCGATTAGTTTGTCTAGATCGCAAGATCTGGAGAAACATTCCACTATTAAACACTACAGAGTCTAATTGGGCCTCGATGGTCGGTTTGGTTCCTGTTTTTGAGTTAAATGGATTTACAACCCTTCAACAGAATTGGCGCGAGAAGGAGGGCCTGAACAATGAATGGATGACACTATTTTTTACAAAATCTCTCACATAGCCTGTAGATTCAAAACAGCCAACATGCATGGCTAGTCATTCTCAAGACATCCCACACACACTGAGTACTCCTAAAACACATAACTAACCCAAAACTGAGGAATAATGCATGTTCCCTGATATACCTTATGCTCTTCCTCATGATGAATTGAATCAATTTAGAAGAATCACAAGAGCATACACCCGGCAGATCGCTGCGCTGCCCTTAGCTCCATTACTTCCTCGAATTAAAAAAATAACCAGACTAGTGGTCAAATCCCTGGACCAGGTTTTCATGCACACGATAGAAGACCTAATAAATTTCTCCCTCACCAAAATCAAACATCCTCTTAATATAATCCCTAAAACATCGGTCGATAACTACTCTGAGCCCAACGAATTTTTTGAGGAAGAAGGTTTTAACTCAGAACGATATGAGACATGGAAGATAACAATCACCATGATGAAGAAAGGGGAAAACCACCTCATAATAATCAACCTTGGTTAGCCATAGATGCTCTGTCCATCCTCGGATGGGTACATAACCTTCCTAGACACCCAAAGAAGCTACTTCCTAAATTTGACCTTGAAACCTCAGGATTTCCTGACGACCATATCAAGAAATTTATACTAGATATCAGACTTATGAATGTCCAACATGAAGACATAGTTTGCAGTATATTCCCCTACACTTTCGATAATTCATCCTCCACGTCATATTTTAACTTACCCATAGGATCCATAACAAGTTGGATGAAGTTTCAAAAGGACTTTCTAGATAAATTTGTAGAAGAAACTACTACAAGAGCGTTGATGGATGAGTTGTTCGCCGCTGCCATGAGTTCGAAGGAAAGGTTCAAAGTCTTTAATAAAATATTTACCACCATCTTAAACAAATTCCATCCCGAGGCTAAGCCTACCAAGGAATTGCAAATCGAAGTATATGCTAATGCTCTCCCAACTTCTATTTCCATGTTTGTAAAAGGGGCTTCCAAACTAACCTTAGCTGAGAATTTTGAAGAAGACAAAACGATAGAGTTCCAAATGAATGGATGTAAAGAAGGCCAGGTCTCATTATTTAAGAAAGAAGTTCAACCTCCTCCGAGGAGAGGACTCCTTTTGACTAGATCGCTAGGGAAACAAACAGAACAAGCTCCTGAAAAGGGAAGTGGGGACATAGAGGACCTAAAACGCATGGTCAAGAAGTTGCCAAATGAAATCATAGACAGAAAGAGAAGTACAGGGGAGGGAAACCAAGGCCAAAGGCCCTATAAACCTTTTTTCGAAAGGAATCCACCGTTCAAAGAAATTAAACCTCCCCCAACAAACTTAAACATCGATCTGGATAATGTAGCATCCAAATCTTTCAATACCTACCATCAAGAGAATCACTTTGAAAGAGACTTCCCTCAATGGGTGCATGCCATGAATTTGATGTCCAATCGGTTTTTATATGAGGTCTCCCTGACCAAACAATCAAGCGGATCAGTTATGAATATTGTCTATCGGGAAAACATTTCTCCACCAGAAGAAACTTCCATGTTGATATGGGACCCTGACCTACCTATGCCTTTCGATGACCTATTTTAGGTTCAAGAACCACCCGCAGAAGTCTTTGTTGTGAAAACATGAAGTAGAGGTCAACTTGTCTCAAACAACCTTACTATGACCCCAATCTTGGGAGGAAAACCAACTCTCGATCACCTGAAAGAATTATTTTTTCCTCGAAGAAACCCTATAAACAACCATACACAAGAATCATCGAAATTAGATTACAATATAGTATGATATTTGAAGAAGTTGAAGGATAATATATCAGTTATGGACATATGTAGAATCCCTCAACAAAAAGACTTCCTGCTACAAGCATTGAAATCAGTAGAAAATCCTACAACAAGCACTGACCAAGGAAAAAATCTAAATCCCATAGATCTAGGGAATAAACCAAATGTGAATGTTTGCTCTGAATATAATGAGGGAAAACATTTTGTTCCATCGTTCCTTTTAACATTTGAAGTCTTCAACAAAAACCTCCATAACTGTTTGGTGGATTCAGGAGCATCTTCTAATGTTATGTCGTTGTCTATTTGAAAAACATTAAATGCATTACCTCTCAAGAGTGATAAACATGTCATATAGCTTGACATAACTCACGTGAAGGTCATGGGAGAACCCAAAGATGTAATGATCAGAATAGTGACACACCCTAAATTTGAGCAAGTAATTGACATCATTGTAGTAGATATCCCAGAAGCTTATGGATTTTTATTAGGTCGATATTGGTCTGATAAGTTAAATGGATATTTTAGTACAGAATGGCCTCACCTATGGCTTCCATTAAAGGGAAACACAAATATGATCAAGATTGATAGGGAAAGATACCCAAAACACACTATAACCGACTTAGAAACCCTTAATGAACCCTCATTGGCAGATTTTCCCATGCTAGGAAATTATTCCTGTGACTCTAATTTTTGGGAACTTCTCCCCCCTCTCATCTGATGTCCCTCTTAGTCAAAACTCTGAAATGATTTTTCAAGAGAAATTTCCAATGACGGCGGAGGAAACCCTTTTCTGCCAAGAACCTGCGTTAGAAATAACAGAACAAACAGGAGCAAAAGAGGAAGGTGACAAGAAATAGGAACCTCATAGGTTCTTCCCACAAGTTTGGACCTTATACTTTGATGGCTATAATTCACAAGAAGGGTTTGGGGCAGGGTGCATCCTCTTTGATCCAAAAGTTAAACAAAAATTCATGCCCTGTAGATTATATTTGAAATGCACAAACAATACTGCTAAGTATGAAGATCTAGTATAAGGGCTAAAGAAAGCCATGGACTTGAAAGTTAAAGAAGTGAAGGTTTTTAGAGATTCTAAAATCATTGTTAGACAAGTAAGGAATACTATACATTGCAATTCTCCACACCTAAATAGTTACCAACAGGAAGTGCATAGGCTAATAGAGCATTTTGAAGCTTTCAACATTACAGTGATTCCAAGAGAAAAGCACATTCTTGATGATTCTTTGGCCACCGCTACTTCAAGGCTATCACCTCTAGAAGATTATGAAGCCTCCTGGTTCACTTTAGAATTTCTCTAGAAACCATCGGTGCCCAACAATATTTCTAATTGGAAGGTCTTTGAAGGAGATGAACAGATTATAAACTTTCTGACCAATCAAGATAACTTTAAGGACTTGGCTATTAACGATGAAATATTTGAGGAACAATCATTAGGGACCGATCCTCAGACAGATCAACTGAATGAAAAATCGAAGTCTCACACGATACCGAAGGGAATAGCCAATTTAGAAAACCTTTTTGACCTAAGGGAAAGGTTTAAAGGGTCAAAAAACGCAAAGACCGATAGTTCTTTTCTCATGCATGAAACTATAAATATCTGAACCTCAGAAAACCCAAAAAATGTAAACCTCATCAAGACAATATCTAAAGAGGAAAGGAAATCTTATCTCAAACTTTTCAAACAATATCAAGATGTTTTTTCTTGGTCCTACCCTGATATGAAAACCTATGATACCCGTATCCTTCAACACACTATCCCATTAAAACCTAAAGTGAATCCCTTCCAACAAAATCTCTAGAAGCACCACCCATCCCTAGAGCCCCTAATGTGTCAGGAATTAAAAAAATGGTTAGATGCCAAAATTATCTTCCAAGTTAGACACTCTGCATGGGTAGTAAATTTGGTTCCTGTAAGAAAAACGTCTGGGGAGATCTGCCTATGCGTAGATTTTAGAAACTTCAATAGAGCTTCAGAAAAGGAAAACTACCCAGTATCACCGATGGAGCAACTCTTATAGACTGTGTCTGGCTTTGATATTTTCTCCTTGCTAGACAGATTCTCAAGTTACAACTATTTTCTAGTTTCAGAAGAAGACCGGTTGAAAAATACATTCTGAACCAAGTGGGGAACCTTCTCTTACAAATGCATGCCCTTTGGATTAATCAATGCACGAGCAACCTTCTAGAGGGGCATGGACGTAGCATTTCTAGGATTAATCAATAAGTATGTAGTAGTCTACTTGGATGACGTGACTGTGTATTCAAAGAATAGATAAGATCACATCCAACATTTAACCCAGATTTTCAAAAGGTGTAGGAAATACGATATATCGTTAAACCCTAAGAAAACCATTTTCGGTGTCGAGGAAGGTAAGTTGTTAGGCCAAATTATATATCAGTCAGGCATTCACATAGATCAAGAAAGGATTAAGGCCATAGCTCAGCTTCCATTACCTCACAAGAAAAATCCTATGCAATCGTTCTTTGGGAAAATCAATTTTGTGAGGAAATTCACTCCCGATTTCGCGAAAACCATCAAACCCTTACAAAACATGATTCATAAAGATGCTTAATTTAAGTGGGATGATGAACGAAAGAATTCTTTCAATAATATTAAGACTGCAATATCTCAAGCCCTAGTGTTGTGCAGTCCTGATTTTAACAAATATTTCTTCCTCTATACTTTCGCCTCTGACCAATCGTTAGCCACAATATTAACTCTGAAGGATGATGAAAACAATGAGGCCTCGGTGTCATTCATGAGCACTAATCTCCAGGGGGGTGAACTAAATTACCCTACTATAGATAAGCAAGCCTATGCAGTATACAAGGAAGTAAAACATTTTAGATATTACATCCTCAAGAACCATATCGAAGTCACCGTGCCTTACCCTGCAGTCTGATCCCTATTTACTCAATAGGAGATGGGGGAAATATGAGGAAACTGGATAGAAGTAGTCCAAGAATTTGATCTAGATATAAAACCTATTAAACTAGTTAAAGGACAAGGGTTATGCAAACTGGAAGTCGAAGCTTAGGATCAAGTAAATGGAGACCCCAGATGGGAGAATGAAATGGCATTATGTTTTGGTAAATATTGATACATTTACCTAGGGCAAGAGTCTTGGTATGATAATTTGACTTATCTCTTGCATCATGAGATGTGCCCAGAAAACCTAAAACCTAGGGAAAGGAGAGCCCTCAGATTAAAATCCGCACAATATCGCCTCATAAATTCAATACTCTTCCGTGTTAATTATGATGGGGTACTTTTAATATGTCTCGAACGTGAAAATGTAGACAAAGTTCTGAAGGAGCTCCATGATGGCCCTGCCAGTGGACATTTTGCAGGAAACACCACCGCTCATAAGATAATGAGAGTTGGCTATTACTAGCCCACGTTGTTCAAATACGCTCACACATACACTAGAAACTATAAAACTTGTCAAATAAGTGTTGGGAGGGAGAAGAAAGCAACTGTCCCACTCTAACCAGTGGTTGTTTCTAGGCCCTTTGAGAAATGGGGGTTAGATATCATAGGAGAAATTACACCAAGTTCTTCAAAACAACATAGGTACATACTTACTTCCACTGATTATTTCACGAAATGGGTAGAGGCCATCCTTTTGACTCATGTAAATGAGAAGGTGTTAATCAAATTCATAGAACAACAACTAATCACAAGGTTCAGTGTCCCTTCTGTCCTTATTTTTGATAATGCAACTTAATTTTATTCCACCTTATTTACAGAGTTTGCTCTAGAAAAAGGAATCATAATTATATACTCTACAAATTATTATCCACATGGAAACGAAGTGGCATAATCAACTAATAAGAGCCTAGTGATGATATTGAAGAAAATGGTTACAAACAACTAGAGGAATTAGCATAATTCACTTCATAATGATTTATGGGCTGATAGAGTCACACCCAAGGAATATATAGGGAATTCCCCATACTTTCTGGTATACGGGCAGGAAGTGATTCTCTTGAATGGGATTTATCTTTCATCTCTTCAACGTGCTTAGAATTCCATAGGGCAACCCTCATCATTCATACAACAAAGAATCGACACCTTGCTCATGCTAGAAGAAGAAAGGGAGAAAGCTAAATCAAATTTCATAGCTCACCAATAAATATTTAAAAGGTCGTTTGATAAGCATATGGATAAAGAGAAGAATTTTGAAGTAGGAGACTTAGTCATAAAATGGGACAGAGCAAATGAGCCTAAAGGAAAACATTCTAAGTTTTAGAATCTATGGCTCGGACCTTTCCAAGTGGTTGAGAAGATTGGGTTAGGCACGTATTGACTGCAGAATCTAAGGGGGGAACCTGATGCCCTCTCGTTGAATGACCAGGCCCCAAAATGTTAAGAACCCGAATAGATCTACAAATATAATCACCACAAATACTGAATACACAATAGATCCATAGAGCAAGATATAAGAAACCACACTTTATTATTACCAAACCCTTGAGGTAGGGAAAGAACATACAATGGATCGTCTCATGTTCACTTGCCTATTTGAGGGGGAATCCTCCTCATGAGCTTCAGCTCCAGATACAATACTTCTCTCCATATCCCATTACATTGATTGAACCCCTTTATATAGTGCTACCATCACCTAAGAACATTCTAGAGGAGGAATCTTCTAGAAGTAGAACCTTCTAAGAAGTCCTCTTACATTTATTGTATCTAACTACCATAGTGGGCCTTATTTAATAATATAGTGGACCTAGTCCACCTTACATTGAATGACCTCCACTATTATCACTATGGGCCCTTTGGGCCCCCCCACTACCTCTCTAGCTACCTTACATTCCATCCCCCTTATGAAAGCATTGTCCTCAACACTTGATGTACAACCATATACCAGGGTCCCATGGATAAGTGTGGACCATAGTGTTGAAGTAGACTAGAGAACTGGGGTCCCATTGAGAAATGGTAGCCACCATGATGAATTAGTCCAACCGCCATTGTAAACCAGGGTCCCATGTCCAATTTCTCATGTGAATCCCACATGGAAGATATCGACACCCAATAACAAATTGAAAATGATGCTCCCAATACTGACACCTATCATGTGGATCCAAATAATAATATCCATACACATAGTGGGATATGATCAAATATGAATCTAGAAGGAACAATACCATTGTAGAATATGCATGTTGAACACTGGTAACTAGCTCCTAATGTGAAACATTGATGTTCTCTACAGAAGGTGGAGTAGAGTCATCAAATAAAATATGAAAGTGGTTGTCATCCCAAAAATGAGAACTATCCATATACCAATCATCACAATCGGCCTAAAAATCATACCAAGAATATATTTCTTGATTATGTTCATCCCTGATGTCTGCCATAAGAAATCTCTCCTACATGATATCCAATGAATCTTGAATACTACGAAAACTATCATTGAGGCCATCTGCAAGGTCATGCAATCTAGCATCCAATGTGTCATACAATTGAGATTTGAATGCTTCAAGAATTTCTTTGAGGGTTTGAGAGGAAATAGACATATGAACACCCTATGAACTCTTCTGTCCCTCATCCATCATGAAAAAACCCAAAAAATAGAACAATAACTTACTGTAGAAAATCGCGGCGTTTTCTGGAAAAACCGTGAAAAACTGTTGAATTTAAAATGCTCATAACTTCACTTCCCGGACTTCGTTTCGGCTGATTGTTTTTTTGAAATTGGGTGAAATTGTGAGAGTAAATCATATCTGTAATTGGTTTGGAAAAATTCACCCTCCAAATTCTACAAAAATAAAAAAAATCGCGCCACCATCCACGGAAAAAACCCTGAAAATTTGCAGATTTTAAAACTTCAATATATTGACTTCCCAGAATCCGTTTCGGACGATTTGTTTTTTCAACTTGGGTGTGATTCTGAGAGGAACTCATATCTACAAATGGTTTCAGCAAATTTTTCACATAAATATATTGAAAATTTCTGGAATGTCGCGGCCCTCGTTTTTCTTCTCCGAAAAACAATCTACAAAAATAAAAAATATTTTCCCACAATGTCTGCCAAGGAAAGTGCTCTGATGCCACTTGTTAAGTACCTATACCATATCTGAAAATATACTTCAATAATACCAAGAATAAACCATAAACCATTCACCATAACATGAACACAAGAAATATAGAAAACCCTTGAGGTAGGGTAACACCATACAATGGATCCTATTATGGAAGGGATCATCTCCTATTCACTTGCCTCTTCAAGGGGGCATCCTCCTAATGAGATTCAGCTCCAAATATAATACTTATCTTCATATCCCATTACATTGCTTGAACCCCTTTATATATTGCTACCATCACCTAAGAACATTCTAGAGGAGGAATCTTCTAGAAGAAGAACCTTCTAAGAAGTCCTCTTACATTTATTATATCTAACTACCCATTCATTATATCTAACTACCAAAGTGGGCCTTATTTAATAATATAGTGGACCTAGTCCACCTTACATTGAATGGCCTCTACTATTATCACTATGGTCCCTCTACCCCCCCCCCCACTACCTCTCTAGCTACCTTACATTTGGTAGGGTAACACCATATATTAATCCTTATGGAAGGATAAAACTCCTCAAGCAATCCTTGCTTGTACAATCACAATATTCTTCACTATGTTTCATTACATTGCCTACACTTCTTTATATAGCTCTCCCTATATCATAGGAACCTTTTAGAGAGCCTTCTCACATTTATTACATCCAACTACCATAGTGAGCCTTTATTAATATAGTGGACCTAATCCACCTTACATTGAATGACCACATTCTCATATTTTAAATGACTTCCATTAATAACACATAACTACATTCCCATTGGGTACCTTCCTAGGTACCCCATATTACCTCCCTAGGTATACTACATTCCATCCCCCTTCACATGTTT
>ML777595.1:1139216-1164943 GCA_009831015.1 Picea engelmannii | reverse complement strand
TTATTTTCTCCATGAGACCACTTGTCTAACAATATTTTTTCAAATTCTCCATTGGAGAGTGTCATCATCTCCTTATAATCAAGTGATTTCCACCAAATGGTAGCATCACCTTGCAATTTGAGATCTACCCAATGGGGCCAATTATCTTCTCATATTGAATTTCTTTCTTTAATTAATTATTCAATACTAGGGCCGTCACATTTCCCTGTAAAATACATCTTACTATGAAAAACCCCAAAAAATAGAACAATAAGTTACGGCAGAAAATCGCGGCTTTTTCCGGAAAAACCCTGAAAACTGTTGAATTTAAAATGATCATAACTTTACTTCCTGAACTCCGTTTCGGCTGATTTTTTTTTGAAATTGGGTATGTTTCCGAGAGGAATTCAAATACCCAATTTGTTTTTCCAAATTCAGCTTGTAAATCTTCATATATGAACCTAAAGTGCACCGCCCTCTTTTTCTTCCCTAGAAAAAATTCTACAAAAAGAGAAAACAAATCTTCCCTTATTTTGTCAAGGAAAGTGCTTTGATACCAATTGTTAAGAACCTGAATAGATATACAAATATAATCACCACAAATACTAAATACACAATAGATCCATAGAGGAAGATATAAGAAACCACACTTTATTATTACCAAACCCTTGAGGTAGGGAAACACCATGCAATGGATCCTCTCCTGTTCACTTGCCTCTTTGAGTGGGCATCCTCCTAATGAGCTTCATCTCCAAATACAATACTTCTCTTCATATCCCATTACATTTCTTGAACCCCTTTATATAGTGCTACCATCACCTGAGAACATTCTAGAGGGGGAATCTTCTAGAAGTAGAACCTTCTAAGAAGTCCTCTTACATTTATTATATCTAGCTACCCATTTATTATATCTAACTACCATAGTGGGCCTTATTTAATAATATAGTGGACCTAGTCCACCTTACTTTGAATAGCCTCCACTATTATCACTATGGGCCCTCTGGGCCCCCCCACTACCTCTCTAGCTACCTTACACAAAACAATATTTCCATTAAAAAATACAAATATTTTTGTGTGTTTATGTTTTTACGATATTTATTTTAGACACGTCGATTGCGAAATGCATTTTTTGTTTCATATTTTGCAATTTTGCTTCTGAGTGTTTGAATATTGTGTTTAGAAAGACAATGGTTGACCTCAAATCATGCGACATGGTTAACTTTGTTCCTAACTCATCGCTCACATACAACACAAGGAGCATTGAGGAACCTCCGGTTGTTTCAAGGGATTCTCTATCTAACCTGTGCAGATCAACAACTTTGGAAAAATGCATAAGTGTCTGCCTGGTGATCCGGTGAAAACCTTAGGGTAAGCAAAGTAAGATAGAAAGGACTAAATGTACCTCACAGACAAAGCTATAAAATTTCACCTTAACTATCTCATTCTTGCAAGTAACATACATCCTCCTCTCCCACTCGTTGAGGGCATTCCGCCAAAAAATAAAATCAACTATATCCAATGAGTGCACAGTCGGAGAGGGTATGCAGATATATTCAACGGGGCTATGGACACTCACTGGCAGTGAAGCAAGGCCTGTGATGTCGAGGTGACTCCACCGGGGCTATGGACACTCGCTGGTAGTGGAGCAACACCATAGCAAATGAATAAGGGTAACTAAAAGGCCTAGTGCTAGTGAACGCTTTACTAGACTCTTGTCAAAGGGGGCATGACTCACGGTTACAGAAAAAGAAGGTTGAATAAAGGTTTAAAACCCCATAGGAATGCCCAGATGTGTCAACCGGAGAATTTCAAATGCAAGGGTGAAAGGGGCTCTGATAAAAACTAGTTAAGTTCTTCACCAGATTTTGCATTAGTCGAGCCCGAAGGAGGAAACAATATTCTACTTTTGCCTAGTAAGTCTCCATTTGTTAAGCACTCAACACACCCTAAAATTCCTATGTCATTTTTTACTTTTTGGGTACCACTTGATCTTTGCAATGTTTGAATCTGATCTCCGTTTGAGAAATGTTTTGTCTTTGCTTGCTCTCTTGACTCTCATTAGCTATTCAGTTTTGTTTAAATTTATGAAACCCCATGAATTAAAAAGGATTTATACTTAAATAAGGAATCAACAACCAAAACACTTCACTTTACGCGCTCAATATTTGACGTCGAAAGGAATTAAAAGGTGACAAAGAATCACTCGAAAAACATTAGTCTCCAAGCGTCGATCTTCATGGGCATTGGAAATAGGAAGTTTGTTTCATGACAAGGATCACATCCTGAAATCTTCGATAGTTGATCCCCTTCAAAATCAATAAAAGGAAAAGGGAGTAAACGTTAAATAAGAAAGAAGCAATATTTCCAATAGTCGATACCCGATGCGTTTTGGGATCGGGAGTTTTTCAAGGAAGTTAATCCAAATAAAAACACATGGTAGGTTCATCCCCGATCACCGACCCCAGATACCTTTTCGACATCGGCGAGCCCGGGTTTATTTTAGAAAGCACAACGTGAAGAAATTCCTGACTCTGACTAATATGCGCGAATTAAATCACTGGTCCTCATCGCCACGTGTCTTTTCCATATTGGATAACCATACAGTCTAGTTTTACCCCGAGTCATTCTTGGTTCCCTAGGTCCAAGTCACACCTCCAAGTCGGTTTTTCCACGTCAACATTGTATGATGAGATCGATCGGAGTCAGATATTTTGTGAAGGACTTTGACAAAAAAATTCATAGCGCATCCCCGATCCCCGATTCACCCACTGGGAAAGTGACACAATGGGATGTTTTAGCACTATATACGATTACATTTGTATCATTTAAGGGACTAATTAATTCAAAATCATGCATTAGTTTTTTCTTCGTGTGCGAATCAAAATGACCGTTTGAAATTACCGATAGACCACATCACCCTATGCGCCTCCTCCGTCAACCCACGATGAGTTCAAGCTGCAGAGATTCAGCGACATATTTGTTTGAATTCCACTCATCACGTGAATTAAATGGTTGATACAACATGGTAAGTTCTTCCTCGGCTTAAATTCTCTTTAGCCATTGTAAACAAATCCATTCTACGTGCAAAGGAGTTTCAGAGCATCCGGAGAAGCAATATGAGCAATTCGAAAGCTGCAAATATCCCACGAGTATCAAATAACTAGGTTTGGAAAGATTTATAGGTATGTACGAGTCTGCGGATTTTTCATGCTTAAACTTCATATATATATTTTATTCGGTGTTTCTCTGTACGTAGTCTCTAAAAGATTTATTGTGATTGTAGGAACAATGCCTCCAAGAAATCCAACCACTAGGTGATCGTCGAGGGCATTCAAGCTAAAAGAACCATAGGTAGGAGAAGGATCTTCTCCAGGGGCTGCAAAACAATTAGAGTTCACCTTGAGGCTGAAACCAATCATTAAGACATATACAAAGAATGTTTTCACCCAACCTCTAAACTTTGGAGATACAGAGGTCAGCACAGGGACCAAGGAGGCACTCCCACATTGGGGAGAACTCTTCAAAAAGATCAACTGGGAAGAATTCCAGGAATATATCCCTCACAGTGACCCAAATATGAGAAATCTCGACGACGAAGTTTTTCCATATATATGACGATCGTACCTGCACATGCTATCAATAAGAACTCCGGTGTTCCATTGCATATAACTCCTGAAGTGGCTCATTGAACACATAGACACACAAAAATGTTTGATTAAAGACAACAATGGTGGGTGTGTCAGAGTTTTCCTTGCGGTGGAGGTCCAAAAATATTACAAACTTCGAGACACCGAGGAGCGGTTGAATACAAATTTCCTTGTGAAATTCTACGATCACCACGACACTAGCCGATTGATGGCCTCATGGTGGATTGAGGATAAGAAGTACACCAACCAGAGCACCGGTTGGTAACAACCAACCAACTTGAGGGAGATGTACATCTACCTGATGGCTCTAATCTACCGATTGTACGGGGAAATATAATGCTCCATATTTTCGGAGGCATGGATGCCTCTAGCTTACACAGTGTCCATTTCTAGGAGAAACTTCAACTGGGGAGCCATCATTTCCAAACAGTTGAGCATCTTCATACAAAAAGCTTATACATCAAAAGAAGGAGAGACCCCAAACTTCTGCATGGCTTCATACTTACTGGATTTCATGTGTTCCATAAACATCTTTTTCAGTATGAACCTGAGCTGGTACATCACAGAAATATCGGTCCACATATATTTCAGCATTTTATGGGAGAATAGGTACAAAAAATCCTACTCCCTCATCTGTGATGAATTTATCGAACGTATTTACTTTATTCTTTTCAAGAAAGAATGCTTGAGGCTATCGGCTGCGGTGGAAAAAAAGATGATATCAAATCTCAACCACTGGTATCTGGACGAGAGCGATACCTACATCATGGTTTTTTGGGCCACCAAAGAACCTCATCTCCTGCCATCACATGTTCCTGATCGGCTAGTATTTTGAGAGATATGCTACCATACCATCGTACAAGGCTACAATGCCACCCTGATCAAAGCTAAAAAATGACCATTTATACCCTATGGATTCTGTGTAGGATTCTACCTGGTGAAGGACACCGCTCAAGCCAAGCAAGAGGGGTTGATCCAATTGGATTTCAAATTCCAGAATGACCGATTATGCAAGCATGACCCTAAGGTTCCGGACTTGAAAAACGCCTCACAAGTGTCGTCCTGTTGGCCATACGCCCATGACAAATTTGAATATGAAGTCTTATTAAAAAATGCCCAAGATTGGGACAAAGTAGTGGCAAGGATGGTCGACCCTAAAATGACTAGGTTCAAAGCCATGAACCTAGATGAACAGGAGAATATCCTAGAACAATCGACTCAATGGGCCCTCAAGGATGAAGAATAAATGATAGTGGCCAAAGCAATAGAAGTCCCCCTAGCAACCTCGATGCAAGCAAGAGGTTTCCCTGTGATAAAGGACATGCAGGAAAGGGGGTTGCTCATGTTATAATAGGCGCAACAAATAATTGATCAGCTGCAAGATGACCAAACCTCTCAAGAACGACAAGATCCCCTGCCTATAACCCATATGAAAACCAGATGGGCCCAAGCTGCCCTGAATTAATAGACATTGATGAAATTAACAGGTTAGACGACCCTGAATTCACAACACAACTAGTTGGGTCGTCGACGGGTGTTTCAATTCATCCAAATATAGTCAGAACATCAGGGAGAGAAAGTGTGCCAAAGCCCCTAATAAAATTGATAAACATCTATAATGATGATAAGAGCCTAGAGGTATCCCTGGTGACCCTCGCACAGATCGAAGAGGAAAAGCATCCAGAGAAGACATATTCCCCAGCTCCCTATGCTCAAACTCAGAGTCTTCCACGGAATTAGTAGGAAATCGAGTGTCTTAGACACTAAGTTGCTCAATGCACTAGAGACTCAAGCGAACAGTCCGAAGGACAAGCTGGGGTTGGGCGAACAAAAGGAAGAGGCTACACAATAGGAAATTGGCGTCTCAACGACCGATGATCAAGTAAGTACCGAGCCTACCCCCAATTCCTCAATTTCAATCGGTACTCAACTCCCCGATGAGAGACAAACAAAATTCGGGCCTTCAGAACACAGGGAGGAAGTTCAAGAACCTAGTATTAAACAAGTATATACTATCAAGAGTCTAGGGAATACACTCACTTAGGGAGATCAGCAAATCCCTGAACCCATGGACAAAGTAGCCGACATACATGCCATCACTTATGACCAGAAAAAGGAAATATATCGTCCATAGAACCACCAATAAGAGGAGGATCACTTTAGATCGCTCCATCCTCATCACCACGGAGGAAAACCCGATTAACACAGAGAATGCTAAGACATCCGAACTTATCGGTGAAGGGATGGAAATCACAAATGCCAGCCTGGACAAAGCTAAAAGAGATGAAAAGGAATTGGCCGCTGCTCTGAAGGAATTGGAACATTTTTTCCACTTGGTGAAATACTACCAGGACACCACATAGGCCGCAATGTTCCTAAGGAGCGAATTCCAGGTTGCCTACAAAAAATTTACAGATGAGTGACACCTATTCACTGCAAGGATAACCGAGCTTCAGCAAGACACCCTCATGGCACTTGCGTTGTGAAAAGATATGGAGAGGTGGTATGAGAAAGCACAACTAGCTGTGGAAAGGGTCAACTATATCAGTGTGGTCCAACAGGGCTGAGATACAGAACAACACGACATTTGGGTGTTAAAAGAGAGCAGCCTTGATCACATAAAGAAATTGACCAAGTATTGGGAAAAAATGGCTCGGGAACCTTATCAGGAAATCCAAGAAAAGTGGGCCAAGTGTGAGAAAAGTTGGATCAAGATCAACTGGGTAATGAAAGATATCGACCTCCCCGAGTTTGGCAGACCACACAAATTTGTTGACTTGCGCGACATAGTCAAGACTCACGTCGAACAAGACTCATCATGGGATGAAGAAATAACAAAGGTGGCAGATATGGTGCTAAGCTATGTGTGGCAATTCATGGAGCACCCAATCAAATCTCGGATAGTGCTACAACAGTTAAATGCCAAAATTGTCAAATATCAGGCACATGAAGTAGAAATCAAGGATATCCTTTCAGCCCCAATGGATCAGCATAAGTTTTCGTACGTCAACACATGCGAGGATATTTTTTTCGAGTGGTCCGAGTACGAGAAGAGTCATTCACTCGAATGAAACTATTAGATGAATTTTGGAAACTGAAAGAAGAAAGCACCATGTGGCGAGTTTTGTTTTAATTAGATGCACTTTAATTATTATTTTTTAGTTAATTTTATGTTATAAATAAGAGCATCGACCGGTTAGTTAAAGGTCGATGGTTGTTGCAAAGACCCTCATTTTTGGTTTTGTTAAGAACTATTTCAGAGCTGTCTTTAATTGAGAAGTGCTTTTTGGGACCAGCGACAGGTTTGTGTTTTTTCATCAAATGTGTGTATGATTGGATGTGGAGAAGAATTATTTCTTATTTCGTCTCATGAATGGATGTTGTAATGAGTAAGAGATACTAAATTTGTTGATAAGTTATCCGATTCAATGTTTTACAGTTCTTATCTTTAATGATGAAAATAAATCGTTGTGTTATTATGTGATTGATGATTAGAGTTGGGTGAATTATTTTACTTGCCATCGTTTATCGCATGCATGTTTCTTCTGATCAATTGTATATCATCCATTAATTGGAATACCCGCATGGTTAACGTATTAGTATTAGGCCTATGTTAGACGATTAATGTCTACATGCTAGAGTGAAAGGGTTATCCCAAGCTCATCCTCTTCTCCAGTATTTAAGTTTGTTCCCACTTTGTCACTTAGTTGGTTTTTACCGGCTTTGTCTTATATCAGTCCCACCTAAGAGAAAACACAAAAAGAGAACATTCGAACTGAAGGAGAAAGCCTTCACAAGAAAACATAAATCCCATCAATTATTTTGGCCGGATCGTAAGATCTGGAGAACCATTCCACTATTAAATGTTGCGGAGTCTAATTAGGCCTCGATGGTGGGTTTGGTTCTTGATGTTGAGTTAAAGGGATTTAGGACCCCTCAACACCACACAATACTCACAAAAACAATGGATTCCTCCAATGCCTTACTCTCAATGGACACATCAACAACCACAATTCCAACCTTGGAAACAAGGATGGATGGGATTTACATATGGGAATGTCCCTTTTCAGTCACCAACTTTTCCTGCTTACCCAAAATATCCTTCCAGTATCTTTCAGTTGTTACCTGGATTTAATCCACCTTCTCTACCTCCACCTTACCAGCTAAAAAACAACTTACATTTCCTTTGAACCCAAACCAACAACAACAAATGCAAGCTACACCTAATCCAAACCCCCCTCGACCTACCGCTATTCCTTCACAACCCATCCCTAATCCAAAAAATAGACTTACACAACTTATACAAAATCTTGAGGTACAGACTTTCCCAACTTATGTGATAACTCCTACTTCACTAAATGAAATTCAGTTAAGATCTGGGAAGGTATTGAATAAACCTGTGGAAAATTATAGAGTTACTATATGGTTGTTATTATTGCAATAATTCAATATTACTATGATTTAAAGACACAGACGAGATAATCACGTTGTTGATTTCATATCTAGACTTATTCATACATGTGATAATGCACCAGTGGATGACAATTTTTTGGATGCACATATGTTTTCTATTTCTACTTACATTCCTTGGTATGCATATGTGGCCAATTATATCGTAATAGGAAAGTTACCTCAAAATATTTCCTCCCGAAAAAAACAAAGAATTATTCAACTGAGTGCAAATTATATGTGGCATGATGATTGTTTATACTGTACATGACATGATTCGGTTATCAAAAGGTGTGTATGGGAAGATGATATGCATGAAATACTCAAAGCCTACCATGATGGTCCATGTGGAGCCCATTTTTCTTACAAGAGGAAAACATACAAAATACTACAGTCAGGCTACTATTGGCCAACTATTTTTAAGGATGCAAAGAAGTATGTGGCCAGCTATGATGATTTTCAGAGGATGGGGAAACCAACTGCAGTAGATGAGATGCCTCTCCAAGTTCAGGTAGTAATTGAACCTTTTGAAAAGTGGGATTTGGACTTTGTAGGACATATTAACCCAATGTATTGAACAAAAAGGTACATATTGTTTTGTATAGATTATCTGACGAAATGAGTATAGGTTAAAGCTTTGTATTCTACAAATGAACAATTTGTTGTTGATTTTCTATTTGAAGAAATATTTACTCATTTTGGTGTGCCTCGAGAAATAGTGACAGACCAAAGAATCCAATTTACCTCCAATTTGGTCAAAGACATTACTGAACAATATTAGATTAAACATAGAAAAGCATCACCTTATCACCCTCAAGCAAATGGACAACTAGAATCAACTAAGAAGGTGATAGAGGCTATTCTCACCACGACAGTTCATTTACACCATAAATATTCGGTTGATCGGTTTCTTGAGGCCTTATGGGCCTATAGAATAACTTGGATAAAAACAACAGGCCATACACCTTATGAATTGGTGTATGGGAAGCATGTGTTGCTTCCCATAGAATTTTAAGTAAAAACCTTCAAGACTGCTATGCAATTGGGGATGGACTTAGATGAAGCTAAAAAATAGAGGATATTGCAGTTGAATGAGCTTGATGAAATCAGACAAGATTCTCTTCATAGGAATACACTCATTCAAGAACAAAGGATTAAATGGCATGATAAGTACATCAATACTAATTCTTTCCAGCCAGGTGATTTGGCCCTATTGTATGACACTAGGTTCAATAATTTCAAGGGAAAATTTTCCACTCGATGGTTGGGACCCTATGAAGTAGACACAATTTACGACAATGGTTCAGTTAAGATAAAAAATATTGATGAATATAAGACTTCCTTTGTCCTAAATGGACATTGATTGGAATTTTATCATAACCCTCTATCCAAAGAGGATTTTATCAAACATGTTCTTCAAAATTATGAAATACAATTGGTTAGGAAGGGGAGTTCTCCTCCTGCTAATCCACCATTGTAAGTTTTTTTGTGTGATTTAATTTAACATTGTACATATATGTATATAGGTGTGTTGTTAGATAATGATTTTGGTATTACTAACAAGAGAAAAGGCTAATTGTGTTCTCTTGAAGATAAGCAATAAGGATGACATATGTCAAGTGTAAGTTTATTCCTTTATCTAGCCCTACTACATTACTTATGGAAGAGTATCCTTATGGATTTTTCTTTAAGTTTTTTAGACTCATAAAAATTGAAAATACCGACGAGCAAGAAATGGTACGGGGTAAATAAAAACCCATGGGATAGTAGATGGAGTTTTCTTTAAGTTTTTTAGACTCCTAAAAATTGAAAACACTAGCAAGTGAGAACTAGCCCGGGCTCAAGAAAAATCTATGGGATAGTAGATGGAGTTTTCTTTAAGTTTTTAAGACTCATTAAAATTGAAAACACTGGAGAGAATTAACTAATCTGGGCTTGAGAAAAATACACAATATAGTAGTAATTAGGTTTTCCTTTCCAATAAAATGGAAGTGGCAACAGAAGAAGTAGTTAGTCTAGTTCCAAAAAGTGGAGGTTTTTGCATCTCACTAGGAGGTTGTCCATCTATAGTTTCCTTCTTGTCATAGATCTTGGAGCCCAATCATTGAATTATTTTGCCTCATTTTATGACATTTCCGCTGCAATTTCAACATTCATGTAACAATGTGTTGTTCATAGTTTTTCCAGCATGATACTTCAGCAGAAAAAAATCACATGTAGAATCAGTAAGTGCTAGCACCTACTCCAGATTGACCTTCAAAACATGTTAAGATACAAAGGGAAGCCTACAAGATTCCAATTTGAAGAATATACATTCAGGTACCTTATCAAAATTTCATCTGGTACTGAAGAAAACTTCCCGTGTTCATCTAGTACTGAAGAAAAATTCTTGTGTTCATCTGGTACTGAAGAAAACTTAATGTGTTCATCCGGTACTGATGGTGTAATTTTGGTAAAACTTTTCCTATACTTCATGTTTTCCTTGTTTGACAAAGAACACTTCAGGTAATGGAGGTATGCGCTCATTATTTTATTCATTTTATTAGGAATCATATTAATTTTGTGCTAAATATATGGTTACTCTCATGAACCTTTGTTATGTTAAGTTGTTAAATCTCCCTATCATTATCTTTTGAAATATTCATGTTTATTCCCCTATTTTTAAAATCATTTACGATGTATTCAAATTTTTTCATGGAGTGATCGTTGATATGATTGGGCAAATAACAATCATACCTTGAGCAAGATTGGTCCATTTTGAAAATATCTTGTCGAAGAATCATGTTTGTGTGATGTCAAAATTATGATTATACCACCTTCTATAACCTTATGTTGTTAATTAATGATTCAAACCATTGTTTTGGTGAATGCAAAACATATTACTACCTTCTGACAACATTGACATTGACTACCGCATAATGGTGAATTCTGGTCAAATCGACCACATTCCCTGCAATCATTACAAAAAATGGTGTGAGTGGGATGTGACATTACTTTTGGATATGATCGTCACATTATCCATGGATGCGATCCCTCGACATAATTTATGACTTTTCCTTACCTCGCCCTCATTGAAATTGTTTGACCATTGTATTCTCATTTCCATTAATAAACACCCTTCTGGATGTCTTTTCCATCCATATGAGCGTTATTTACCCATTCCATACTATATGACCTCCACTCTATTCATTCCTATTATCAATTCATTCCATTACTCTGTCTTCATCACACCATTTTCGTAATTTTTCTTCTGGTACTATGTTGTTTTCTCTACGTTGTTCTGGTACCAAACCCTCTCCGAAATCCTGTTGACTACACTTATTTTGAGACCTGTTTTCAATTTGGCATGGGGGTTGATAGGGATGAACCTGTGTTCCATCTTTAAAAAGAAAAGGAAGAATATCAAGAATGGAAAGAGAAATTTGAGAGCATCGGTTGGGTTCATTTTCTATAAAAGTTCGAAGGACATCAGGAGGGAATGTCCCATGCCTTCACCTAGAGTTATGATGGAGAGAGTGTCCATTTGAGATAACTAAAGTTAAAAATCATCGAATCCACCATAGCAGAAGCAATGGATTTACCTTCTACCAGAGAGAAATATTTCAAAGGTATCATCATTGATAAGAGGCTCTATCAGAGGTTTTTGAAGCCTGGACATCTGGACCTAGATTGGAAAAAATGCATCTCCTGGAGTTGGATCAAGGAGGAATATTGGAGGATGTTTGTCATATAGTAAAGTTTTTTAACCTGTGAAGGTAGGTATGTTGTAAATTTCCTTTATCATTTAAGTATTTTGTTTCATTTTGAGGGTGGACCACAAATAGATTTTTCCCATTTTCTTTGGATGAGTTTGAATAAAATGGTGAGAGTGGTCAAGTCTTCCTATAAGAAGCATAAAACCAGTCTCTATCACCATGGGTTGATGAAACTTCTTGTTGTTCATGATTTGAGAAAATGAGGCAGCAGTTGGAAGAAACTCCTCACAAAAAAAATTGCTTAAGAGGAGGTTTTTAAATTTGTGGAATAAAATGTGACAGGAGAATGTAGTAAGGAGTCAGGAAGAAATAAGGGGGGCTGTAAAAGAAAACAAAACAATCCAAGTAATGAAGTAGACAGTGTTGGCTCTAGTTCACCAAAGTCTGTTAGAAAATTGGACAAGGAAAAAACATTAATGTTAGAAGAACCACTTACATCTAGGGTGAAACGATCATCCACAACCAAGAAACCTTGCCCAGAACTGTCCACTAAAATAAAAATGCAAATTAGTGAGAAAAGGAGGAATAAACAGAGGTATGGTAGTCATGTAGGAGAAATTGCAGATAGTGTTCCAGAAGTAATTGTTGAATTACCCCGGGAGAAGGTTGGAGAATCGGAGAAGACCCCTTAATTGAGAGTTAAAGGTAAGAAGAAACTTAGAATCAATGAAGAGAGTGCTATGGAAAATTCCTCTAGAAGAAAAAAAATATGTGCACAGGAAGACAAAATTCCAATGCCTACATCTGAGTCCTCTAGAAGAAAAACAAGGAAGCCATAGGAAAAACAAATTCTAGTGCCCATATCTGAGCCTAAAAAGAAGAAAAGGAGATTGTTTGTGGAGGAAATTTCCATTTCTATTAGCAAACCCGATGAAGCATTAGGTTCAACATGAAGAACCACTCGGAGCATGGCTAAATAGGTGACAATTCCTCATGTTCCTTTTTTCTAGAGGATCCAATTGAAATTCTGACTTCACCAAAGAAAGAAGATATGCATGTAGCAACTATTAGTGAAACTAAGTTAGTAATAGAGACTCTGAAGGATTTAAGGAAGGAATTTCAAGCCAGGGAGGAGGTGAATGAGAAAGAGACACTTGAACCTATCGGTTATTTTACCAAACATCAGTTGGTACTGAAAGATGAAAGGATTACAAAACATAATGAAGAATTGAAGCAAAAAGTGGAGGAGTACAATTTTTTGGATGGATACATCAAGAAAGAAAATGCACAGTTGAATAACCGAATAACCGAAGGTTACAAGATGAGCATGACGAGGTATATACCAATATCAATAAGGTTCTGCATCTGATACATTACACAAGATTTATTAAGAGAGAACTTAAGGATGAGACCTCAAGTTTTAATATCTTAAATCTAGGCAATTAATGTTCAGGCAGGATGGAAGAACAACACTAGTTTTGCAATTTTGAGATCTAGTTTGGAAACTTTTGCATGAGGACATGCAATGACTTGGGAATGGGGGAATGTTGGGTCTCCTTTTTTATTCCTCCAATTACCTTATCTTGTCCTCTATATTGACCAACTTTACCTCATACATATGCACCATTTTCCTATTTTCTTCAAAGACATGTCTTTTATCCATTCCTGTGTATACATGAGGTAACCTATGTTTAAATCATGATTTATTTGATTTATTAATATTTGGAATTAAATGATTGATGTTAATGATCTCTAATTACCTTGATTAATCCAAGAATTCCTTATGACATAGCTCCTCCTTGTCTGGTACTTGTCTGTGTGCATTCGATACTCAACTCATCTGGTACCTATTTATGTGCTAGTTCAGTACCAATATATTTGACAGTGCACATCCAGTACCAATATTCATGTTCCAACAATGCACATCCAGTACTGGTTCTGCATGTACAGGATTGGGTGTTTGAACAAATTTTCTTTCGATGGGTCCAAGGAATTTGTTAGCTAGAGCATCCTTTGTGTGTTGAAGACCATGATACACTTCATCCTCATGCACTTCGTGTCATGAGGATGAAGTTGTATCCATGAAAAACGTTATATCGTCCAATTGTAATATTTACCCAATTATTTGATGTTATTGCCAGGTCTTGGTTGTAACGGTTGTTTCTCTTTAAAAGAGAGGGCCTTGTAGATGATAAATATACAGAGATATAATTAAGCACCTTTATTCTATATACTTGATTATTGAGAAAATTGTTGATTATACACCTGCTACTGAAGTAATGATATGAATTATAGTTTATGGAATTTATGTGTGTGATCAAATTCTTCATTCTATAAGTTTATTTTAAATCTATCTTGTTGGTACGGAAAGGGCCCATCAATCCAACCAAGGTAAGATTCCATGTATTTATCTGTGTGAATATAATTCTTGTTTGTGTGTGAACAAAACAATTCTGTGTTTTGATCATAGTATCTAATTTTATTTATACTGTGTTTCAATAAAGCATTTGAAAAAACACAATATAGATTTGTGGTAATTCTGAGTGAGTGAGCATTTATGAGTTCAATATAGATTTCTGAGTAAATATTTGTTATTATTGTGTGTGTGTGTGGAAAATCATTTGTTATATTGAATGCTTTAACATTTGTTTCTATTTTTCAAATACATGAACAATTAAGATCTCCATATCTCACCCTACATGAACCTATAATGAAGTATCTTACTACACCTAGTATTTCTTCCAAGATTGATTAGGTTATGAATGATTTTCCTTTTAATAATGTGTAGAGAGTTAATTACATATTGTTTTTAAATTAGTTACTACAGGAAACAGAGTCAAAATTCATCTTTTCCTTTCATGAGCCTGTAAATGAGTAGACTCATTACTTGAGAAAGAGCCTTTAAATCACATGCTTGTTGATATTTTGTTTATGAGTTTTTCTTTTTGGTTTTTAAACTGTATGAAGAATATTTTTGAAGATTGTGAAACAAAGTATCAGTTTTTGAGTGTTTCTTATTTAGGCTATGCTCATCAGACATAGGAACTTATCTGTTATCAGGACATATAGTTCATCAACTCTGTTGATTACAAAACCAGATTGACATATTAATGATTGCAATATATTAAACATATAATTGCATCAACAAGTTTGAAGGATTCAATAGCCTTTGACATCTTTAGAATATCCAACAAAAATGGACTTCTCACTTTTAGGTTGCAACACTTTACTTTTCTCATTGGGAATGTGATCCATGCTACACTACCAAATACAAAGAAGTGGCTTACATCTAGATTAATTTTAGTACATGCTTCTTCTGGTGTTGTATTTTTTAAATCCCTAAATAGCATAGTTGATGGCTTCCACCCAATAATTAATGCTTAATCCCTTAGATTGGATCATACAATTAGCCATTAATTTTAATGTGTGATTCTTTTTCTCAATAGAACTAGTTTGTTGCAGTGTATATGGGACAATATGTTTCATTTGCATGACCTATGCAATATAGTAGCTTGTACATTTGTTGTTCACATATTCACCTCCATTATCTATTCTTAACATTTGAATTTGATGTCCATATTTTTTTTCTACAATGTCCTTGTAGGCCAAACATTTTTCAAAAGATTCACTCTCAAGTTTTACGAAATGAACCCAAGTGAATCTGGAGAATTCATCAATGAAATTTAAGAAACACTTGCAGCCAGAGAAATAAGGAGAAGAAAACAGACCACAAAAATGACTATGAACAAGCTACAAAGGGGTCGAGGCATGCTTGTAAAAATTTTCCCAATGATGTTTGTTGAGAACACAATTGGCACAAACACCTTCTCTGCAATAAACGAGAGGAAGAATAGTCACCATATTTTGATTACATAGTTGCTACAATGAGCAATAGATTATATGACCAAACCTCTCATACCAAAGTTTTCTCAAGTCATCGCTATGAGTAACAAAATCTAATGGAAAATATGATGACCCAAAGTTGTCAAACTTGTACAACCTGGTAATATCATCAACAATTCCAATTTCTAGGACACTCTTAAGATCTTTTAAATCCTTGATTACGACTTGCTGAGGTGAAAACTCTATGGCTTTTTCTTCACCTAAATAATTTATCTCATACACTGATAGAAGGTTGCAGAAAAGACTTAGAACACATAATACATCATTCAAATCACCATTATCTACCTGGATTGTTCCAAACCCTACAACACTGAGAGATCTATCGTCACCAACAAATATTTTTTTGGTGGTACATTAATTTAGAGTGGAAAAAATTTCTTTATCATTAGCCATATGATAAGATTCTCTAGAATTAATAAGCCACTCATTAGAGGAAGAAGTAGAAGTTTCATTGAAGGATTAAAAATAAGAAGAAAGTGCATGTCCATGAGAAGAAGAGTTATAATAAGAAGACTCAATATTGATGTTATGATTCTTGATTGTTTCTTCGAAGGCTTTTATCCTTTAAAAATATTTAAGCTCCACATGACCATCTCACCCACAAAAGTTGCATTTTATGTTAGTCTTCTTACTTTTGGATTTTGTTCCTTTGTCACAATTATGAGTAAAAGTTGGATGAGATTCTTTGGGACCCATCTTTTCTTGTTTTTGTGCTAAGGATGTTGCTTCTTGGTATTCTTAGATTTATATTTGTATTGAGACATTAAGGCTTTGTTGGAAGTTCTAGCATTGTTGATCAATCCAAGCTACATAATCTTATTTTCCTCTTGAATAAGAGAATTAAAAAAGGAATCAAGACTGGGAGTTTGGTAAGCACTCCCTAGATCTTCTCTGGTGGAATAAAAGATAGAATATGCACTACAAAAGATTAGAGAGAATTAAATAGATGCATCGGTCATCCTTCAGATCTATTTTACCGTCTTTACATAAAATTCTATGTCTTTTGAACTTAGATAAATAATATTAAATGGAAGGAAAATCATTGGGACTTAAATTCATTAACTAATTTTCAATGTGGTAGGCTCAAATAATATTGTGTTTACCAAACACAACTTGAATATTTTCCCAAGCTTCACCAACATCATCAATTTCTTGAAGGTGAAACCTTAAATCAGGAGAGATGGACATTTCTATTAGTCCATGTACTTAGTCATTCTTACTATTCCATTTGGCTTTCCTTTCAACATTATTGGGTTCTTGTTCTTTTACCAAGGTAATCTAGTACAATCCTTTACTTCTTAGGACATACTCCATATGGGATTTCCATGAGAATTAGTTGGTAGTGGTAATCAAAACATCACTGGGAGAATCGATATTAAAATAGACATATAATATGGATTTAAAAGATAAAATTGATGGTCGGGATGAAAATTTCTTGAAAAAAATATGTTATTTAAAAAATACAACACTGAAAACAAACTTCATGCATGAAAGTTATGGCTTTTTCAAAAAAGGTATAAATAATAACCAAAGAGCCATGTGGCAAGTAGAAGTTGGTCCACGTGGTCGTGCCCCTATGTTATCACATAGGGTTGTCTGGAGTTGTATGGGTATGTTGTGAATACCTAAGTCTGTATCCTTTCCTTGTCTTTCTCTCTTTCGCGGGCCATGTCTTAAAGTTTTCCCTTCGACTGGTAAAGTCGGTTTTGTTCGCCCCTTTTTGTTTAAAATACTTGCTTTTCCTTGATGTCTTACCTGAAAAATTCTCAGCGCGAAGCCTTTTTGTTTTCCTCTAAAGATGAAAACCCATCTCCTTTTGTTTTAATCACTCATCTTGTTGTTTTCCCAAGCCCCTATCCAGTCATCCAAGTATTTGTTTACACAGGCCGCAGTCGCGGGCTCTAAGCGCGACACTCAAAATGATCTGTTCTAGACTCGAATCAAGAAAAAAGGTAGATTCAACTTTCAACGGAAGGAATTCCATGTGGAGTTCATATTAGCGGCTCACAGGCATTGAGAATCTTAAATTTGTGTGAAGTATAGTGCTAGAGAAAAAGGCCTAAAGAGAGCATGAGTCGTTGATATTTAAAGGGACAGGTGGAAGTTGATCCAAGTGTTCAGGGAAGTAAGCTTCAAGATTTTCGAAGTGAGAAGTGTGTGGAATTACCGAATATCCAAAGCCCGAATTCCCGAAATAATCTGAGCCATCAAAAGCTAAGGACGCGTGGAGGCAGATCCCTTGCTTCAGAGTCGTTGGGCACTCCAGAGAATTGTGGGAGTTAAACATTGCAAAGTGTCGAAGTGGCCAAAGTCCCGAAGTGCCTAAAGTCCCGAAGGCCCAAAGTGAATTTGAGGCATTGATCAGCAAGAGCCACATGTCAATAGATCGACAGCTCTGGGTAAAAGCGCATGAAAGAGTAAGGGAGATTTGAGCTTTGGTTTTCATGGAGCCTGGAGACCCAAAGTGGATCTCGACTGTCCAAATCCAGAATGCCACGCGTCATTACAACTATCACTCTGGGATTTTTACTTTGGGAGTTTTAAAATGAGAAAAGTGTCGAAGTCCCAAAGGCATCGAAGTCCCGAAGACCCGAATCTCTGAAGTCTCGAAGCCCAAAATCAGGAGGATCCGTCCAATTCAGAGGGACGTGTGGCACCAGATCCGAGAATTCATAGTTTCACAAATCAGAGGTTTTAGCATGGACCACGAAATAAGTTTGTGAAGGGTGAAATCCCGAAGAGCCTTTGGATATGAGCACCAAGTTATGGCCCAAGGTTGCATGCAAGATGGAGCGATTGAGTGAAGCTATGCCAAAGGCTGAAAGAGCCTATATTGGTCACAAAAGAAGATCTACATGGCCTCAAGGCATCCAAATTGACTCAAAGAAGTCATGGGCACCGCTTGGAAAATTCATGGGTGTTAGGCCTCGTCCTGATCCTGATGAATGTAGTTAATGGAAATGGGGGCGACAATTAAGACCTCATCTCACCCCATAAATGGAAAGCATACTGAGAATGGACGTGGGGGGAGATTGTCAATCCGAAGATTTCTGAGGGACGGATTTTCCTGCAAAGCACATAACTAAGTCGGTCTCGCGTCTGACATAAGAAGGACTATATAGGATGACATAGTAGGCACCGACTGAAAACTTTGAATGCAGGGGTCCGATCACATTCCTAGTGGTTTCAACATTTTTAGTATATATAGGAAGTTTTGATATTTTGTTAAGGTGGAATGGTTGAGCTAGGCTCCCTGCTATTGTATTATTTTGAAGAAGAACACCGGTTCTTTGGTTATGTCTTGATTTGAGACTTCTTGATTAATCTAAGTTGTCTTTCTTACTCCATCTTATTTGCCTCTGATACTGAGAGAGTTCATTATTGATTGATTCACATGGATTGTTGTGATTGTATTATGATGAATGTTTGATTATAATGTTGTTATGATTTCTTTCAGTTTCCTTGAAATTTGAATCCAAGAGGATCTTGTGTTTAAGTTTTTCTTCCTTAGGCTGCTGGTAGGCCTGATGTTCACAGTAGACCTCTACACTTTTCTCACCAAATTCTTCCTCCTACTCACCTTTAATACAATTTACTAACTGAAGTTGATCCAAGACCTCAATTGCTTGTGGATACCAGTCCAGATTTCTGAGTTAGAACGTTATTTTCATTGAGTCTTCTCCATTTGGCCTCTTAAAACTCATTTACATTTACTGTATAAACTGATGGGCATTGGGATTACCTTCTATGCAGTCCGAGGGTGGCTTCTAGTGCTAACATTTCTTGGCGCCGATGTTGGGGAACAAATTGAAGACATTTCCTTGAAATAGAATGACAAAGAGCTTATGATTCTAAAGGTGCACTAGATATCAGAACCATTAAAGATTGTAGTTTTCACCTGGAGAATACACAATCAAAGACTCCACTGGGGAGGACCCTGTTGACAGAAAAATGACCATATCGAAGGGGAAGACCAAGTATTAGTTTATGATATTTCTTCATGAAATCTTGTTTTTCTTTATCAACTTATTTTTCTCTTTCCCTTTACATATAAACAAGATTATCCTTTGCTTTTTCCATTTAGATGATAATAATCCTTCCTTTATTTATCCATGGAAGAAGAAGACATGCCCTCTTCTTCTATTGTAGATGTTGATCTTGTGTCTTTTCCTCATCCTATTCATGAAAGTGAGATTTGTATTGGATTTCCTCGTGAAATTGATCACCCTTGTAGCCTTGAGGGGGTTGAAAATGATTCAAAGCCTTCTCAAATCTCATTGCCTTCCGTAATTACTGTCGAGCCTGTCCATATTCTTGTTAAACCTCATATTCATCCCACCATTTTTCAAGCTAAGATTAGAGACAAGATGTTAAACCTTTAAGGTTGCCACTTGACCTTCATCCTTATCCTCTTTATTCCTTTGAGTATCTTCCTCGGTTTTATGGAGAGGATCATGTTATAGATGAGAGGCACTTGGAGGCCTTTGAGAAATTTTTTGATCAGTTTGAGATTTTTCATGGGGATGTTACCATGAGGTTGTTCTCACATTCTTTGTCTGGAAATGTTTCTATGTGGTTTAAATGTTTGGGAGTCGGTTCTATTGGTTCTTGGATTGAGCTATGCAAATCTTTTTTAAAGTGTTGGGGTGAGAACAAGTCCCTTTATCAATACTAGTTTGAGTTTAAGGACTTGAGAAGAGGGGAAGAGGAATCCTTAGCTGTCTTCAACAAGAGGTTTTACAGTGTTTATCATAGTATGCCTGTGAAGATCAGACCCGCATAGACTATTTCCAAGGTGTACTCTGTCATGGCTCAACATCCAAAGCTTGTCTTTCTCCTGAGAGAAAGGAAATATTCATCCTTAAGAAACCTATTTGTAGATGTTTAAGAATTCAAAGAGAACATCAGGGATAGCAGGGAGGTTTGTATGCAAGCATGTCCTGAATAATTGCATGTGCATAAGAAAGAAGATTGTCAGTATATTTCAAATTTTGAGAAAGAAGACAGTGAATATAATTCAGATCTGGAACAATAACGAGAAAGTGGGTGTGATTCACATTTGGAATCAGATCCTTCAATAATTGTAGATTTTTCTATGGGCAGGAATGCATATCAATCTTATGATCATTTTTCAAAACATTTTGAGCATGAAGTTGTGGTTGATTGCATAGATAACTATATGTTATTGGATGATCATAGTTGTGATGCTTTAAATCTCGATGTACCATTATCTTATGATCATTCTTATGAAGGAGAGACTGCAATTGTTGGTGACCAAGAGTTTGTTTAGAAATAACAAGGAGGTCATTTATTTGCAAGCAGAGAGGCATTTACAGAGGAGAAACCTGGTCCTCTAAAGCAACCAGATTTCTGAAACATTATTCATGATCCTGTGGCCATATACATGGAGTCATGTGTTTCAGATTTTCTGAAATTTTCAAATGGAATTATTTCACCGATATTCACAAGTGAGTATGGTTTCATGAAATATTTCCAAGAACAAACTATAGAGCATTTTCCTTAATTCATTAAGGAAAAGAATTGGGTGGAAATTACACATCCTGGACCCGCAGAAGACACAAAGAAGCATGTAAAGGAGGAGCTAAGTGGGCAGTTTATCTCCTATCTAGGACCTATAAACGAGAAAATATCACCTGGGATCAGCCGACCCATATCAACTCTCTACCCACCTGAGAACATCAAACGATGCGTGAACCACAATGAAGGAAAAGAGTTAATTTCTTACCAGTTGATCTTTCATGATTACAAATTTTGTGACCCTGTGGGGTTATAAATGGAGTTTTGTTTTCCAAAAGCATTGAAGCCTGCATAATTATTCATCTTATCATCATTTCGGGGTATGGTCGGTGTTCCAATCCATGTTCTCATTCTACTAGCATAACTCCTTAGATTTTTATGGATCATCTATAGTGAAGTGAAGAAGAGTTATATTACTAGACAATTTGGGTGGCTATGGTGGAAGTTTTCTTTCACCTAGCGTGTTGTAAAAGTCAGTTAGCCTAGGATTGTACATAAATAAGGTTCTTCTAGATCCCATGTGTTTTTTTTCATTTTAGTAGAGTAGTGTACATATCTCCCTGTTTTATTCAGTGAAAGTTTTGAGCTAGACTCGATAGCCCAATGACTAAGAGACTAGAACTGCGCGTTCTCAGCAGCTTGCAGGGAGCATGCCATCCCCTATGGAGCCAAATGTTATCATATAGGGTTTTCAAGAGTCATGTGGGTATATTTTGAATACCTAAGTCTATATCATTTCCTTGTCTTTCTCTCTTTCATGGGTCGTGTCTTAAATTTTTCCCTTCAACTGGTAAATTTGGTTTTGTTTGCCCCTTTTTGTTTAAAAGACCTGGTTTTCCTTGATGTCTTACCTAAAAAATTTTTGGCTCGAAGGCTTTCTATTTTCCTCTAAATATGAACACCCATCTCCTTTTGTTTCATTCACTTGTCTTTTTGTTTTCCCAAGCCTCTATCCAGTCGTCCAAGTCTTTTTTTACACAAGCCGCAACCACAGGCTCAAAGCGCGACACTTAGAGTGGTCTTTTCTGGACATGAATCAAGAAAAAAGGCAGGTTCAAATTTCAACGGGGGAATTCCATGTGGAGTTCAGATTAGCCTCTTGCGGGAGCTCAGAATCTTAAATTTACGCGAAGTATAGTGCCAGAGCAAAAGGCCCAAAGAGAGCATGAATCATTGATCTTTAAAAGGGTAGGTGGAAGTTAATCCAAATGTTCAAGGAAATAAGCTTTGGGAGTTTTGAAGTGAGAAGTGTGTGGAATTCCCAAAGAGCCGACGCCCGAATTCCCGAAATAATCTGAGCCATCAAAAGATGATGACGCGTGGAGGAAGATCCCTCACTTTGGAGTTGGGCACTCTGGAGAATTGTGGGAGTTAAACATTGCAAAGTGTCGAAGTGGCCAAAGTCCCGAAGTGCCTGAAGTCCTGAAGGCCTGAAGTGAATCTAAGTCATTGATTAGCAAGAGCCACATGTGAATAGATCCAGGTAAAGGTGCATAGAAGAGTAAGCAAGATTTGAGCTTTGGTTTTCTCGGAGCCCAGAGACCCAAAGTGGATCTCAACTGTCCAAATCCAGAATGCCACGCATCATCAGAGATGTCACTTCGGGAGTTTTACTTTGGGAGTTTTAAAATGAGAAAAGCATCAAAGTCCCGAAGGCCCCAAAATCTTGAAGACCCGAAGGTCCAAAGTCCCGAAGCTCAAAATTAGCAGGAGCCATCTGATTCAGAGGGACGTGTGGCACCAGATCCGAGAATTCACTGTTTCGCGAGTTAGAGGTTTTATCAAGGATCATGGTGTAATTTTGTGAAGGAAAAAATCTCAAATTGCCTTTGGATATGAGCACCAATTTATGGCTTCAGGTCACATGTAGGATGGAGCGATGGAGAGAAGTTGTGCCAAAGGTCGAAAGCACCCATATTGGTCACAGAAGAAGATCTTCATGGCCTCAAGGCGTCGATATTGACTCGAAGAAGTCGTGGGCACTGCTTGGAACATTCATGGGTGTCGGGCCTCATCTCGATCCCGATGAAGGTAGTTAATGGAAATTGGGGCAGCAGTTGAGACATCGTCTCACCCCATAAATGGAAAGCATACTGAGAATGGTCATGGGGTGATATTCTCAATATGAAGTTTCCCGAGGGACGAATTTTCCTTCAAAGGACATAACTAAGTCAGACTCGCGTCTGACATAAGAAGGCCTGCATGGGTTGATAGAGTAGGCGTCAACTGGAAACTTTGAATGTAGGGGTCCGATCACATTCCTGGTGGTTGCAACATTTTTAGTATATATAGGCAATTTTGATATTTTGTTAAGGTGGAATGGTTGAGCTAGGCTCCCTACTATTGTAATATTTTGATGAAAAACATTGGTTCTTTGGTTATGTCTTGATTTGAGACTTCTTGATTAATCTAAGTCAACTTTATTACTCCATCTTATTTGCCTCTGATACTGAGGGAGCTCATGATTGACCGATTCACATGGATGGTTGTGATTGTATTATGGTGAATGTTTGATTACAATGTTGTTATGATTTCTTTCAGTTTCCTTGAAATTCGAATCCAAGAGGATCTTGTGTTTAAGTTTCTCTTCCTTAGGATGCTGGAAGGCCTGATGTTCACGACATACCTCTACACTTTTTCTCACCAAAGTCTTCCTCCTACTCACCTTTACTCCAACTTACTAACTGAAGTTGATCCAAGACCTTAATTGCTTGCACTTACTAGTCCAGATTTCTCAGTTAGAACATTATTTTCATTGAGTTTTCTCCATTTGGCATCTTAAAACTCATTTACATTTACTGTATAAACTGATGGGTACTAGGCTTTACCTTCTATGCAATCTCAGGGTGACTTCTAGTGCTAACAACCTCCTTCACTAACTTTCTTATAACTTGAGTTTTACAAATAAGTTGTTTATGGAGTGACCCACTTTTATAGAATAAGTGTGAATCACTTTTACAATGAATTTACTTTGTAAATTAAAGTTGTATGCAAACATTAGCTAAAAAGTAATATTAAATCTACTTATAGTGATTCGATTTTATAATTTAAGTGAAATTTACTTTAAAATGAATGCATGAACTTTTTCAAAAAGTAACAAAAATAAGACTTGAACTCAAGACCTCTTACTGAATAAATCAACTTTCAACCATGTGAACTAGTGTAAAACACATTATAATTGTAAAGGATGATGATCAAGTTGTTGTTTTTGTGATTGATGTTGTTGGAGCTCCACCCCAAGGTCTGTGCTTAAAAAAAAAACTTATTTTTATGTGTTCACAAAGGAAAAAAAATCATTTCTCGACAACAATAATGGTGTCATATCTCAATTAGCTTACCTAGAAAATGCAAGTTTCCTCTCTATTTTTGATTTTCTCGAGATCAAAAGGAGTGCATGGAATAAAGCATATGAAGACAAGAAAACATATTCTTCTCGATTTATGATTTGTCAAGATCCCACAGAACACATGAAAAAGAGTATATGTAGATGAGGAAGACTAGCAATATGGAAATAAAAACTGAAAATTAAAATATTGTTTCTGTAAAAAAATAATAAAAAAGGGCATATTCATGCTTTATACCTCTATATCATACTGAAATGGTCATACCCTCGGAAAATTAAAACCTCTTTGAATGACAAAAAAAAGTGTTTATAACTTAAGGAAGCACTCCATACACAATGGAAGAGTCCTCTCGTCCCACAAGTGTATAAAAATAACATAAACTAGAAATGTGGCAAAATGAATTCAATATCTCAATATACAACCAAAGCGAGTCTTCAAACAGTGTCTAGTACCATGTTCGACAACACATGGTATTCCAACAAAAGATGAACACCTTCAGAAACCTCTCACCCAACCAAATCAAATAGCAACACACCAATGTTTTTATGTGGTAAAACCCCAATGTGGGGAAACATCCATGGGCCCAAGCAATGTTCCCACTTGACTCAGGAAATTTATTACTAAAAAAGAAAAATATTACAAGATATTTTCTCACAATTAATCATTGGAAAATAAACCTCAATGTTCTTTGAATAGAGATCATGGACTAGTCGGGTATTAAGCCACAAATCAATGTAGTTGTTAAGATAGAGGAGAACATGAGTCGTCATATCATTATATTTATAGAACATATCATGATCGTTGTATTACATAAATAAAAATTCATACTAATTCATACTAAAGAAACACACTAACAAACACACTTTAACCTAACGACACATTAGAAAATTTTGATCTTAAATAACTCTTAAGTGTCTAAATATCATAGCAAGAGATAGAGTTTGGTTACAGATGAAAAAGGAAAGACTACACGGTCCTAGTAAGAATATTAACACTCTATGGTATGGACCTTTCGAGATATTGGAGAAGGTGGGAGATAACACCTACATAATACTTACCCCCATACATGTGCATTTACTTAGTAGTGAATGTGGAGAATATCAAACTCTACAAGCCTTCCATGTTGGATCAAGAAGAGGAGAAGTTATTACCTTCCATAGAGGACTTAGCAC
>ML777595.1:1079549-1102687 GCA_009831015.1 Picea engelmannii | reverse complement strand
AACTTAGAGGTCAGATCAAATGAAAAATTAGGAGATAATGAAGACCCAAAAAAGGAGTCATGGAAAGAACCCGAGAAATATCATTCTAGTTTCAATTCCATAAACCATCCATATTGTTTACTCAAGATGGAAGCAAAAGTGGGCATAAATCCACAACAAGGTGAGATCGATGCACTAAAATTGAATCATTGGTTGCAACAAATAGAAGTTTATTTCATCATTCACCATATAGATGAAAAACAAAAGATATCATTTTCCATACTGAAGTTAGAGGTACATTCTTTAACCTGGTGGGAAAGCCATATGAAAACACTTGGGCTAGAAGGTGATCTTCTAGTAACTAAGTGATGTTATGGAATAATTTCCTTGCAGACAGGTGAAATTTACCTTAGAGTACATACCCCTAATACCAAGACAGAAAAACACAAGTGGACAATAACATCCCTTTGAATTTGGTTTAACTAATCAGAAAGAGAGAGAAGGAGAAAAGGTGTGATGCACCTAGTTTCGAAGTTTTTCCTTGCTACTTCCAATCCAAGCTTGATCTCCAAAATCCTTAGTGAAACTTGATTACAGGATGTTTGGTACAGGTTGTTATAGGTTTTTTGTTGCAGGTTGATTGGTACATGTTTACAACAATATATCTCACAGTTATAGTGTGACATTGGCTCCATAATTCTACTTCTATGATAGGGAAGTTAGACAGGGAAAGAATAGGTGGTTGTAGCCACCTTCCAATTGTAGTTGGAGAACATAGGGGTTTGTAGCCTCCTTCTGATTGTATCCAAAGAATTGGGGAGTTGGAGCTTCCCTCAGGTTGTATCCTGAGAAACTAGGGGGTTGGAGCCTCCTTCCAGTTGCAACTGGAAAACAAAGGAAGTTGGTGCTTCCAATGAATGTAATTCTTAAAGACATATAAGAAAAATAATTATGTGGGTTTATCCCGCTTTGGGTTTCCACGTAAAAACACTAGTGTACTGTGTATGTGTATGATTGCTCATTTGTTCATTTTTTATTTACTCTGCAACTATTTGATGATAATGCTACATAGATATAGCACTTACATTTTATGGTTAAAAAGGATTCAATTTCTCTATTATTGATCCACCCCCCTCTCAGTAATCCAACAATTACTTTTAATATTTTTTTTGTTTAATATATGAACGGTTGTGTGTACTTCTTGTACACAAATCATATTGCCCAACTTTGAATCCTTCAACATGGTTCTGTCTATCTATGTTACTTTCATTTTCTTCATTTCAATGACTCCATTTGTTGAGGTGTCCTAGATGTTGATAACTGCCTTTCTATTCCATGCTCTTTACACAATTCTATGAATTATTTTGATGTTAATTCACCTCCATTGTTCGATCTTAAGAGCTTGATTCTCAAATCAATTTCATTTTAAACCATCTCCTTGAATATTTTGAAATTTATGAATGCCACTGATTTGTTTTTGACAAAATACAGTGCATTCATTCTTGTATATTCATCAATAAGTAGCATGAAGTATTGTTCACCATTTAGTCGTTTTGTTCTCATTGGTCCACATAAATCAGTGTGCACAATTTCCAATGGCTTTGTTGTAGATTTTTCCTTTGATCTGAATTTTGTTTTTGTTTTTTTTACATGTAGACAATGTTTGCACATAGTACTGGCCAGTTTTGAGATTTCAGGAATTTCTCCAACTTCTTCCTTTTTTTTTGAATTTTGACCATATTTTCAAATCTCAAGTGTCCCATTCTTTTGTGCTAAATCCAACTTTCACTTTCCTTTCCCAAGAATCATATTTCCTTTCCAATATCATTTAATATGTATGTTGTTTGGAGTCCTTATTGTTGTATCCACCAATTTTAATGATCCTCATTTTCTGATCTCACACTTCTCGGAGTCAAATATACGTATATGTCCTTGATCACACATTCGACTTACACTCAACAAATTATGCTTCATATTTTCAGCAAATAGGACATTTTCTACCTTGGCATCCTTACTTCCAATCTTGATTGTTCATTTCCCCACCATTTTGGTTGAGTTGTCATTACCAAATGAAAATGATCCATCTCTTTCTTTCTTTATAGATATAAATATGTTCTTATCACCTATAATATGTTTTGAACAACCAATGTCAATGTACTAATCACTTCTTAATCTTTCTTCCTGTAGTGCAAGGGGGCATTCTTCAACATTTATTTTATCTTGCTTCCTTATCCAAATTCTTGATGGTCCCTTTTGATGATTGTTGAATTCCTTCTTTGGTTCCTTTGGAGGAACTATCAATCTGCAATATTTTTCCATGTGTCCAATTTTTTTGCATTTATAACATTCTACTTCCATGTTCAATGAGCCAAAACTGTTATATCTTTTGTTGTATGCTTCATGAGAATTTCTAAAATGATTAATTCTAGGGTGACCTTCATACTTGCTTTTGTTCTTAGCATAAGCTCTGTAGGTTATAGATTTGTGTTGTAATATCCAATTCCACTGAGCACATTTATACTAACTTATTCTTTGAGGACACTTGAGAGCAAGTGATCTGGTTATGATACATTATGATTATGCCTTGATTATGAGTTATATTATGATGTCATTGTGATTATGTGTTAAATTCTAGATGTATATATCTATCAAAATGTATTATTGATGAGTTTCCCTGAGTGTGAAGGATACATGATAGGTTGATGATGTTGATGGCATCAACGAACTTCCTTGGACTATGGATTGAGTCAGGGACTAGACTTGTATTTGGTTCGAGTTTTGAGTATGTATTTACATGTATATATGATGACTTCAATATGGATGCTATGTATATGGATTATTGACAATGTTCTTATCAGTGGATGAAGTCTCGATGACACTTGCTAATCTGAATCACATAAAGAGTAAAGGGGTCATGCACAAAAAACTAGACAGATGAGGGAGAGGTGTGGCAGCTTCCCTGTCATAGCCTACTAGCACTCCCACCGTGAACTGAACTATAGGTTAACTATTACCTAGTTTGAGAGGTCCGTGATAATGTGAGATCAGACTGAGATAGTCGATCATGAAGAATTCTAAGGGGCACACAATAAAGAAAAATTTGTGTTCCTTAGACAACCCTTAGTCTCTCACAAGGTTGACCGAGTGGAGTGTTGACTCCAAGTGTTAGAAAAGATTCCAAACTAGTCAAAGGTGAGTGGAACCCTAGAAGAATGGAGGTGCATCATGAAGGGCATGTCACGTAGTTAAATTGTGAGTCAATAAAAATATAGATGGCCTATAAAGATATAATAAAAATGTTAGACCTTGTTAGAACATAGTATTTAATTAATTATTAAATTTTAGAACAAAATATTTAATTAATTAAGGAATTTCCATTCCTATTAGAAAACCCGATGAAGCATCATGTGTAGCATGCAAAACCACTCGGAGCAAGGCTAAATAGGTGAAACTTCTTCATGTTCCTTCCTTTCCAGAGGATCGAGTTAGCATTCTGACTTCACCAGAGAAAGAAGATATGCATGTAGCAACTATTAGTGAAACTTAGGAGTTAGTAACAGACACTCTGAAGGGTTTAAGGAAGGAAATTGAAGCTAGGGAGGAGGTAAATGAGCAAGAAACACTTGAACCTGTCAGTTCTTTGACTAAACATCAGTTGGTACTAAAATTTGAAAGGATTACAAAACATAAGGAAGAATTGAAGCAAGAAGTGGAGGATTACAAATTTTTGTACATATACATCAAGAAAGAAAATACACAGTTGAAGGAGAATAACTAAAGGTTATGGAATAAGCATGATAGGGTCTCTACCAAGCTCAATATGGTTCTACGCCTAATACAGTACACAAGAGTTATTAAAAGGGAACTTAAGGATGAGGCTTCAAGCTTTAATATATTCAATCCAGGCAATTAATGTTAAGTCAAGATGGAAGAACAACACCAGTTTTGCAATTTTGAGATCCAGTTTGGAAATTTTTGCATGCGGACATGCAATGACTTGGGCATGGGGGAATGTTGGGTCTCCTTTTTTATGCCTCCAATTACCTTATCATTTCCTCTATCTTGATCAACTTTACCTCAAATATATGCACCATTTTCCTATTTTCTTCAAACACGTGTCTTTTAGCCATTCGTGTGTATACATGAGGTAACCTATGTTTAAATCATGATTTATGTGATTTATTAATATTTAAAATTAAATGATTGATGTTAAATTCTCTCTAATTACCTTGATTAATCCAAGCATACCTTATGACATAGCTCATCCTCATCCGATACATGTTTTCATGCATATGGCACCCAACTCATCTAGTACCTATTTTTGTGATAGTTTGGTAGCAATGTATTTGACTGTGTGCGTCCGGTACCAATCTTCCTATTCCATCTATGTGCATCCAGTACTAGTTCCACATCTATAGGCTTGTGTGTTTAAATGAATTTGATTTTGATGGGTGCAAGGAATTTGTTGGCTATAACATCCTTTGTTGGTTGAAGACAACGATACACTTCATCCTCATGCACTTTGTTTCATGAGGATGGAGTTCTTTCCATGAAAAATGTTATATCAACTAATTGTAATATTTACACAAACATTTGATGTTATCTCCAGTTCTTGGTTGTAACAATTGTTTCTCTTTAAAATAGAGGGCCTTCTAGATGATATATATACATAGAAATAATTAAGCATCGTTATGCTATAGACTTGATTCCTGATAAAATTGTTGATTGTACACCTGTTACTGAAGTAATGATATGAATTATAGTTTATGGAATTTATGTGTGTGATCAAATTCTTCATTCTTTAAGTTTCTTTTAAAGATACCTTGTTGGTATGGAAAGGGCACACTGACCCAACCAAGGTAAGATTCCTTGTATTTATCTGTGTGAATATAATTATGGTTTTTGTGTGAATAAAAAAATTATGTGTTTTGATCGTAGTATCTAATTTTATTTTTGTTGTGTTTCGATAAAGCATTTGACAAAACACAAAATAGATTTGTGGAAATTTTGTGTGAGTGAGAAATTCTAGGTGTGATATAGATTTTTGAGTAAATATTTGTTATTTTTTTGTGTGTGTATGGAAAATCATTTGTTAGATTGAATGCTTTAAAATTTGTTTCTATTTTGCAAATTCATGAACAACTAATATCTCCATCTCTCACTCTACATGAACCTATAATGGAGTATCTTACTACACCTAGTATTTCTTCTAGGATTGATTAGGTTATGAATGATCTCCTTTTTAAGAATGTGCAGAGATTTAATTACATATTGTTGTTAAATTAGTTGCTACAGGAAACAAATTCAAAGTTCATATTTTCCTTTCATGAGCCTGTAAATGAATAGATTCATTACCTGAGTAAGAGACTTTAAATCACATGCTTGTTGATATTTTTTTTATGAGTTTTGCTTTTTGTTTTTTAAACTGTATGAAGAATATTATTTGAAGATTGTGAAACAGAGTATTGTTTTGGAGTGTTTCTTATTTAGTCTATACTCATCAGACATATGAACCTATCTATTATTGACACATATAGTGCATCAACTCTATTGATTACAAAACCATATTGATGTATTAATGATTGCAATATATTAAACATATAATTGCACCAACAAGGTTGAAGAAGTCAATAACCTTTGACATCTTCAAAATATCCAACAAAAATGGACTTCTCACTTTTAGGTTGCAATACTTTCCCTTTCTCATTAGGAATGTGAGCCATGCTACACTACCGAATACAAAGAAGTGGTTTACATCTAGATTAATTTTAGTACATGCTTCTTTTGGTGTTGTATTTTTCAAATCCTTAAATAGCATAGTTGATGGATTCCACCGAATAATTAAGACACAATCCCTTAGATTAGATCATACAATTATCCATTCATTTTAATGTGTGATTCTTTTTCTCAATAGCACCATCTTGTTGCAGTGTATATGGGACAATATGTTGCATTTGAATTCTCTATGCAATGTAGTAGCTTGTACCTTTGTTGTTCACATATTTACCTCCATTATCCATTCTTAACATTTGAAGTTGATGTCCATATTCTTTTTCTACAACGTCCTTGTAGGAATTTTTTTTTTCAAAAGCTTCACTCTTAAGTTTTAGGAAATGAACCCAAGTGCATCTAGAGAATTCAGCAAAGAAATTTAAGAAATACTTTCACCCAGAGAAATAAGGAGAAGAAAACATACCACAAAAATAACTATGAACAAGATGCAAAGGGGTCGAGGCATGTTTGTCAAAATTTTCCCAATGATGTTTGTTGAGAACACAATCATCACAACACCTTCTTTGCAATAAACGAGAGGAAGAATAGTCACCATATGTTGATTACATAGTTGCTGCAATGAGAGATAGTTTATATTACCAAACCTCTCATACCAAAGTTTTCTCAAGTCAACGCTATGTGTAACAAAAACTAATGGAAAATATGATGACCCAAAGTTGTCAAACTTGTACAACCTAGTAATATCATCAACAATTCCAATTGCTCAGACATTCTTTGGATCTTTTAAATCCTTGATTACAACTTGGTGAGGTGAAAAATATATGGTTTTTCCTTCACCTGAATAAGTGATCTAATACACTGATAAAAGGTTGCAAAAAAGACTTGGAACACATAATACATCATTGAAATGGCCATTATCTACTTGAATTGTTCCAGACCCTACAACAATGAGATCTATCGTCACCAACAAATATTTGTTTGGTGGTACATTAATTTAGAGTTGAAAAAATTGCATAATCATTAGCCATATGATAAGGGTCTCTAGAATCAATAAGCCACTCATTAGAGGAAGAAGTAGAAGTTTCATTGAAGAATACACTAGAAGCATAAAGTACATGTCCATGAGAACAAGAGTTATAATAAGAAGAATCAATATTGATGTTATGATTCTTCATCGTTTCTTATAAGGCTTCTATCCTTTTAAAAAATTTAAACTCCACATGACCATCTCACCAAAAAAAATTGCAATTTATGTCAGTCTTCTTACTTTTGGATTTTGTTCCCTTTTCAGAAATAGGAGTAGAAGTTGGATGAGACACTTTGTGACCCTTTTTTTTCTTGTTTTTGTGGTGAGGATGTTGCTTCTTTGTATTCTTGGATTTATCTTTATATTGAGACACTAAGGCTTTGTTGGAAGTTCCTGCAATGTTGATCAATCCAAGCTACATAAGCCTATCTTCCTCTCAAATAAGAGAATAAAAAAAGGAATCAAGACTGGGAGTTTGGTAAGAACTCCCTAGAGATTCTCTGGTGGCACAAAAGGTAGATGAAAAGACAAAATATGCACTACCAAATATTAGCCAGAATTAAATAAATGGATCAGTCATCCTTTAGATCTATTTTACAGTCTTTACATAAAATTGTAAGTGTTTTAAACTTAGATAAATAATATTCAATGGAAGGAAAATCATCGGGACTTAAAGTTATTAATTGATTTTCAACTTGGTAGGCTCAAATAATATTGTGTTTACCGAAAAAGGCTTCAATATTTTCCCAAGCTTCATCAGGGTCATCAATTTCTTGAAGGTGAAACCTTAAATATCGAGAGATCAACATTTCAATTAGTCCATGTACTTAGTCATTATTACTATCCCATTTGGCTTTTTTTTGACATTATTGGGTTGTTGTTCTTTTCCCAAGGTAAGATAGTACAATCCTTTACTTCTTAGGACATACTCCATATGGGATTTCCATGAGAATTAGTTGCTATTGGTAAGAAAAACATCACTGGGAGAATCAATATTAAAATAGACATAGAATATGGACTAAAACGATAAAACTGGTGGTCAGGATGGAAATTTCTCGAAGAAAATATGTTGCTTAAAAAATAAAACACTAAAAACAAACTTCAGGCATGAAAGTTATCAATTTTTCAAATAATTCATAAATGGTAACCAAAGAGCCATGTGGAAAGTAGACGTTGGTCCACATGTTCATGCCCCTCCTTCACTAACTTTCTTATAACCTCACTTTTACAAATAAGTTTTTATGGAGTGACCGACTTTTATAGAATATGTGTGAATCACTTTTACAATGAAGTTACTTTGTAAATTAAAGTTGTATGCAAAAGGTAACTAAAAAGTAATAATAAATCTACTTATAGTGTTTCACTTTTATAATTTAAGTGAAATTAAGTTTATAATAAATGCATGAACTTTTTCAAAAAGTAACAAAAAAGAAACTTGAACTCAAGACCTCTTACTAAATAAAGAAACTTTCAACCAAGTGAACTAGTGCAAAACACATTATAATTGTAAAGGAGGAGGATTGACTTCTTGTTGTTATTGTGATTGTTGATGTTGGAGCTCCATCTCAAGGTCTATGCTTAAAAAAAAACTCATTTTCATGTCTTCACATAGGAAAACAAAATCGCTCGACAACAATAATGAGGTTAGATCTCAATTAGCTTACGTAGAAAATGCAAGTTTCCTCTCTATTTATGTTTTTCTTAAGATCACATGGAGTGCATGGAATAGAGCATATGCAGACAAAAAAAACATACTCCTCTCAATTTATGATTTGTGGAGATCGCATAGAACATAGGAAAATGAGTATATGTAGATGATAAAGAGTAGCAATCTGGAAATAAAAACATAAAACTGAAATATTGTTTCTGTAAAAAAATTAAAAAGAGAAAATTTATGCGTTATACCTCTAGATCTGACTGAAATGGTCATACCTTGGGAAAATGAAAACCTCTTCCAATGAAAAAAAAGTGTTTATAACTTAAAGAATCACTCCAGATGCAATGGAATAATCCTCAAAGCCTAGAAGTGTACGAAAATAACATAAACTAGAAATGTGGCAATGTGAAGTCAAGATCTCGATATACAACCAAAGCGGGTCTTCAAATAGTGTCTAGTACCATGTTCGACAACACATGGTATTCAAACAAAGGATGAATACCTTCGAAAACCACTTACACAACCAAATCAAATATTAACACACCAATGTTTTTATGTGGTAAAACCCTAGTGTGGGGAAAAATCCATGGGCCCAACCAATGTGCCCACTTGAGACAATTTATTAATGAAAAATAAAAACATTACAAGAGATTTTCTCACAATCGATCATTGGAAAATGAACCTCATTGCTCTTTGAATAGATATCATGGACCAGTCAGGTATTAAGCAACAAATCAATGTAGTCGTTTAGATAGAGGAGAAAAGGAGTCGTCAAATCATTATATTTCTGGAACATATCATGATAGTTGGATTACACAAATAAAAGTGCATACTAATTCATACTAAATAAACACAGTAACAACCACACTTTAACCTAATGACACATTAGACAAAGTTGATCTTAAATAACTCTTAAGTGTCTAAATATTCTAGCAAGAGATAGAGTTTGGTTACAGATGAAAAATGAAAGACTGCAGGGTCCTGGTAAGAATATTAACACACTATGGTATGGACCTTTCGAGATATCATAGAAGGTGGGAGATAACACTTACATACTACCTACCCCCATACATGTGCATTTACTTAGTGGTAAATGTGGAGAATATCAAACACTACAAGCCTTCCATATTGGATCAAGAAGAGGAGAAGGTATTACCTTCCATAGAGGACTTAGCACCAAATTCTCAGGAAGAAGTGGTCCAAAACTACAAGACAAGGGTACCATGACCTTTGGTAAATTTGTTTGAAAGGACAATTTCCAAGAAAAAAAAAAGTGGTTCTCTAGGGAGAAGGTAGAAGAAGAATTTACTTGCTTCATTCAGTAAATATTTTGGGGACAAAAAGCCTCCCTAAATGGGGAGGTATGGTCTAGTTTGGATTATTATACTATTTTTCATCTATATTGATTCTTCCAGAGTGGAAGAAAATGGAGGAATCGACTTACAGAGTCATTTTAATGGTAGGTCCTAGTTTGAAAATTTGAGGTTTGAAACCTTTCATAACCATTTTGAGGCATCAAACGACATTTTTGGGGTCACAAATTTATTGGCTTTATATAGATCCCTTGATGTTATTACACACATTGAGACCTTTCCAACGGTGTAAAAATTGCATCAAATAGGAGCTCATATGCAAAATTTATGCCTCCTACAAGTTCACCTACCATGTTGACCATCATGATACAAGTGGATGTCACGTCAACCCCCATTACTCGCACATATGAGGCTAGACGCATATGGAATTTCAAGAATATTCTAGAAGTTCCAAAATATTATTACAATTGAAGATTGAGGAAGTCAAAACCCTACCCCCTAGATGGCTATTGGACAATGTTAAATGTCAAGCTGCCAGAAGGAGAAGGGGTTCCATTCTTTAGCATTGTATTTGTTCCATCATTGAGAAAAGAACCTAGGGATGGTATTTTGGCAACATAATAGACGAAGAGAGATTATGTAGCATCCATATCGGCCACAACTTCAAAGACAACTCCATATAGAGTTCATCTTTCTTTGTACTTGCATTTGAAGAAAATAGAGTAGAGCGAACTCACCTTCTAGTTGGGTTTTCTCTCATATTATGCTTCTTAGGTTATATCTTGTGTTTATTTGTCAATGATGTGTGAGGATTTATTTATGTTTTTTATTTTTCACATTTAAGCTATTTCATACATTTTAAGCAAAAAACCAGTAATTAAAAAAAATTAGATCTAAACGAAATTAACCTTCGTGAAAAAAATTGCAGTATTTTATTATAGTTGTTGTGATGAACTATCCAATGGACTATCCATGGTAGTTTACAAATCATATTCCCTTTAAAGGGTCCATGTGACGATTTGAGGCCTTGTTTATGTCCCAGTAGCCTAAAAACACCATTTGCAGCCTAATCCCCTTGTTTTCCTCCTCTTGCAGTCGCTAAGTCTCCAAAACCCATCCCTCACATGAAAAACCTACTAAGAGCATCCATATTACTATTGAAAACCAAATATTACATTTAGAGGACGTATGAGTTCTTTGAGTATCAATCATGGCCTACATATTCGTTTTCTATATTTTGAAATAACAAAATATCTATTGAAAAACATTAAAATCATAACATAAACATTTTGTAGCTTCAAGATCTTTAGAAGAAGCTAAAAAATGCAAAAAAATGGATTTCAATGTAAAAAATTATGGAAAATTTACTAAAATACTAGATTTATGTTAAAAATAAGGTGCATAGATTAGAAATTCATGCAATTTTCTAAAGTGTGCACAAGTTGCCTATTTGGTAGACTACATGGGGTAATCTCTTAGGTAGTTTCGAGGAATGTATGTGCATTCTTGTGAGAGTGTATATGATAACTACCCATTTTTCATTTTTCACCCATCAACTTTGCGGAAGGGCCCTATAATAAATAATGAAATGGGAAGGTCCACCTTGGACCTACCTTTTCGATCCCAATCATAAGCATACTTTTATGTTCCTCTTTGGTAAGTCCCTTGCTACATATAATATTAATAAAGGATCATGACACTTGCATTAATAGGTGGTGGGTATCATTTATAAAATATGAGAGCATCTCCAGTCATTAAGGGAGGGCTAAGGGATGGAGTCATCTAATATCGTAACAAATTTTCTTTCGTTGTTAAATTTCATATACATAAGGTTAGAGCTTTCATCAATCTGGGAATTCAAGTCTATTCATAATTCGGTAAATTGTATCCTAATATTTCTATACAAAAAACATTTCCTTTTATCGATTGAAACTAAATTTTCATTAAAAAAAAAAAAAAAAAAACATTTACTTTGCCAATTCAAATTTAGTTCTCATCAAATAACAATGAACATAGAAAAATGGAGAAAATAAATAAAATTTACTCTATAATAAAATTCTAATTATATTTTAAATTTCTGCACAATCTTACAAAGTTTGTACCCAAAAAAATAAATAATAAATAATTTTTTACCAATTTTTTTTATAATAATTTTATAACATTATTAAGTTTATACCCAGAAAATAAATAATTTTTTACCTTAGTTATATTTTTTTGTTATAATAAAAATAAAATTTACATTGTTTATAAACTCAGCTGTTGGTCAATCTCACGCTAACCCTACCACTTACAACCTCGAATTGTAAGATGCCAATGTACATCATATATGTTATAATTACCACCGTGATTTCGCATCACGAAGCTATGTTTGAACTGTAATATATGTTTGGTTGGATGGACTGTGTGTTGATTTTTCAGTGAAATTTAAATTCTTCTTCAACCTTGGAATCGTGCACGTTGTAATTGTGAGATTTCAATGTAATCCACGATATATGATTACAATGGTTTTGCATAACGAGGATATGTTTGAAGATTATTAGGATATGTTTGAAGGAGTGGGTTAATTTGGGAGTAATCTTTTTTTGGGTAATAGGTTTTTTTAGGCAATTTTATTTTAAATTTCGAGTCAATTCAGAATTTTGATAAATTTTATAAGTATTTGAATTGGTTTAAAATAGTGCAAAACCCCTTCTATTAAATTCTAAAATGTATAAAACTTTGATCAGAATACCCATGAAAATCTCGTCAAAGGGTCTGTTTGCTACCGAGTGAGCATACTCCTATGTGGAGTGCATGTTTGGCTGGTTGGACTTTGTGTTGATTTTTCCGTGCAATTTCAATCCGTCCTTCCGAAAAGGTGCAGGTCCATAGAAAGGTGGCAGCCCTGATTACGCGTTTTTTTTTAAGGTGCATAGCTTTAGGAGACAGTTCCAACTTTGATTTTCAAAATTTTATGCATGAAACTTGAGTTGAATTTCTTTGGGTCACCTTTGCTGGGTACTCTACGCGCCACCTACCAACCAAGCTGCCCCATAACTTGCTTTGCAAGTTTCTCATCGTCAATCAATATGTTTTTCATCCCTTCTCTATTAAATAGAAACTGTGCTTTCTTATTATCAGATTCATTTAATTAGTGTATCTTGTGTGTTTTGATCAGAAAACTAAAAAAAAAATGGAGATCCATAGTGGCGTAAATCACGTTTCAGCAAAGCGTCTTTGCAACGTTTTACGGGTCGCCTACTTTATGATGAAAAAGGTCTCATCTCCAAACGCAAGATGCTCATGGACATGCATTTGACGATGGAGAGAGGAAAATTATATGGAAGAAGTCTGATGAATCTAGTGTTCCACCATTCCAGAGGCAACAGCGATGGGGGCTTTGGGCTCCAAGAATATGAATTCTCCTGCAGCAACAGTCCCGCCAATCCAGTTCGCTTACACATAACCAAGAGAAAACATCACCACTTTCCCCACTTTCCATGTATTTGTCCGCATCCAGTTGAAGATGACAAAGAAGACTTCAATGCTTTTGCTCTTCCCCATTTGGACGACGGCAATGAATACTTCAGCAAGGATTTCCTTGACCATAGTGATCTGCCTACCGTTGAGAAAATGAGCCCGTTGTTGTCTCCTCTGTCTCGAAGGACAATAAGCTCATCTGGTGAAGAAAATAATGAGTGTCAGGTCGACAGGCAAGCCGAGGAATTCATAGCTAAATTCTATGAACAGTTGAGGGTACAGAACCAGATGTCTTTTCGGCGATACCAGGAAATGCTTGACCGGGGTACACGTTAAAGAGTCCAACCTGAAAATATTCAACACCAGGTAAGCAAACGCTGTGTCCAGAAATGGCCCATTTTTAGTGCCACCGAGAGAAAAATAACCTGTCGACACAGGGGAAGAAATTTCCAACAGCGCACCTTATAAACAAGACAGCAAAAGCATTGCATGAGAGGAATATAAACAAGACAGAAAAAGCATTGCATGGCGAAATAGGTTGCATGTCCTTCTAAACCAATTTCTTCAGTGACAGAAGAATTTAAGTGAATGAGTGAGATTGAGTCAGATTAAAAACCAAATAGTGTCTTTTGGCACTGTACTCGTGTTATTGGTATTATAATTTATTTGGGTTTATTCAGGTGTATATAGAAACAGAACGATGCAGGAGCATCGACTGAAACTTGACAATATACTCACGTTCATGGTATTAGAATTTATACATGGAAATAGAACGATGCAGGAGCACCGAGTGAAAATGGAAGTTTTAACTGTGTTAGATAATCCAGTCATGGTTTTTTTTGTTAGGTTTATTAATTGTAATGCTAGATAATCGAGTCATGGTTATTAATGTTATTGCTTTTGGCTACGTTGGGTAGAGAATGAGAATGCTATGTGGACTGATTTTTAATTTAATTTTTTTTTCCCTGGAAATAGCAATATTCATGTTGTTTAATTTTGAATTAAAAAAAACTTTCTGATATATATATATATATAGGGTCAAAGTCATTACAACATATTCATTAAGAACTTTATTCATGTTATTATGGGAATTCAACTGGGATGGAGAGAATAACAATCATTCCTCACAACCATCCAAACTACACCCAATTGACTGTTTTTTAACTTAATTTAATTTAATTACATATCATATTACAGTTTTGATTTACATTGTATTTTGCTGCTGTCCTATAGGTATCATGGGGTTCTTTTTAAAGCTAATAGCTTCTTATAATGTTTTTGCACAATGTTGGTAATTTAATTATATGTTAAATGACAGTTTTGATATCTATAATGTTCATATTACATTTTATTACTGTTGTTTGTTATAGTCTTTTAACTTTTGATTATATTTTTAAATGATATTTTTTATTTCTATAATGCTTTTGTATAATTTGGATGTTTTAAATTAGGAGGTGGTAGAGTTATATTTGTGATTTTTTTTTAACTTAATTATATAACTGAATGGCAGTTTTAATTTCTATAATGCTTTTGTGTATTTTAAATTAGAAAGTGATGGAATTATATATTTTTGTGTATTTTGGTATTTTAAAATAGAAGGTGGTGGAATTATACATTTCCAACTAGGCAAAATCTAGGCATCAAAGATAAAGCTCCAAGCCCCTCACACAATTATTTTATTTTTTAAATAAATGCCCCTCACATAATTATTTTATTTTTTAAAGAAGATTATTTAATGAAATATGTTTTCTAAAAATATCTTAAATATTGGACTTATTAATTATTTATGTTCAATAATTAAATAATACATTTTACGCTTGCTTCCTTCCGATGTGTTAAATCTTCTGAGTACAAGATCTGGTGACATGTGTCTCCTCCCACCCACGATTAGGATGGACTCTGACACTTCAAGCCTTCTGGATTCTCTACAATACTATACCCCAATTCCTTCGGAGTCTGAAGTCCCGGACTCTCGGAGTTCCGGTCACTTCACCAACCACTCTGGCTAGGCAAGCAAATACCATGAGCTGACACGTGGAAGGGCTAGGGGAGACACACACCCTAATCAAGGGGTGACATGTGTCATGTTCCAGTAGGTATATAGGATATGTGATACACACGAATCTAGGTGACATGTGGCACGTCTATTGTGGGTCCATGTCACCATGGCTGACATCACTGCACCATGTCACTCCGGACTGATGGCCTTCTAACATCTCTCAGATCTCATGGTCAAGATCCAGACATGTAGACCCATAGATCTATGACTCTCATCGCTTCAGGGATTCGACGTTCGAGAGTTTTGCGATGAAAAATCCTCCTTTCTCTCGAAGTTGGTCAACATCGAGCTGACCACAACCTAGATATGACGGTTAGGAAGAGTCCCGAAGCATCCTCAAATAGAAAACTCTTGTCACTTTGGGCTTCAGAATTCAGGGGTTTTGTGATCCAAACTCCTCCTTTCTCCCGAAGTTGGTCAGCATCGGGTTGACTACATCATAAATCCGATGGCTAGGAAGGAACCCAAAGGTTCCCTAGATCTACGATCCACATTACTTCATGAATTCGGCCTTCGGGAGTTTTCGACATTACAACATCCCTCTTCTCCCGAAGAGGTCAACGTCAGGCTGACTTCGTCGTAGATCCGACGGCTAGGAGAGAACCCGAAGGATCCCTAGATCAATCTTCTTGGTGCCTTCGGCGATTTTGGCTTCACTGCCACTCCATTTTCTCGAAGCGGGACTTCGTCGAAGTACCATGTGTGGGTCCCTTCTCCTGAATGATCGGACGGTAGGTCGTGCTCCTAATGATCTCCCCCAAATCTATGACTCTCCTTCACTTTGTAACTTCGACGTTCCGGGAGTTGGAACTTCGTCAAAGTACCATACACGAAAAATTCCATTAGATGATCAGACGATCAAGAAGGGGCCCCAAAGGAATCCACAGATCAACAACTCACAACGTTTCGTGACTCCAATATTCAGGTAATTTTGACAGTTGTGAAGTTTGACATCCCAGGGATTTGAGCTCCCGAAGCTCCGACACTCTCAAGAGCTAGTTCCTTTCAGACTTAGCTCAGGGTTCCTAGACCTTGTTCGTATGGACCCTCTTATGAATCTCAAGCTATAAGCTCTACTCTTAGCTAATATTTGGTTAAGGCCATGGGTGCAAGCCTAAGGTCTCTTAGGATATTGGTTTGAAGGAAGCACCTTGCTAGTTCTCAAAACTTTAAGTTCTAAAACAGGAAGGAGTAATCTTGTGGAATTACCGAGACAATAGCAGTGCCAAGAGGCTTGCTCTGACTCTGGAACTGTAAGGTAACTCCCTGGGGAAAACACCTTCAAGGTTTAAATTGGAGCATATGGAAAATCAAGAAAAAGAATAAGTCCTCAAGGAGATAAATACATACACATCACTTGATCAATCAATACAGAGGCCAATCTTAAATGTATACATACATGCACTCATTTTTTATTCCATTTCAAAACACAAAATATGAAAACACTTATCAGAACCAGAAGATGTGATGTGACTGCTGAAAGGGGTGCCCATTTCCACCCAACCATAAGCTCAGTCACTCCTAATGGATTTACCACTGGCCTCCCCCGAGCTAGGCCATGATGCTTTGAGATTGAGTATTTTATTTCGACTCAGTGAAAGTTAGGGACGAAGGTTACTCTCCTTCTCCCGGCTCAGTAATATATAGGGACGAAGGTTACTCTCCTTCTCCTGACTTACTCATAGATAGGGACGAAGGTTACTCTCCTTCTCTCGACTTAGTCATAGATAGTGATCTGAACCTGGGGGTGATTAGTTTCCAATAATTGGTTGATTCTGTCACTCCTTCAGAAGGGTCAGTTATAGATCATTTTACTTGAGCGATTTTCAATTAAAGGTAAAGTTGAAGTCTTATAAGATTGAATCCAAAGTGAATAAAAACTTCTTAGTTTTCCTTATGTGTTATATGTCATGCTTGTATTTAATATCCTATGTGCGGAAATTCATAGAAAAGCAACATAAGAACATAAGAAACATAATGGATATGACACTTCCCTTGATAATGGAGTTCACCCGGTGTGGAATACCTCTCCAGGTCATGCTCCAAAGCCTGACTTCTTTATTCTCCTCGATGTGATGATGTCTCTCATTTACAAGTTGTAAGGCCAAACTCCCTTTTCGATGACAGAAATAAGAGATCGAAATGTGATCATGAATGTATACAAGTTTCACAAGTTCTCATGCTCATGAGGCATCCATGATGATGACATGGACATAATTCCCACATACTCAATACATAAAAAGAGGAAGAATAAAAGATGATCCCCATCATCATGGAGCCATGCTCAGATTCAAGCATAAATATGCATCCCATTGGCCACTTAGAACTACTTCATTGGCCACTTATCATGCAAGTGCCACAATTTCTCTATCACATATAATTTATTGGTTTTATGTGGAAAAGGAGAAGAAAACAAGATATAGAAGGAATAAGTTGATCATGTTTCCTTGTTGCAGCCTCTCCATGCTTCTTCAGACCTGTAACACACATTTTATGCTGCAACATTTAATGACAAAACAACATAATGAAAATCATGCTTACATTGGCTTCTCCAAAACTTAGCTTGTTGATTTGGAGCTCTACTACAAAAAAAGACTTTGACATTGAATTTGCGTCGTCGAATTACCTAAAAATGATTGTCAAGTCAACTCCATCAGACACAATCAACTTTAGGGCCTTTCTGGACCTCATGCCTCGATCTGCATGCAATTATGATCAATTAATGCACTGAACCTTGCATAGAAATCTGTGCCTAGACGAAATTGGATGAACTGATGCACTCCTCCCTCATGCATTAGTGAAAATGGGTTCTTAAGTAAAAAATCCGGCGGATATTCCAACTAAGGTCATTGGTCATGTTAGTTGGCGCGCAAGTATTAAGGCGTGTGGGTAGGGGGGAGGTCCCGGGGTCAAACCAGCGGGCCTCCCTTTTAGTGCATTTTTTATAGTGGGACCACCAAATATAGCGATACCTTCGCTAGATATGGTGGGGTCCGCTATATTCTATATTTTTTTAAAATTCAAAAACATGTCCTCATTGGGAATTTCAGGGGTGCAACGTGGCACCCTCTGATTGGGCCACATGGCACCAAACTATTGGGCCTTGTTATCCATTCACGTGCCATGCAACTACTAACTTTACCTTCCACGTCATCTTGTATGGACTGCCATGTCATTATACAGAATGCCATGTCACCTGCCACACCACTATATGGATTGCCACGTCATCCTGCCACATCACTATACGAAATGCCATGTCATTGTATGGATTTCCACATGGCATGATCCGATTGGTCCATAGATCGATCTGAAAATGCCAAAAATGGGTGACACGTGGAAGCCTCTGGTGTTTCCACGTCATCATGATGACATCAACATGACACATGTCACCTTTCTGCTCCTGCCATGTGTACTGTATGGATGATGAAGTCATATGCACAGATGTTGATGTTAGCAGTACGGATGCTGACTCATCCCCTGTTGACTAGGCTAGGTTGATCAAACTTTGACCACAAATATCTTTCAATCAGTAACTCCTTTTGATGAGCCGTTTGCATCGTTGGAAAGATTGTGATGCACTCTTTGTGATCATGCCATTTTCACTGAGTTTTGGGAACTTTGAATATTTCCCTTTCTCTTCCTACTGAGGCCATGCTGAGCCTCTTCGGACACTTCTAAAACTTTTGTGATGTTCCCTATATCCATTTGGATCACGCCTCCCAACTGAAAGGACTTTTGTTCCCCAAAAGTGTTTACATTATAAGTTTCATGTCCATTGGACTTACAATAAGAAACCCATACCCAAAATTTCTCACAAGGCCTAACAATATTAACATGTGTCAGAAAAGAAGTGATCAACAATTATAACTTTTACATAATACCCTTCTATGGTGTTTGAATCAAAACATGTGATTTACAAAGATGGACACTCTCGACTAACTCAAGGATTTTCCCATTCGTTTAGCCATTATGTCGAACATGTCAAGGATTTCTTATACCTTGGTGAGTTTCCTCTGGATATAGACTGGCAAGAAGAGTTGGTCTCAACTCTGCCATTGTGATTCTCATCTCTCCCTCGCGATGTCTCGAATCCTCGATCATGAGAAGTTGTGCTCTCAACCTGCACTAAATCAATTTCATCTCCTGATGAACTGTTGACTTCTGGAGTCTCAGTGACTATCCTGGGGTCTTCTTCCTGAATGGTTTTGGAGCTTTCTCCAACATCCTTTGGGACATATCCTATTCCGGCATATCTAGGCCAAATCACTGCCTCAATGGGATGTACAATACCTTGGCCATTAGCTCCAAGGCCTCCTCCTTCGTATCCCATTTTTCAGATCAACTTTAGGTCGATGCAAGAAGCATGTTGTTCAAGGATTTCAAAAAATCATCGGCATTGATCAAGAAAGGAACTACACATGGTTTATTTACCTCCACCTCAGACTGGGACTCTTGATCTTCTTCTTGAGATGTGTCCAGTTGTTTCTGGTGAGAAGGATCAATAGAAGATGCTTCTAGGAATCCTCCTTGGTTTCTAGATGCATGTAGGTCATCTTCATTTGCTTGAAAAAATGTACATGCATTTGCGTTGTCATGCTCGCTCCCATGACTAGTGAAATTTCCATGGTCACACAATGGTCTTATCACTGTCTCATTCATAGATCCTTCCCCTCTCTGCATCTTCATGGCTTGCAACTTCTCTTGCAACCTTTGGTTCTCTTTTTCTGCAACATGAAACAATGTCTTCAATCCATCATTCTCTGCTTGAAGCATTTGGTTGAGATCTTGAAGCTCATCGAACCATGATTGTTTTGGCGATATTTCCATCCTTAGCTTCAACACCTGCAATCGATATCAAGCCTTCTCTAATACCACATGATCTGAACACGGGGGTGATTAGTTTTCAATAATTGGTTGATTATGTCACTCCTTCAGAAATATCAGTTATAGATCGTTTTACATGAGCGATTTGCAATTAAAGGTAAAGTTAAAGTCTTATAATCTTGAATCCAAAGTGAATAAAAACTCCTAGTTTTCCTTATGTTTTATATGTCATGATTGTATTTAATATCCTATGTGTGGAAATTCATAGAAAAACAACATAAGAACATAAGACACATAATGGATATGACACTTCCCTTGATAACGGAGTTCACCTGGTGTGGGATACCTCTCTGGTTCATGCTCCAAATCCAGACCGCTTTATTCTCCTCGTTGTAATGATGTCTCTCCTTTAAAATTTGTAAGGCCAAAGTCCCTTTTCAGTGACGGCAAAAAGTATCGGAATGTGATCAGGAATGTATACAAGCTTCACAAGTTCTCCTGCTCATGAGTCATGCATGATGCTGACATGGACATCATTCCCACATACTCAATACATAAAAAGAGGAAGAATAAAACATGATCCCCATCACCATGGATCCATCAAGTGCCTTAGATATGTTTCTCAGATCCAAGCATAAATACGTAGCCCATACAAAGATCCTGCAACCATGAGATTTAGAACTACTTCATTGGCCACTTATCATGCAAGTGCCACAATTTCTCTGTCACATATAACTGATTGGTTTTATGTGGAAAAGGAGAAGAAAAGAAGATATAGAAGGAATAAGTTGATCATGTTGCCTTGTTGTAGCCTATCCATGCTCCTTCAAACCTGTAACACACATGATATGCTGCAACATTTAATGAAAAAACAACATAATGAAAATCATGCTTACATTGGATTTTCTAGAACCTAGCTTGTTGATGTGAAGCTCTGCTGCAAAAGCATACCTCGCCATTGGATTTCGGTCACCGAATTACCTAAAAATGACTGTCAAGTTGTCTCCATCGAACACAATCACCCTTCTAGATATCCTGCCTCAATCCACATGCAATTATGGGAAATTAATGCACTGAACCATGCATAGAAATCCGTGACAGTACGGACCTGGGAGAAATGGTGTGCTCCTCCCCCGTGCATTGGTAAAAATGGGTTCTTAAGTAAAAAACTTGATGAATATTCCAGCTAAGGTCGTTGGTCGAGTTGGTTGGCGCGCAAGTATTAAGGTGTGTGGGTATGGGGGAGGTCTTGGTGTCAAACCCATGGGCCACCCTTTTAGTGAATTTGTTACAGTTACTTCTAATGTAGTAGGTCAGCCTTCTAAGTTTGGGAGGTCTGTCATATATAGTGGGACCTCCGCTAGATATGGCAGGGTCCACTATATTTTTTTTTTTTTTGAAAATTCAGAAACATGCCCTCATTGGGAATTTCAGTGGTGCCACATGGTGACCTCTAGTTGGGAAATTTGGAGCCTATCTATTGGCCCTTTTTTTCCAATCACCTGCCACATAGTTGTTGATTGTACCTTACACATCAACTTCCATGTCATCTTGTATGAACTGCAACGCCAGTTCCCACGTCACTGTACGGACTGCCATGTCATTGTACGAAATTCCATGTCAACCTGCCACGTCATTGTATATACTTCCATTTAACTGTATGGAATACCATGTGGCACGATCTGATTGGTCCACGGATCAGCCCGAAAATGCCAAAAATGGGTGACACGTGGTAGCCTCTGGTGCTGCCACGTCATCATGTTGATGTCAGCATGACATGTGTCATCTTTCCACTCCAGACATGTGTTTTATACGAATGTTGATTTCATATGTACGGATGTTGACGTCAACAGTACGGATGGTGACTCATCCCCTGCTGACTATGCTAAGTTGACCAAACTTTGACCGCAAATATCTTTCAATCCATAACTCTGTTTGACGAGCCATTTATGTCGTTGGAAATATTGCGATGCACTCTTCGCGATCATGCCATTTTATCTAAGTTTTGTGAGCTTTTAATTTTACCCTTTCTTTGCCCATTGAGGCCATTCTGAATCTCTTGGCACACTTTTGAAACTTTCATGATGTTCCCTAGATCCATCTGGATCAGATAGGGATGTAGGTTACTCTCCTTCTCGTGACTGAGTCTCTATTTCCTGTGATCAAAACTCTATTTTCCTGTTCTTCCTCGAACCCGAGAGCTTAGTCTCTCGTCTCTACACTCTTCGCAGGTCTTCCTCTACCCACCACGCCTTCCTTCCTTTCCTTCCTTAACCAGATTATGTGTGGCCTGAATTCCCAGTCTGTGGTCAGGTCGGGGAGCCTTACAGATGGGTGTTCTGCCCCATCCCATCATTAACTCTCAAGGAGGTCTTCCCACCTACCATTCTAACTGTAATTCATTCTTGGGTCAGAGGGTTCTTCTGATCCTAAGAAATTAAATCCAGCAAAGTACTGGTCTGGTGGAGGTTAACACAACCATTCTTATTCCCCTTCACCATATCTTTGATAGAATTTGTGGTCTCTCTTAGCACACCCCCCTTCTATTAGTCATGCAACACTTATCCATTTTCTAGTAAATAACATAATTTACATTCATTGACCTTTTATACAAAGGTCCATCAAATCAAACATTCACACATATTGAGTTTTCCATAGTCTCTTGGCCAATATATTTATATTTACAAACTGGGGGAAACAAGGTGTTATAATTCCCTCCCCCTTAAAGTAACATTTTCCTCGATGTTCTATTTGCCAATATACTGTGTATATACATAAGTAAACAAAATTGGATATGCATGTTGGAAGATTGGTTGTTGTCATTGATGTCAACCCTAGTCATGGGTTTTGGACCAGAAGATTGATGAAGTTATTTGGACATGAAGGAAAATGAAAATGAAGATACAACACCCATGGATGGATAGTATACATCATTCTCTTTCCAAGTGGTATGTGGCACGTCACGTGGATCCTCATGGTTGAGGAGAAATGAATTTTTGAAGATGACAAAGTGAATTGTACATGTAGGCCCTGAAGACAATTAAAGAAAAGAATTACAAAATAAGAAAGTGTCAGGTCGGACCTAAT
>ML777595.1:1056832-1079326 GCA_009831015.1 Picea engelmannii | reverse complement strand
CGGGGCATGCTGTACAAGTCGGGTCTTCTGAACAGACCAGAATTGAATAAAGTTTTATTATCTCTCATATATTCTTGGGTGGAAGGAAGGGGAAAGGATAGAGAGTTCAGATATCTCTTGATATTGGAGGATTGTATCTTCCTATTGGATTTTTATCACTCCCTTTACATTTGGAAGCTGTAGCTACCTTTGAAAGTCATTACTTCCCTTGAACAAAAAGTATTGATTATTTCTCATATATTGTGCATGGTATATTGTGGTGTATTGGTGTAACTCTTATACTATTGTTCATTTCTCATTGAATATAATTGAATGGTTTAATTATAAGTTGAAAAAGGTTTTAAATTGTACTTGATACTAATTCACCCCCCTCTTAGTATCAACAATGCATGTCTCACGGCATCCTCCATTTCCCACGTAGCCTCATCTGGGTCAATTTGTTTCCATTGCACCTTGACCTATGCAATGGTTTGGTTCCTAAGTGAGGTTTCCTTCATGTCTAATATGCATTCAGGTTTTGGAAGGAATTCTCCTTCTGACTCCACCTGGATCACATAGTAGTCAATTATATGATTAGAATCATGTACATATTTCTTCAATAATGAAACATGGAAAACATTATGTGCCTTTATTGTGGGAGGGAGTGCTATCCTATATGCTACATGTCACACTCTATCTAAGAATTCAAAGGGTCCACAATACTGAGGTGCCAGATTGGCAAAAGCTCCCATTCTCAAGGAACTCTTCCTGGGCCTAATTCTAAGATAGACATGGTGTCTTGTCTTGAACTCTCTGGTAGTTCTCTTTTTTTTGGTGTAACTCTTTTAACTATCCTGAGAAATTTTTAGATTTTGCTTTATCTAAATCACTTTTGGTTCCATTTATTTCAGCATGTCGTGTCCGATTGTAATTCTATCCACTCGATTACTCTAGATGATTGGAATCTTTCATTGTCTACCATGGAGAGCTTCAAACAGACTCATCTTTAGTGACTCTTGATAACTATTGTTGTAGGAAAATTCTACTAATGGAAGGTAGTCTTCCCACTTCTTAGGCTGATGCATTACATGCATCCTTAACATGTCTTCTAATATTTGGTTTACTCTTTCTGTCATTCCGTCAGTCTGAGGGTGATAGGCTTTCCTAAAAAACAATTTAGTCTCAAAACCATCCATTAAAGACTTCCAAAATCCTGAAGTAAATTTGTGTCTCCGTCAGATACAATATCCCTAGGAATGCCATGCAGTCTGAATATATCCTTCATGAAGATGCTAGCAATATCTATTGCCTTTCATGTTGACTTGATAGGAACGAAGTGAGCAGACTTGCTAAAATTTTCTACCACTATCATGATGGCATCATTCTGCTTGGACGATTTTGGTAATCCGGTAATGAAATCCATGGAGATGGTTTCTCATTTTCATTATGGAATTGCTAGAGGTTGTAACAACCCCACTAGGTTCCAGTGTTCTACCTTAACTTGTTGGCATTCTAGACAATTAGCTAGATAGTCAGCTATGTCATTTTTCAATCCAGGCCAATAGAATTGTTTCCTAGTGGCCGTGATTATTTTCTCATAACCTAGGTCACCAGTATATGGTCTCTTGTGTAGTTAATCCATTATGAACCAATTCAGTTCATCACAACTTGGAATATACAATCTTTGTTTGTAGGTCAATAGGCCTTCATCCAACATCTGATCACCTTCATAATTTAACCCTATGGTATCTTACTTTAGGTATGACATCACGGTCTTGAAGAATGCATATGTTTCTTGTGCATTCCTGACTCTCTCTCTCTGACATTCGCTTCACAGGTGCTTACCGCTACCAGATGAATCATTTTAACACTTCTGCTAAGGGCATCGACCACCCTATTTTATTTTCCTTTGATGTGTTTGATTTCAAAATCAAACTCACTAAGGAGATCCATCCACCTAGCTTGTCTAGCATTGAGCTTTGTTTGATCGAACAGGTGCCTCAACCAACAATGGTCTATCATAAGTACAAATATCCTACTTAGGAGGTAATGCCTCCACATTTTTAAAGCATGCACTATGGCAGCCAACTCTAGATCATGGGACACATAATTGATTTTATGCTCATTCAATTTTCTAGATTCGTAGAAAATTACAAGCCCTTCTTGCATAAGGACTCCTCTGATTCCTTCCTTACAGGAATTTGTACACATGAGGAAGTCAACATCAGGTTCTGCAATCTTCAGCATAGGTGCATGGGTTAGAACATATTTCAGTTCCTGAAATCTTTCTTCACATTCTGATGTCCAAGTGAATTTAACCCCATTTTTCTGAAGTGAAGTGATTGGACAACCAATTTTCTTTTATGAACCTCCTATAGTATCCTGCTAAGCCCATAAAAGATATGATATTAGATACATCCTTTGAGGTAGGCCATTCCATGATAGATCTTATATTTTCAAGGTCTACTGCCACTCCTTCTTCAGAAATGACATGGCCTAAGTAATGGACTTGCTTCGGGGAAAAGTCACACTTGCTAAACTTAGTGTAGAGATAATGCTCTCTTAGTACTTGTAGCACTAATTTAAGATGGTCTTCATGCTCCTTTATGTTCTTAGATTAGATTAGGATATCATCAATGAAAACCAATACAAATATGTCTAGGAATTTGCTAAGTACATTATTCATCAAGCACATAAAAGTTGTGGGGGAATTGGTTAATCCAAATGGCACCACCACAAATTCATAGTGACCATACCTTGTCCCGCAGGTTGTTTTGTGGATGTCTTCATCCTTGATTCAGACATGATGGTATTGATACCTTAAGTCAATCTTTGAGAAAATGGAAGCACCCCTTAATTGGTTGAACAATTCATCGATTATTGGCAAGGGATACTTGTTCTTTATAGTTGTCTTATTGTGTTTTCTATAGTCTATGCACAGTCAGAGTGTGCCATCTTTATTTTTCGCAATCAAGGTTGATGCTTTCCATGGAGACACATTGGGCTGGATGTATCCTGTGTTCATCATATCCTTTAGTTTTAGCTTGAGCTCAATTATCTCTGGTGTACTCATCCTATAGGGCATTCTAGACACTGGTACTGCTCCTGGTGAATGTTCTATCGAGAAGTCAATGCCTCTTCTCCAAGGTAGACCCGGTACTTCTTCTAGAAACATGTCTCTATACTCTCTTAATATGGGTTGGTCCTCTAGGTTTGGTTTTTCATCCTCAATGAATTCCAATGCCTGTATTACATATAGAGAACATCCCTTACTGCAATAATTTTTCATTTGAAGGGATGATATTCATCTCACTGAGACACGCTTTTGAATCCCTTGGAGAGTTATTTTTCTCCCTTCTTCATTTTCACACTCTAAGGTCTTATGTTAATAGTACAACTTGGTTTTATAAGGGGATAACCAATCCACACCAATCAATAGGTCATAAGGTCCTAGGGGAAGTATATTAACGGTTGCTTGGGTGGGTAATCCATCCATAATGAATTGGCAAGCTAGTATGACCTCTCCTACTTTTCTTTTGGTGCCAGTGGCTAGTTGTACCAACCATCTCTTAACATGTCTAAATGGTTGTAGTTTACACTTATCAACAGTCTAAGGGGATACATAACTCAAATTATAACTAGGGTCAATTAAAATAGAAACCAAATGTTTGGAACTCATATCTTCCATCTCCACCACTGAAGCTTGGTGGTCGGATTGTTTATTATCCATTGACTGCTTGAGTGCTGAAAAAACACTTGTTGTTAACTAACAGTCTATTAGTTCATGAACAACACACAATTTATATTTCTTAAATATACACACAGTAGACATTTTTCATTCTTTTCTTCAGCAAAAGTTTAACTAGATTCTTTAGTAAAGAGGTAAGATAGGGTGTCACCCTTAAACTACTTTAAAATATGGTTTTTACACAACTCATCTATGAGCCCAAGAAGTCCAAGTGTTGTAACCATGCTATGATACCAATTTGTAACCCCCCCAACCCCTAAGTATCTTTCCTATGGATGGGGCATCAAAATTTGTTCTCCTTAACATCTCAAATCCTATGTCTGAGGTCTTCATCCTCTTCTACTTACCCATAGCGTTCTAATGACTTCTACCATGCTCAAATCCGAGCTTTGGGTTGCAAGTTATGGATTCCCAAATATCTTTGTGCGTTCTCACCTCACGTTGCAACCAATTCTTCCGTAGGAACAATCCTTCGGAACCACAGAAACAGGATCAACGGTCCTTGTTCCTCACTGAGATCTACAACCCAGTTTCTTCCTTTGAAAATTCAGTCTTCAGTTGAATCTGCATGCACAGTACAAAAATCCTTTGAAGTGGATTTCTAATGGAATGGACCTCTGTCTTCAATGCATCCCCTTGCTAATCAACGATGCACGCTTCTCCTTTAAGATCAATTACCCACAACAATTTCGGGCTTCGATGCTTCAGCAAATTCTGAACAACCACCAGGAAAATCCTCCAGAGTGTAAACTCTTTGAAGTTCACAATCCAACACCATGTGTCCTCAAATAATCGACAGTTATGATTCACTTTGGGACTCCAGGATTCGGCAGTTCCCGAGTCTTCACACACGCGAATATCCAGAGTGAAATCCTTCTGGAGTATCATATATCCTCACACACATCCTCGACTACTAATGGTTACGATGAACTCCGATGATTCATCCTTCGGGAGTTCTCAACTCTCGCAATGAGCCTTCATTTGGAGTGACAGATCCCTTCGCACCTATCCTCTAAGATCGAAAACTCAGCTGAATTCTGGGCTCCAGGCCTTCGGGAGATCTTGTTCCATTTTTCTTCGAAGGGGATATCCTCCTAAGTAACAGATCACCTGCGATGCATCCCCAAATGATGGACGATTGAGATCCTCTCTGTTACTCCAGGCTTCGGGGATTTTTGAAGCACCAAGCTTCAAATCCTCCAGAGTGGCTCTCCTCCAGAGTTAACGATATATTGATACGCATCCCGGTTTATGGGAAGTTCATATCTTCTCTAGATCCCTACAACTTCAGGGGTCTTCAACCTTTTACGCATGCTTCCTTCTAGTTTGTTAAACCTCTGGAGTACAAGATCTAGTGCCATGTGTCTCCCGACGACAACGGCTAGGATGGACTCCAACACTTTGGGCCTTCTGGATTCTCTACAATATTATACCCCAATTCCTATGGAGTCCAAATTCCTAAACTCCCAGAGTTCTAGTCACTTCACCAAACACTTTTGACAGGTGGGCACATACCACGAGCTAACACGTGGAAGGTCGAGGGGAGACACGTGCCCTCATCAGGGGGTGACACATGTCATGTTCCAATAGGTATATAGAATATGTGATACACACGAATCCAGGTGACACATGGCACATATATTGTGGGTCCACATCACCCTAGGTGGCATCAATGCACCACGTCACTCTGTAATGACAACCTTCTAACATCTCTCATATCTCACGATCGAGATCCAGACACATAGACCCATAGATTTATGACTCTCGTTGCTTCAAGGATTCAATTTTCGGGAGTTTTGTGATGAAAACTCCTCCTTTCTCCCGAATTTGGTTAGCGTCGGGCTGACCATAGCCTAGATATGACAGTTAGGAAGAGTCCTGAAGCGTCCTCAAATTGATGGATCTTGTCACTTCGGGCTTCAGCGTTCGGGAGTTTTGTGATGCAAACTCCTCATTTCTTCCAAAGTTGGTCAACACTGGGTTGACTACATCTTAAATAATATGGCTAGGAAAGAACCCAAAGGTTCCCTAGATCTACGATCCACATTACTTCGCGAATTCAGGCTTCAGAAGTTTCTGACATTACAACATCCCCGTTCTCCCAAAGCGGTCAATGCCAGGCTGACTTCGTCATAGATTTGACGGCTATGAGAGAAACTGAAGGATCCCCAGATCAACGGTCCTGGTCACTTCACGGCTCCAGCCTTCGGGGATTTTGGCTTCACTGCCACTCCATTTTCATGAAGCGGGACTTCGTCAAAGTACCATGTGTGGGTCCCTTATACTAAATGATCGGACGGTAGGCAGGGCTCCTAACGATATCCCCAAAATCTACGACTCTCCTTCACTTATTAACTTCATCTTTCAGGTAGTTTGATGATATATCATCTCCATCCTTCCAAAGTGAAACTTCTCCAAAGTACCATACGCAAAACCTTCCACTAGACGATTAGACAGTGGAGAAGGGGCCCCAATGGACTCCCGAGATCAACAACTCACAACCTTTCGTGACTCCAGAATTTGGGTAATTTTGACTGTTGTGAAGTTTGACATCCCAGGGCTTCGATCTTTTGAAGCTCTAAATACATCAAGGGCTAGCTCCTTTCAAACTTAGCGCAGGGTTCCTAGACCTCGGACGTATCAACCCTCTTATGAATCTCGGGCTATAATCTCTACTCTTAGATGAGATTTGGTTAAGGTCATGAATGTGAGCCTAAGGTCTCTTAGGCTACTGGTTTGAAGGAAGTGCCTTCCTAATTCACAAAACTTTAAGTTATGAAACAGGGCGGGGTAATATCGTGGAATTACCGAGACAGTAGTAGTTCCAAGAGGGTTGGTCCGACTCTGGAAATTTGAGGTAACTCCCTGGGAAAAACACCTTCAAGGGTTAAATTGGAGCATATGGAAAATCAAGCAGAAGCATAAGTCCTCAAGGAGATAAATACATACACATCACTTGATCAGTCAGTACAGAGGCCAATCTTCAATGTATACATACATGCATTCATTCATTATTCCATTTCAAATCACAAAGCATGAAATGACTTACTATAACCAAAATATTTGTTGTGACTGCTGAATGGGGTTCTCGTTTCCACCCAACCATAGGCTCATTCACTCCTAACAGATTTACCATTGGCCACCCTCAAGCTAGGCCATGATGCTTTGAGATTGAATCTTTTCTTCCAGCTCAACGAAATTTAGGGACGAAGGTTACTATCCTTCTCCCATATTGGAAATAGAGAGGGATGAAGGTTGCTCTCCTTCTCCCGACTCAGTAATAAATAGGGATGAAGGTTACGCTCCTTCTCCCTACTAAATCATAGATAGGGATGAACATTACTCTCCTTCTCCTGACTCAGTCTCTATTTCCTGTGATCAGAGCTCACTCTATTTTCCAGTTCTTCCTCGAACCCGAGAGCTTAGTCTCTCGTCTCTTCACTCTTCGTAGGTCTTCCTCTTCCCACCATGCCTTCCTTTATTTCCTTCCTCAGAAAGATTTCATGTGGCCCAAATTTTGAGTCCATGGTTAGGTCTGGAATCCTTACAAATTGGCAGTCTGCCCCATCCCCTCATTAACTCTCAAGGAAGTCTTCCCACCTACCATCCTAACTGTAATTAATTCATGGGTTTGAGGGTTGTTCAGATCCTGAGAAATTAAATCTAGAAAAGTACTGGTCTGGTGGAGGTTAACGCAACCATTCCTGGTCCCCTTCACCATCTCTTTCATAGCATTCGTGGTCTCGCTTATCACACCCCCCTTCCAACAATCATGCAACACTTATCCATTTTCTAGTAAATAGCAGAATCTACATTCATTGACCTTTTATTCAAAGGTCCATCAAATCAAACATTCACACATATTGATTTTTCCATAGTCTCTTGGCCAATATAGTTATATTTACAAATAGGGGGAAACACGATATTACATTTTCTCGTCAAAACATTAACTCAGTCTCAAGGTTCCATACCTCTCTTGACTCCACATACAAATACAATGGGGAGGGAAAAAAAACTATAAACCACTTGGAATCACTTCCCACAATTCATGTGGGATAAATGATTAATATTATAAGATCAATGTTCAATATTGACTCAAAGAAGAAAACAATGGTTGTTGTGTGTGCACTTACAAGAGCCATAACTCGAGTTTCTAAAGGAAACATTAGGCGTGAGATGGATGGTTGGAAAGATGGAGGAGTGAAGAAAATGTTGGTAGAGTTATTTATTCCATATTTATAGTTGAAATGCATGAAAAGTTTGAGAAAATAGGAGGCACGATTTTTCTTCAATACTAGCACACATTTTTCCATAGCCCATAACCTGAGTTTCTGAAGGCCAAATCGAAAAAATAAGAACTCATTGTAAACCTCAAGACTTAAGAAACAATTGGAAATAGTTTATACTACCTAATTGGCACTAATAATTTCTCATATTTAAATTAATCTAGCTATCAATATCTTGTCTTTTTCACATATAAATAAATTTATATTCTTTCATTATTGTTGCTTTGATAGGAATGTGTGAGGAGGTGAAGAGTCTGAATGAAGACATAGATGTTGATAAAATAAAGAGTCTATAAAGATGAATGGTTGTAATTGGATGGGACATAGAAGATATTAGGAGTCCATAAGAGGAATGGTTTGAAGGGGCAATGATATAAAAATGTTATAAATGCAATTTCACCCTCAATAATGTGGGGGATGGATAACCCTAAATCAGGTCTTGTACAAATATTTATCAGTATTGAGGATAGGTTTGAAAGATTTTATCTCTTACTTGTATCTCATTATGAGGAACTCTTCCTAAAGGATGAATATAAGAAAGATCTAATTCACGGTCTATTCATGCAATTGTGCACGATTGTTGATTGTTCTTTGTAGACGTTAGCAATTTGTCACTTATGTCAACTGGATTTGTAGGAAGTAATTTTGAATGGATTATGAAATCAGTAGCAAGTAAATATTCAATGTCATATATATTCAAATGGATGTGATAGAATGGTTTCTTATTGTGAAATGTGAACTCTTATTGTTTCCATAAGTAGAACTATATACCTGCAAATTATCTTTGTTAGTGTTAGAATAGAGTTGAATTTCAATAGTAGAATAGCACTTTGATTAGGATTTAGTATAACTTGAATGAACAAGTCTCTCTTCAGAGAGAAATATATTTAGTTAGCGACAACTAGGCCCACATACCGGTGGATATTTCCATGCCAAATGAAAGTATGTCTAATTGCGATCTTCCATTAGGAAATCCTCCCTCATGCTGGAATGGGGCATTTTTTCCGCATCAATAGTGAGGTAGAAATGGCTATAACAAGGTTGATGGAATTAATTTTGGCTACAAGAGAAAAGGTTTCATTATAATCAATGCCTTCAACTTGAGAGAATCCTTTGCGAATTGATCAGGCCTTGTGTCTTTCAACACTTACATCTTATGCATACTTATTTCTATGCACCCATTTACATCTGAAAGGTTTTGTTCTTTTTGAAAGAGGTACAAGATCGGAAGTATCATTCACCATTAAATAAATACTATTCATTCATTTATGTGTCCCAATATTGATGGACTGAAGATTCTGCAAATGTGTCTAGATCATGATTTTTTTAAAGTTGATCCCAAAGATAATGGGCTCACTAGAATTGTTAATGTTTCCAATGCTAATCTGTAGGATCACTAACAAGATCACCAACTACTTCTCGAGTTGAACAGACTCATCTAGGAAGTGGTGGTACTAGTGTAGGTTCATGTTCAATGGACACATTTGGAGGAAGGTGAGAAGACAAAGGTGGATTTTCATCCTCACTATCATCATCTGAAGAAGAAACTAGAATAGGAACAAAATATGGCACAAACATTGAATATGGATCGCAAGACAAAGATGGACCAATTGTCGAATAGGATCGCGAGCTAAGATATTTTCACCAAATTTAACATATCTTCTAATAATAATTTCATCAGAATGAGGTTTTTTGGGTCTCCTTTTTTATGCCTCCAATTACCTTATCTTGTCCTCTATCTTGACCAACTTTACCTCAGACATATGCACCATTTTCCTATTTTTTTCAAAGACATGTATTTTAGCCATTCTTGTGTATGCAAGAGGTAACCTATGTTTAAATCATGATTTATGTGATTTATTAATATTTGGAATTAAATTATTGATGTTAAATTCTCTCTAATTATCTCGATTAATCCAAGAAGACCTTATGAAAAACCTCCTCCTCGTTTCGTACCTGTCTACGTGCATCCAATACTCAACTCATCTGGTAGCTATTTTTGTGCTAGTATGGTACCAATGTATTTGACTCTACACATTCGGTACAAATCCTCCTATTCCATCTTTATGCGTCCTATACTAGTTCTGAAACTACAGGCTTGGGGAGAACTCTTCAAAAATATAGTCCGAGAAGAATTCCCGGAATATATCCCTCACAGTGACCCAGATATGAGAAATCTTGACGACTAAGTTTTTCCGAATATACAACAATCATAACTGCACATGGTAGCAAGAAGAACTCCGGTGTTCCCCTGCATATAAATCCTGAAGTGGCTCATTGACCACACGGACAAAAAAAAATGTTTGATTAACAACTAAAATGGCGGGTGTGTCAGATTGTTCCTTCTGGTGGAGGTCCTGAAATATTACAAACTTTGAGACCCCAAGGAGCGGCTAAATACAGATTTCCTTGTGAAATTATATGAGGACCACGACAACAGCTCACTAATGGCCTCATGGTGAAGATAATATAAGAAGTACACCAACCAGGGCACCATATGGTACCATATAGCCAACTTGAGGGAGTCGTACATCTACCTGATGGATCTAATCTGTCGATTGTATGGGGAAAAGGACAACTCTAGATTTTTGGAGGCATGGATGCCTCTAGCTTACACAGTGGCCATTTCTGGGAGAGGTTTCAACTGGGGAGACATCATTTCCAAACAACTGAGCATCTGCATACAACAAGATCAAATGCCAAAAGAAGGAGAGACCCCAGCCTTATACATGGATTCATACTTACTGGATGTTATGTGTGCCAGAAACATCTTTGCCGTCATGAACCTGACCTGGCACGTCGGAGAACTCTCGGTCCATGTATATTTCAACATTTTATGGAAGATTAGGTACAAAAACTCCTACTCCCTCATCTGCGATGAATTCATCGCATGTATTTACTTTATTATTTTCAAGAAAGAATGTCCGAGGCTATCGGTTGCGGCCAAAAAGATGATATCAAAGCTCGCCCACTAGTATCTGGATGAGTGTGATACCTACATTAGGGCTTTTGAGGCCACCATAGCACCTCATCTCCTATCAGCGCATTTTCCTGACCGAATAGTAGTGGGAAAGATATGCTACTAGACCATCCTGCAAGGCTACAATGCCACCATGATCAAAGATAAAAAAATGGGCATTTATACACTATAGATTCCATGTAGGCTTCTACCTGGTGAAGGACATCGCTCAATCCAAGCAAGAGGGGTTGAGCCAATTAGATTTCAGATTCTAGACCAACCGATTCTGCAAGCATGACCCCAAGGCTCTGGTCTTGAAAAATGCCTCACAAGTGTCATCCTGCTGGCCATACGCCCACGACAAATTTGAAGATGAAGTCTTCACAGAAAATTCCCAAGATTGGGATAAAGAAGTGGCAAGGATGGAGGACCCTAAAATGACTAGGTTCAAAGCCATGAGACTCGATGAACAAGCGATCATACTAGAACAATCGACTCAAGGGGACCTCAGGGCCAGAGAGGAAATGATAGTGGTTGAAGCAACATAAGTCCCCCTAACAGCCTCGGTGCAAGCAATAGGTTTCCCTATGACACAAGACGCATGGGAAAGGGGATTCCTCATGTTAGAATAGGTGCAACTAATAATTGATCAGCTCCAAGATGACCCAGGCCTCTCAGGAATGACAGGATCCCATGTCGATAACCCATATGAAATCCATATGGGCCCAAGCGGCCCTGAATTAATAGACACATTGATGAAATTGTCGGGTTAGATGACCTTGAATACACAACACCACCAATCGGGTCGCCGACAGGTGTTTCAACTTAGCCAAAGATAGTCATAACATTAGGGAGAGCAAGTGCGCCAAAAACCTTAAGTGAATTGATAAACATCTATTATGTGAAAGAGAGCCCGAAGATATCCCTAGTGACCCCCATACAGATCGAAGAGGAAAAGGAGCCAGAGATGATATATTCCCTAGCTCCTGATGCTCAAAATCAGGGTCTTCCACATAATTAATAGGAAATCGAGAGTTTCTTGGAGACTAAGCTGCCCAATGCATCGGAGACTCAAGTGGATAGTCCAAAGGATAGGTTGGGCTCGGGTGAAAAAAAGGAAGAGGATACACAGTAGGAAATCAACATCTCAATGAACGATGATCAAGTAAGCATCGAGCCTATTCCTAATGCCTCAATTTCAATCGATACTCAACTCCCCGATGAGTGAAAAATAGAAGCTGGGCCTTCAGAACATAGGGAGGAAGTTCAAGAACCCAGTCTTGAACAAGTATATACTATCGTGAGTCTAGGGAATACACTCACTTGGGGAGATCAACAAATCCCTGAACCCATGGACGAAGTAGCCGACATACATTCCATCTCTTAGGACCGAAAAAGGAAAGTTATCGTCCAAATAACCACCAAGAAGAGGAGGATCACTTTAGATCTCTCCATCCTCATTTCCATGGAGGAAAACTTGATTTACACAGAGCATGCTAAGAAATTCAAACTTATCAGTGTAGGGATGGAAATCACATATCCCAGCCTGGACAGAGCTAAAAGAGATGAAAAGGAACTACCCATTGCTCTAAAGGAATTGGAAATTTTGTGCCACTTGATGAAATACTACCAGGACACCACAGAGGCCACGGTGTTCCAAAGGAGCGAATTCCATGAGGCCTACAACAAATTTATAAATGAGCAACAACTATTCACTACAAGGATAGGTGAGCTTTAGGAAGACACCCTCATGGCACTTTCGTCATGTAAAGATATGGAGAGGTGGTACGAGAAATCACAACAAGCCATGGAAAGGGTCGACTATATCAGTGCAGTCCAACAGGGATGAGATAGAGAAGAGCATGGCATTCGGGTGTTAAAAGAAATAAACGTTGATTGAATAAACAAATCGGTCGATTATTGGGAAAAAATGGCTCGGGAACCTCATCAGGAAATCCAAGAAAAGTGGGTCGAGTGCGAGAAAAGCTAGAACAACATCAACCAGGTAATGAAAGACATCAACCTCCCTGAGTTTGGCACACCCGGTGACTTTTTCGACTTGTGCAACATAGTCAAGACTCACACCAAACAAGACTCATCATGGGCCGAATAAATATCAAAGGTGACAGATATGGCGCCAGGCCAGGTGCGACAGTTCATGGAGCACCCAATCAAATCTCGGACAATGCTACAATAGTTAAGTGCCAAAATAGTCAAATATAGGGCACATGTAGTAGAGATCAAGGAGATCCTTTCGGCGCAATGGATCAACACAGGTTTTTGTACGCTAACACGTGCGAGGATATTTTTTCCAGTGGTCGGAGTACGAGAAGAGTCATCCGTTCGAATGAAACCATTAGATGACTTTTGGAGACTGAAAGAAGAAAGTGCCATGTGGTGAGTTTTTTTTTACTTAGCTACACTTTAATTGCTATTTTTAGTTAATTTTATGTTATAATCAAGAGAATCGACTGATTAGTTAAAGGTTGATGGTTGTTGCAAAGACCCTCATTTTTTGTTTTGTTAAGAACTATTTCGGAGCTGCCTTTAATTGAGAAGTCCTTTATGGGAACAAAGACAAGTTTGTGTTTTTTCATCAAACGTGTGTATGATTGGATGTGGAGAAGAATTATTCATTATTTCATCTCATGAATGGATGTTGTAATGAGTAACAACTACTAAATATGTTGATATGTTATCTCATTCAATGTTTTACAGTTCTTATCTTTAATAATGAAAATAAATCGTTGTGTTATTATGTGATTGATGATTAGAATTGAGTGAATTATTTTACTTGCCATCGTTTATCCCATGCATGTTTTCTTCTAATCAATTGTATCTCAGCCAGTAATTGGAATACCCGCACAGTTAACATATTAGTACTAGGCATGTGGTAGACGATCATTGTCTGCATGCTAGAGTGAAAAGGTTATCCCAAGCTCAACATCTTCTCCAGTAGTTAAGTTTGTTCCCACTTTGTCACTTAGTTGGTTTATACCGAATTCATCTTATATCATTTCGACATAAGAGAAAACACAAAAAGAGAACTTTTGAACTGAAGGAGAAACAATAAAATGTAAATCCCATCGATTAGTTTGTCTGGATCACAAGATCTAGAGAAATATTCCACTATTAAACACTACAGAGTCTAATTGGGCCTCGGTGGTGGGTTTGGTTCTTGTTTTTGAGTTAAATGGATTTAGGACCCCTCAACAGAATTGGTGCGAGAAGGAGGGCCTGAACAATGAATGGTTGACACTATTTTTTACAAAATCTCTCACACAACCTGTAGATTCAAAACAATCGACATGCATGGCTAGTCATTCCCAAGACATCCCACACACACTGAGTACTCCTAAAAAAAATAACTCACCCCAACCTAAGGAATAATTCATGTTCCCTGATATACCTTACGCTCTTCCTCACGATGAATTGAATCAATTCAGAAGAATCACAAGAGCATACACCCGACAGATCGGTGCGCTACCCTTAGCTCCATTACTTCCTCGAATTAAAAAAATAAACAGACTAGTGGTCAAATCCCTGGACCAGGTTTTCATGCACATGGTAGAATACCTAATAAATTTCTCCCTCACCAAAATCAAACATCCTCTTAATCTAATCCCTGAAACATCGGTCAATAACTACTATGAGCCCGATGAATTTTTTGAAGAAGAAGGTTTTAACTCAGAACGATATGAAGACATGGAAGATAACAATCACCATGATGAAGAAAGGGGAAAACCACCTCATAATAATCAACCTTGGTTAGCCAGAGATGATATGTCCATCCTCGGATGGTAACATAACCTTCCCCGACACCCAGAGAAGCTACTTCCTAAATTTGACCCTGAAACCTCAGGATTTCCTGACGACCATATCAAGAAATTTATACTAGCTATCAGACTTATGAATTTCCAACATGAAGACACAATTTTCAGGATATTCCCCTACACTTTCAAGAATTCAACCTCCACGTCATATTTTAGCTTACCCATAGGATCCATAATAAGTTGGATGAAGTTTCAAAAGGACTTTCTAGATAAATTTGTAGAAGAAACTACTACAAGAGCATTTATGGATGAGTTGTTCGCCGCCACCATGAGTTTGAAGGAAAGGTTCAAAGACTTTAATAAAATATTTACCACCATCTTAAACAAATTCTAGCCCGAGGCTAAGCCTACCGAGGAATTGCAAATCGAAGTATATGCTAATGCTCTCCCAACTTCTATTTCCATGTTTGTAAAAAGGGCTTCCAAACTAACCTTAGCTGAGAATTTTGAAGAAGCCAAAACGATAGAGTTCTAAATGAAGCGATGTAAAGAAGGCCAGGTCTCATTATTTAAGAAAGAAGTTCAACCTCCTCCGAGGAGAGGACTCCTTTTGACTAGACCCCCAGGGAAACAAACAGAACAAGCTCCTGAAAAGGGAAGTGGGGATATAGAGGACCTAAAACGCATGGTCAAGAAGTTACCAAATGAAATCACAGACATGAAGAGAATTTCAGGGGAGGGAAACCAAGGCCAAAGGCCCTATAAACCTTTTTTCAAAAGGAATCCATCGTTCAAAGCAATTGAACCTCCCCTAGCCAACTTAAACATCGATCTGGAAAATGTAGCATCCAAATCTTTCTGTACCTGCCATCAAGAGAATCAATATGAAAGAGACTTCCCTCAATGGGTGCATGCCATGAATTTGATGTTCAATCGGTTTTTATATGAGGTCTCTCTGATCGAACAATCAAGCGGCTCAGTTATGAATATTGTCGATCAGGAAAAAATTTCTCCACCCGAAGAAACTGCCATGTTGATATGGGACCCTGACCTACCTATGCCTTTCAATGACCTATTTGAGGTTCAAGAACCACCCGCAGAAGTCTTTGTTGTGAAAACACGAAGTAGAGGTCAACATGTCTCAAACGACCTTACTATGACCCCAATCTTGGGAGGAAAACCAACTCTCGATCACCCGAAAGCATATTTTTTTCCTCGAAGAAACCCTATAAACATCCATACACGAGAATCACCCAAGTTAGATTACAACATAGTATAATATTTGAAGAATTTGAAGGATAATATATCAGTTATGGACATATGTTGAATCCCTCAACAAAAAGACTTCCTGCTACAAGCATTGAAATCAATAGAAAATCCTACAACAAGCACTGACCAAGGAAGAAATCTAAGTCCCATAGATCTAGGGAATAAACCAAATGTGAATGCTTTCTTTGAATATAAGAAAGGAAAACATTTTGTTCCATCATTCCTTTTAACATTTGAAGTATTCAACAAAAACCTCCATAACTGTTTGGTGGACTCAGGAGCATCTTTTAATGTTATGTCATTGTCTATTTGAAAAACATTAAATGCACTACCTCTCAAGAGTGATAAACATGTCATATAGCTTGACATAAATCATGTGAAGGTCATGGGAGAACCCAAAGATGTAATGATCAGAATAGTGACACACCCTAAATTTGTGCAAGTAATTGACATCATTGTAGTAGATATCCCAGAAGCTTATGTATTTTTATTAGGTCGATATTGGTCTGATAAGTTAAATGGATATTTTAGTACAGAATGGGCTCACCTATGGCTTCCATTAAAGGGACACATAAATATGATCAGGATTGATAGGGAAAGATACCTAAAACACACTATAACCAACTTAGAAACCCTTAATGAACCCTCGTTGGCAGATTTTCCCGTGCTAGGAAATTATTCTTGTGACTCTAATTTTGGGAATTTCTCCCCCCTCTCATCTGATGTCCCTCTTAGTCAAAACTCTGAAATGATTTTTCAAGAGAAATTGCCAACGACGGTGGAGGAAACCCTTTTCTGCCAAGAACCTACGTTAGAAATAATGGAACAAACAAGAGAAAAAGAGGAAGGTGACAAGAAAGAGTAAGCTCATAGGTTCTACCCACAATTTTGGACCTTATACTTTGATGGCTATAATTCACAAGAAGGGTTTGGGGCAAGGTGTATCCTCATTGATCCAAAAGTTAAACAAAAATTCATGCCTTGTAGATTATATTTCGAATGCACAAACAATACCGCTAAGTATGAATATCTAGTATAAGGGCTAAAGAAAGCCATGGACTTGAACGTTAAAGAAGTGGAGGTTTTCAGAGATTCTAAAATCATTGTTAGACAAGTAAGGAATACTATACATTGCAATTCTCCACACCTGAATAGTTACCAATAGGAAGTGCATAGGCTAATAGAGAATTTTGAAGCTTTCAACATTACAGTGATTCCAAGAGAAAAGCACATTCCTGATGATTTTCTGGCCACCACTACTTCAAGGCTATCACCTCTATCAGATTATGAAGCCTCCCGGTTCACTGTAGAATTTCTCTACAAACCATCGGTGCCCAACAATATTTCTAGTTGGAAGGTCTTTGAAGGAGATGAACAAATTATAAACTTTCTGACCAATCAAGATAACATTAAGGACTTGGCTATTGACGATGAAATATTTGAGGAACAATCATCAGGGACCGATCCTCAGACAGATCAACTGAATGAAAAATCGAAGTCTCACATGATACCGAATGGAATAGCCAATTTAGAAAACCTTTTTGACCTAAGGGAAAGGTTTAAAGGGTGAAAAAACGCGAAGACCAATAGTTCCTGTCTCATGCACGAAACTATAAATATCCGAACCTCGGAAAACCCAAAAAGCATAAACCTCATCAAGACAATATCTAAAGAGGAAAGGAAAGCTTATCTCAAAATTTTCAAAAATTATCAAGATGTTTTTTCTTGGTCCTACCCTGATCTGAAAAACTATGATACTTGTATCCTTCAACACACTATCCCATTAAAACCTGAAGTGAAGCCCTTCCAACAAAATCTCTAGAAGCACCACCCATCCCTAGAGCCCCTCATGTGTCAGGAATTAAAAAAATGGTTAGATGCCAAAATTATCTTCCAGGTTAGACACTCTACATGGGTAACAAATTTGGTTCCTGTAAGAAAAATGTCTCGGGAGATCCACCTATGCGTAGATTTTAGAAACTTCAATAGATCTTCAGAAAAGGACAACTACCCAGTATCACCTATGGAGCAACTCTTATAGACTGTGTCTGGCTCTGATATTTTCTCCTTGCTAGATAGTTTCTCAGGTTACAACTAGGTTCTAATTTCAGAAGAAGACCGCTTGAAAAATACCTTTTGAACCAAGTGGGGAACCTTCTCTTACAAACGCATGCCCTTTGGGTTAATCAATGCACGAGAAACCTTCTAGAGTGCCATGGACGTAGCATTTTTGGGATTAATCAATAAGTATGTAGTAGTCTACTTGGACGACGTGACTGTGTATTCAAAGAATAGATAAGATCACATCCAACATTTAACCCAGATTTTCAAAAGGTGTAGGAAATACGATATATCCTTAAACCCTAAGAAAACCATTTTCGGTGTCGAGGAAGGTAAGTTGTTAGGCCAAATTATATATCAATCAGGCATTCACATAGATCAAGAAAGGATTAAGGGCATAGATCAGCTTCCATTACCTCACAACAAAAATCCTATGCAATCGTTCTTTGGGAAAATCAATTTTGTGAGGAAATTCACTCCCGATTTCAGGAAAACCATCAAACCCTTACAAAAAATAATTCGTAAAGATGCTTAATTTAAGTGGGATGATGAACGAAATAAGTCTTTCAACAATATTAAGACTGCAATATCTCAAGCACTAGTGCTGCGCAATCCCGATTTCAACAAAGATTTCTTCCTCTATACTTTCGCCTCTGACCAATCGTTAGCCACAATATTAACTCTGAAGGATGATGAAAACAATGAGGCCTCGGTGTCATTCATGAGCACTAATCTCCAAGCGGGTGAACTAAATTACCCTGCTATAGATAAGCAAGCCTATGCAGTATACAAGGAAGTAAAACATTTTAGATATTACATCCTCAAGAACCATATCGAGGTCATCATGCCTTACCCTACAGTTTGATCCCTATTTACTCAATAGGAGATCGGGGAAATATGAGGAAACTGGATGGAAGTAGTCCAAGAATTTGATCTAGATATAAAACCTACTAAACTAGTTTAAGGACAAGGGTTATGCAAACTGGCAGTCGAAGCTTAGGACCAAGTAAATGGAGACCCCAGATGGGAGAATGAAATGGCATTATGTTTTGGTAAATATTGATACGTTTACCTAGGGAAAGAGTCTTGGTATGATAAATTGACTTATCTCTTGCATCATGAGATGTGCCCAGAAAACCTAAAACCTAGGGAAAGGAGAGCCCTCAGATTAAAATCTGCACAATATCTCCTCATAAATTCAATACTCTTCCGTGTTAATTATGATGGGGTACTTTTAATATGTCTCAAATGTGAAAATGCAGACAAAGTTCTGAAGGAGCTCCGTGATGGCCTTGTCAGTGGACATTTTACAAGAAACACCACCGCTCATAAGATACTGAGAGTTGGCTATTACTATCCCACGTTGTTCAAATACGCTCACACATACACTAGAAACTATAAAACTTGTCAAATAAGTGTTGGGAGGGAGAAGAAAGCAACTGTCCCACTCCAATCGGTGGTTGTTTCTAGGCCCTTTGAGAAATGGGGGCTAGATATCATAGGAGAAATTACACCAAGTTCTTCAAAACAACATAGGTACATACTTACTTCCACTGATTATTTCACGAAATGGGTAGAGGCCATCCTTTTGACTCATGTAAGCGAGAAGGTGGTAATCAAATTCATAGAACAACAACTAATAACAAGGTTCGGTGTCCCTTCTGTCCTTGTTTTTGATAATGCAACTTAATTTTATTCCACCTTATTTACAGAGTTTTCTCTAGACAAAGGAATCATAATTAGATACTCTACAAATTATTATCCACACGGAAACAAAGTGGCATAATCAACTAATAAGAACATAGTGATGATATTGAAGAAAATGGTTACAAACAACCAAAGGAATTAGCATAATTCACTTCATAATGATTTAGGGGCCGATAGAGTCACACCCAAGGAATATAGAGGGAATTCCCCATACTTTCTAGTATACGGGTAGGAAGCCATTCTCTTGAATGGGATTTATCTTTCATCTCTTCAACGTGCTCAGGATTCCATAGGGCAACCCTCATCAGTCATACAACAAAGAGTCGACACCCTGCTCATGCTAGAAGAAGAAAAGGAGAAAGCTAAATCAAATTTCATAGCTCACCAATAAATATTTAAAAGGTGGTTTGATAAGCATATGGCTAAAGAGAAGAATTTTGAGGTAGGAGACTTAGTCCTAAAATGGGACAGAGCAAATGAGCCTAAAGGAAAATATTCTAAGTTTCAGAATCTATGGCTCGGACCTTTCCAAGTGGTTGAGAAGATTGGGTTAGGCACGTATTGACTGCAGAATCTATGGGGGGAACCTGATGCCCTCTCGGTGAATGACCAAGCCCCAAAATGTTAAGAACATGAATAGATATACAAATATAATCACCACAAACACTGAATACACAATAGATCTATAGAGCAATATATGCGAAACCACACTTTATTATTACCAAACCCTTGAGGTAGGGAAACACCATACAATGGATCCTCTCATGTTCACTTGCCTATTCAAGGGGGCATCCTCCTAATGAGATTTAGATCCAAATACAATACTTCTTTTCATATCCCATTACATTGCTTGAACCCCTTTATATAGTTCTACCATCACCTAAGAACATTCTAGAGGAGGAATCTTCTAGAAGTAGAACCTTCTAAGAAGTCCTCTTACATTTATTATATCTAACTACCCGTTTATTATATCTACCTATCATAGTGGGCCTTATTTAATAATATAGTGGACCTAGTCCACCTTACATTGAATGGCCTCCACTATTATCACTATGGGCCCTTTGGACCCCCCCACTACCTCTCTAGCTACCTTACATTCCATCCCCCTTATGAAAGCATTGTCCTCAACCCTTGATGTACAACCATATACCAGGGTCCCATGGATAAGTGTGCACCATAGTGCTAAAGTAGACTAGAGAACCAGGGTCCCATTGAGAAATGGTAGCCACCATGCAGAAGTAGTCCAACCACCATTGTAAACCAGCGTCTCATGTACAATTTCTTATGTGAATCCCACATGGAAGATATTGACACCCAATAACAAATTGAAAATGATGCTCCCAATACTGACACCTATCATGTGGATCCAAATAATAATATCCATCCACATAGTGGGATATGATCAAAGATGAATATGGAAGGAACAATACCATTGTAGAATATGCATGTTGGATGCTGGTAACTAGCTCCTGATGTGAGACATTGATGTTCTCTACAGAAGGTGGAGTAGAGTCATCAAATAAAATATGAAAGTGGTTGTCATCCCAGAAATGACAACTATCCATATACCAATCATCACAATCGGCCTAAAAATCATACCAAGCATATATTTATTGATTATATTCATCTTTGATGTATTCCATAATAAATCTCTCTTGCATGATATCCAATGAATCTTGAATACTATGGAAACTATCATTGAGGCCATCTGCAAGGTCATACAATCTAGCATCCAATGTGTCATACAATTGATATTTGAATGCTTCAAGAATTTATTTGAGGGTTCAAGAGGAAATAGACATCTGAACACCCTATGAACTCTTCAGTCCCACAGCGGTCATGAAAAAACCCAAAAAATAGAACAATAACTTACTGCAGAAAATTGCAGCGTTTTCCGGAAAAACCCTGAAAAACTACTGAATTTAAAATGCTCATAAATTCACTTCTAGGACTCCGTTTCGTTTGATTTTTTTTTTTGAAATTGGGTTAAATTGTGAGATGAAATCAGATCTATAATTGGTTTGGGAAAATTCATCCTCCATCTACTACAAAAATAAAAAAAAATTGCGCCGCCATCCGCCAAAAAACCCGTGAAAAATTGCAGATTTTAAAACTTCAATATATTGACTTCCCGGACTCTATTTCGGATGATTTGTTTTTTCAAATTGGGTTTGTTTCTGAGAGGAAATCATATCTACAACCAGTTTCGGCAAATTTTTCACATAAATATATCGAAAATTTATGGAATGTCGCGGCCCTCTTTTTTTTTCTCCGAAAAACAATCTACAAAAGTAAAAAATATTTGCCCACAATGTCTGCCAAGGAAAGTGCTCTGATACCACTTGTTAACTACCTATACCATATCTGAAAATATACTTCAATAATACCAAGAATAAACCATAAACCATTCACCATAACATGAACACAAGAAATAGAAAAAACCCTTGAGGTAGGGTAACACCATACGATGGATCCTATTATGGAAGGGATAATATCATGTTCACTTGCCTCTTCAAGGGGGCATCCTCCTAAATGAGATTTAGCTCCAAATATAATACATATCTTCATATCCCATTACATTGCTTGAACCCCTTTATATAGTGCTACCATCACCTAAGAACATTCTAGAGGAGGAATCTTCTAGAAGTAGAACCTTTTAAGAAGTCCTCTTACATTTATTATATCTAACTACCCATTTATTATATCTAACTA
>ML777595.1:1038335-1055602 GCA_009831015.1 Picea engelmannii | reverse complement strand
ACATTGATAAAATTATGCATGCAACTAGGGTTAATATAAACAATGATATTTTCTTTATGAATACAACCATGAACCTGTAATATAGATTTTTCACATGAAAATAAACTCTTGGTTCTCTCTTTATCCTTATTTTCTCCATGAGAACACTTGTCAAACAATATTTTTTCAAATTCTCCATTGGAGAGTGTCATCATCTCCTTATAATCAAACGATTTCCACCAAATGACAACATCACCTTGCAATTTGAGATCTACCCAATGGGGACAATTATCTTCTCATATTGACATTCTTTCTTTAATGAATGATTCAATACTAGGGCCATCACATTTCTCTGTAAAATACATCTTACTATGAGAAACCCCAAAAAATAAAACAATAAGTAACGACAGAAAATTAGGGTTTTTTCCGGAAAAACCCTAAAAAACTGTTGAATTTAAAATGATCATAAATTTACTTTTCGAACTCCGTTTCGGCTGATTTTGTTTTTGAAATTGGGTATTTTTCCAAGAGGAATTAAAATACCCAATTTTTTTTTCCAAATTCATCTCGTAAAGCTTCATATATGAACCTGAAGTGCGCCGCCCTCTTTTTCTTCCCTAGAAAAAATTTTGCAAAAAGAGAAAACAAACATTCCCTTCTTTGGCCAAGGAAAGTGCTTTGATACCAATTGTTAAGAACCTGAATAGATATACAAATATAATCACCACAAATACTGAATACACAATAGATCCATAGAGTAAGATATAAGAAACCACACTTTATTATTACCAAACCCTTGAGGTAGGGAAACACCATACAATGGATCCTCTCCTGTTCACTTGCCTCTTCGAGGGGGAATCCTCCTAATGAGCTTCAACTCCAAATACAATACTTCTCTTCATATCTCATTACATTTCTTGAACCCCTTTATATAGTGCTACCATCACCTGAGAACATTCTAGAGGAGGAATCTTCTAGAAGTAGAACCTTCTAAGAAGTCCTCTTACAATTATTATATCTAACTACCATAGTGGGCCTTATTTAATAATATAGTGGAGCTAGTCCACCTTACATTGAATGACCTCCACTATTATAACTATGGGCCCTCTGGGCGCCCCCAATACCTCTCTATCTACCTTACACAAAACAATATTTCCATTAAAAAAAACAAATATTTTTGTGTGTTTATGTTTTTACGATATTTATTTTAGACACGTCGATTGCGAAATGCATTTTTTGTTTTGTCTTTTACGATTTTTCTTCTGAGTTTTTGAATATTGTGTTTATAAAGATAATGGTTGACATAAAATCATGGGACATGGTGAAATCTATTCCTAACTCATCGCTCACATATAACACAAGGAAAGTTGAGGAACCTGCGGTTGTTTCAAGGGATTCTCTATCTAACCTGCGCAGATGAACAACTTTGGAAAAATTCAGAAGTGTGTGCCTGGTGGTCCGGTGAAAACCTTAGGGTAAGAACGGTAAGCTAGAAAGGACTAAATGTACCTCAGAGAAAAAGATAGAAAAATTTCACCTTAACCATCTCATTATTGCAAATAACATACGTCCTCCTCTCCCACTCATTGAGGGCATTCTGCCGAAAAATAAAATCATCTATATCCAATGAGTGCGTAGTCAGAGAGGGTATGCAGATATCTCTGGTGGGGCTATGGAAACTCACTGGAAGCAAAGCAAGGTCTGTGATGTCTAGGTGACTCCACCGGGGCTGTGGATGCTCGCTGGTAGTGGAGCAACACCGTAGCAAATGAATAAGGGTAAGTAAAAGGCCTAGTGCTAGTGAACGCTTTACTAGACTCTTGTCAAAGGGAGAATGAGTCAAGGTTATAGAAAAAGAAGGTTGAATAAAGGTTTAAAACCCCACAAGAAGGCCCAGATGTGTCAACCAGAGAATTTCAAATGCAAGGGTGAAAGGGGCTCTGATAAAAACTAGTTAAGTTCTTCACCATATTTTGCATCAGTCGAGCCTGAGGGAGTAAAAAATATTCTAATTTTGCCCAGTAAGTCTCCATTGTTGAGCACTCAACACAGCCTAAAATTCCTATGTCATTTTTTACTTTTTGGGTACCACTTGATCTTTGCAATGTTTGAATCTGATCTCCGTTTGAGAAATGTTTTGTCTTTGCTTGTTCTCTTGACTCTCATTAGCTATTCAGTTTTGTTTAACTTTATGAAACCCCATGAATTAAAAATGATTAACACTTAAATAAGGAATCAACAGCCAAAACACTTCACTTGATGCGCTCAATATTCGACGTCGAAAGGAATTAAAAGGTGAAAAAGAATCACTCGGAAAATATTAGTCTCCAAGCGTCGATCTTCGTGGGCATTGTCGATAGGAAGTTTGTTTCATGACAAGGATCACATCCTGACATCGTCAATAGTTGATACCCTTCAGAATCGATAAAAGGAAAATGGAGTAAATATTAAATAAGAAAGAAACAATATTTCCAATAGTCGATACCCGACGGGTTTTGGCATCGGGAGTTTTTCAAGGAAGTTAATCCAAAGAAAAACAAGTGGTAGGTTCATCCCCGATTGTCGACCCCAGATACCTTTTTGACATTGGTGAGCCCGGGTTTATTTTAGAAAGCACAACGTGAAGAAATTCCTGACTCCGACTAATATGTGCGAATTAAATCACTGGTCCTCATCGCCATGTGTCTTTTCCATATTGGATAACCATACAATCTAGTTTAACCCTGAGTCATTCTTGGTTCCCTAGGTCCAAGTCACACGTCCGAGTCAGTTTTTCCACGTCAACATTGTTCGATGAGATCAATCGAAGTCAGATATTTTGTGAAGGACTTTGACAAAAACATTCATACTGCATCCTCGATCCCTGATTCACCCACTAAGAAAGTAACACGATGGGATGTTTTACCACTATATACGATTACATTCATAGAATTTAAGGGACTAATTAATTCCAAATAATGCATTATTTGTTTCTTCATGTGTGAATCAAAATGACCATTTGAAATTACCGATATACCACATCACCCTGCACGCCTCCTCCATCAACCCACGATGAGTTCAAGCTACAAAGATTCAGCGACGGATTTGTTTGAATTCCACTCATCACGTGAATTAAATGGTTGATACAACACGGTAAGTTCTTCCTCGGTTTAAATTCTCTTTAGCCATTGCAAACAAATCCATTCTACATGCAAAGGAGTTTCATAGCATCCGGAGAAGCGATATGAGCAATTTGAAAACTGCAAAGATCCCATGAGTATCAAATAACCAGGTTTGGAAAGATTTATAGGTATGTACGAGTCTGTGGATTTTTCATGCTTAAACTTCATATATATATATTTTATCCGGTGTTTCTCTATACGTAGTCTATAAAAGATTTATTTTGATTGTAGGAACAATGCCTCCAAGAAATCCAACCACTAGGCGATCGTTGAGGGCGTCGAAGCTAAAAGAACCAGAGGTAGGAGAAGGATCTTCTCTAGGGGCTGCAAAACAATTAGAGTTCACCTCGAGGCTGAAACCAATCATTAAGACATATACAAAGAATGTTTTCACCCAAAATCTGAACTTTGGAGATACAGAGGCCAGCACAGGGACCAAGGAGGCACTCTCACATTGGAGAGAACTCTTCAAAAAGATCAGCTGGGAAGAATTCCAAGAATATATCCCTCATAGTGACCCAAATATGAGAAATCTCGACGATGAAGTTTTTCCAAATATATGACGATCGTACCTGCACATGCTAGCAAGAAGAACTCTGATGTTCCATTGCATAGAACTCCTGAAGTGGCTCATTGAACACATAGACACACAAAAATGTTTGATTAAAGACGACAATGGTGGGTGTGTCAGAGTGTTCCTTGCGATGGAGGTCCAGAAATATTACAAACTTTGAGACACCGAGGAGCAGCTGAATACAAATTTCCTTGTGAAATTCTACGAGTACCACGACACTAGCTGATTGATGGCCTCATGGTGGATTGAGGATAATAAGTACACCAACCAGAGCACCGGTTGGTAACAGCCAACCAACTTGAGGGAGATGTACATCTACCTGATGGCTATAATCTACCAATTGTATGGGGAAACATAATGCTCCAGATTTTCGGAGGCATGGATGCCTCTAGCTTACACAGTGTCCATTTCTGGGAGAAACTTCAACTGGGGAGCCATCATTTCCAAACAACTGAGCATCTACATGAAACAAGCTTATACGTCAAAAGAAGGAGAGACCCCAACCTTTTGCATGGCTTCATACTTACTGGATTTCATGTGTTCCATAAACATCTTTGTTGGCATGAACCTGAGATGGTACATCACAGAAATCTCGGTTCACATATATTTCAACATTTTATGGGAGAATAGGTACAAAAAATCCTACTCCCTCATCTGTGATGAATTTATCAAGCGTATTTACTTTATTCTTTTCAAGAAAGAATGCATGAGGCTATTGGCTACGGTGGCCAAAAAGATGATATCAAATCTCAACCACTGGTATCCGGACGAGCGTGATACCTACATCATGGTTTTTTGGGCCACCAGAGAACCTCATATTTTTCCATCACATGTTCCTGATCGGCTAGTATTTTGAGAGATATGCTACCAGACCATCGTACAAGGCTACAATGCCACCCTGATCAAATCTAAAAAATGACCATTTATACCCTATGGAATATGTGTAGGATTCTACCTGGTGAAGGACATCTCTCAAGCCAAGCAAGAGGGGTTGATCCAATTGGATTTCAAATTCCAGACTGATCGATTCTGCAAGCACGACCCTAAGGCTCTGGTCTTGAAACACGCATCACAAGTGTCATCCTGTTGGCCATACACCCACGACAAATTTGAAGATGAAGTCTTATTAAAAAATGCCCAAGATTGGGACAAAGTAGTGGCAAGGATGGTTGACCCTAAAATGCATAGGTTCAAAGCCATGAGCCTAGATGAACAGGAGAAGATCCTAGAACAATCGGCTCAATGGGCCCTCAGGGACGAAGAAGAAATGATAGCAGCCAAAGAAACAGGAGTCCCCCTAGCAACCTCGATGCAAGCAAGAGGTTTCCCTGTGACAAAGGACATGTGGGAAAGGGGGTTTCTCATGTTATAATAGGCACAACGAATAATTGATCAGCTACAATATGACAAAACCTCTCAAGAACGACAAGATCCCCTACCGATAACCCATATGAAATCCAGACGGGCCCAAGCTGCCCTGAATTAATAGACATTGATGAAATTAACAGGTTAGACGACCCTGAATTCACAATGCCACTAGTTGGGTCGTCGATAGGTGTTTTGACTCATCCAAATACAGTCGGAACATCAGGGAGAGAAAGTGTGCCAAACCCCCTAAGTGAATTGATAAACATCTATGATGATGAAGAGAGCCCAGAGGTATCCCTGGTGACCCCCGCACAGATCGAAGAGGAAAAGCAGCCAGAGAAGACATCTTCCCCATCTCCCTATGCTCAAACTCAGGGTCTTCCACAAAATTAGTAGGAAATCGAGTGTCTTAGACACTAAGTTTCCCAATGCACTAGAGACTCAAGCGAATAGTCCGAAGGACAGGCTGAGGTTGGGCGAACAAAAGGAGGAGGCTACACAACAGGAAATCGACGTCTCAACGACCGATGACCAAGTAAGTACCGAGCCTACCCCCAATTCCTCAATTTCAATTGGTACTTAACTCCCCGATGAGAGACAAACAAAAGTCAGGCCTTCAGAACATAGGGAGGAAGTTCAAGAACCCAGTATTGAAAAAGTATATACTATCGAGAGTCTAGGGAATACACTCACTTAGGGAGATCAACAAATCCCCGAACCCATGGACAAAGTATCTGACATACATGCCATTTCTTATGACCAGAAAAGGAAATATATCGTCCATAGAACCACCAATAAGAGGAGGATCACTTTAGATCGCTCCATCCTCATCACCACGGAGGAAAACCCGATTAACACAGAGAAGGCCAAGACATCTGAACTTATCGGTGAAGGGATGGAAATAACAAATTCCACCCTAGACAGAGCTAAAAGAGATGAAAAGGAATTGGTCGCTGCTCTGAAGGAATTGGAACATTTTTTCCAGTTGGTGAAATACTACCAGGACACCACATAGGCCACAATGTTCCTAAGGAGTGAATTCCAGGAGGCCTACAACAAATTTACAGATGAGCGGCACCTATTCACTGCAAGGATAACCGAGCTTCAGCAAGACACCCTCATGGCACTTGCGACGTGAAAAGATATGAAGAGGTGGTATGAGAAAGCACAACAAGCCGTGGAAAGGGTCGACTATATCAGTGCGGTCCAATAGGGATGAGATATAGAACAACATGACATTTGGGTGTTAAAAGAGAGAAGCCTTGATCACATAAAGAAATCAGCCAAGTATTGGGAAAAAATGGCTGAGGAACCTCATCAGGAAATCCAAGAAAAGTGGACCGAGTGTGAGAAAATTTGGATCAAGATCAACCAGGTAATGAAAGATATCGACCTCCTCGAGTTTGGCACACCTGACGAATTTGTCAACTTGCACGACATAGTCAAGACTCATGCTGAACAAGACTCATCATGGGATGAAGAAATAACAAAGGTGGCAGATATGGTGCCAGGATAGGTGTGGCAATTCATGGAGCACCCAATCAAATCTCGGACAGTGCTACAACAGTTAAGTGCCAAAATTGTCAAATATCAGGCACATGAAGTAGAAATAATGGATATCCTTTTGGCCCCAGTGGATGAGCATAGGTTTTCGTACGTTAACACGTGCAAGGATATTTTTGTCTAGTGGTCGAAGTACGAGAAGAGTCATTTGCTCGAATGAAACCATTAGATGAATTTTGGAAACTGAAAGAAGAAAGCACCATGTGGCGAGTTTTGTTTTAATTAACTACACTTTAATTGTTATTTTTTAGTTAATTTTATGTTATAAATAAGAGCATCTACTGGTTAGTTAAAGGTCGATGGTTGTTTCAAAGACCCTCATTTTTGGTTTTGTTAAGAGCTATTTCAGAGCTGTCTTTAATTGAGAACTACTTTTTGGGACCAGAGACAAGTTTTTGTTTTTTCATCAAATGCATGTATGATTGGATGTGGAGAAGAATTATTTCTTATTTCGTCTCATGAATGGATGTTGTAATGAGTAAGAGATACTAAATTTGTTGATAAGTTATCCGATTCAATGTTTTACAGTTCTTATCTTTAATAATGAAAATAAATCATTGTGTTATTATGTGATTGATGATTAGAGTTGGGTGAATTATTTTACTTTCCATCGTTTATCGCATGCATGTTTTCTTCTGATAAATTGTATATCATCCAGTAATTGGAATACCCACACAGTTAACGTATTAGTATTAGGCTTATGTTATATGATTAGTGTCTACATGCTAGAGTGAAAGGGTTATCCCAAGCTCATCCTCTTCTCCAGTATTTAAGTTTGTTCCCGGTTTGTCACTTAGTTGGTTTATACCGGCTTCATCTTATGTCTGTCCCACCTAAGAGAAAACACAAAAAGAGAACATCCAAACTGAAGGATAAATCCTTCACAAGAAAACGTAAATCCCATCGATTATTTTGGTCAGATCGTAAGATCTGGAGAACCATTCCACTATTAAACATTGCAGAGTCTAATTGGGCCTCGTTGGTGGGTTTGGTTCCTGATGTTGAGTTAAAGGGATTTAGGACCCCTCAAGACCACACAATACTCACAAAAACAATGGATTCTTCCAATGCCTTACTCTCAATGGACACATCAACAACCACAACTCCAACCTTGGAAACAAGGATGGAGGGGGTTTACATATGGGAATGTCCCTTTTCAGTCACCAACTTTTCTTTCTTTCCCAAACTATCCTTCCAGTATGTTTCAGTTGTTACCTGGATTTAATCCACCTTCTCTACCTCCACCTTACCAGCTAAAAAATAACTTACATTTCCTTTGAACCCAAACCAACAACAACAAATGCAAGCTACACCTAATCCAAACCCCCCTAGACCTACCACTATTCCTTCACAACCCATCCCTAATCCAAACAATAGACTTACACAACTTATACAAAATCTTGAGGTACATACTTTCCCAACTTATGTGATAACTCCTACTTCACTAAATGAAATTCAGTTAAGATCTGGGAAGGTATTGAATAAACCTGTGGAAAATGATAGAGTTACTATATGGTTGTTATTATTGTAATAATTCAATATTACTATGATTGAAAGACACAGACGAGATAATCACGTTGTTGATTTCATATCTAGACTTATTCATACATGTGATAATGCACCAGTGGATGACAATTTTCTGGATGAAAATATGTTTTCTATTTCTACTTACATTCCTTGGTATGCATATGTGGCCAACTATATTGTAATAGGAAAGTTACCTCATAATATTTCCTCCTGAGAAAAACAAAGAATTATTCAACTGAGTGCGAATTATATGTGGCATGATGATTGTTTATACCGTACATGACATGATTTGGTTATCAAAAGGTGTGTACGGGAAGATGATATTCATGAAATCCTCAAGGTCTACCATGATAGTCCATGTGGAGCCCATTTTTTTGATAAGAGGAAAACATACAAAATACTACAGTCAGTCTACTATTGGCCAACTATTTTTAAGGATGCAAAGAAGTATGTGGCCAGCTATGATGATTGTTAGAGGATGGGGAAACCAACTACAGTTGATGAGATGCATCTCCAAGTTCAGGTAGTAATTGAACCTTTTGAAAAATGGGATTTGGACTTTGTAGGACATATTAACCCAATGTATCGAACAAAAAGGTACATACTGTTTTGTATAGATTATCTGACGAAATGAGTAGAGGTTAAAGCTTTGTATTCTGGAAATGAACAATTTGTTGTTGATTTTCTATTTGAAGAAATATTTACTCGTTTTGATGTGCCTCGAGAAATAGTGACAGACCAAAGAATCCAATTTACCTCCAATTTGGTCAAATACATTACTGAACAATATTAGATTAAACATAGAAAAATGTCACCTTATCACCCCCAAGCAAACGGACAACTGGAATCAGCTAAGAAGGTGATAGAGGCTATTATCACCAAGACAGTTCAGTTACACCATAAATATTGGGTTGATCGGTTTCTTGAGGCCTTATGGGCCTATAGAATAACTTGGATAAAAACAACAGGCCATACACCTTATGAATTGGTGTATGGGAAGCACGTGATGCTTCCCATAGAATCTTAAGTAAAAACCTTCAGGACTTCTATGCAATTGGGGATGGACTTAGATGAAGCTAAAAAATAGAGGATATTTCAGCTGACTGAGCTTGATGAAATCAGACAAGATTCTCTTCATAGGAATACACTCATTCAAGAACAAAGGATTAAATGGCATGATAAGTACATCAATAATAATTCTTTCCAGCCAGGTGATTGGGCCCTATTGTATGACACTAGGTTCAATAATTTCAAGGGAAAATTGTCCACTTGATGGTTGGGACCCTATGAAGTAGACACAATTTACGACAATGGTTCAATTAAGATAAAAAATATTGATGAATATAAGACTTCCTTTGTCCTAAATGGACATCGATTGGAATTTTATCATAACCCTGTATCTAAAGAGGATTTTATCAAACATGTTCTTCAAAATTATGAAATGCAATTGGTTAGCAAGGGGAGTTCTCCTCCTGCTAATCCACCATTGTAAGTTTTTTTGTGTGATTTAATTTAACATTGTACATATATGTATATAGGTGTGTTGTTAGATAATAATTTTGGTATTACTAACAAGAGAAAATGCTAATTGTGTTCTCTTGTAGATAAGCAATAAGGATGACATATGTCAGGTGTAAGTTTATTCCTTTATCTAGCCCTAGTACATTACTTATGGAAGAGGATCCTAATGGATTTTTCTCTAAGTTTTTGAGACTCATAAAAATTGAAAATACCGACGAGCAAGAAATGGCACGGGGTAAATAAAAACCCATGGGACAGTAGATGGAGTTTTCTTTAAGTTTTTTAGACTCCTAAAAATTGAAAACACTGGTAAGCGAGAACTAGCCCAGGCTCAAGAAAAATCCACGGGATAGTAGATGGAGTTTTCTTTAAGTTTTTAAGACTCATTAAAATTGAAAACACTGGGGAGAATTAACTAATCTGGGCTTGAGAAAAATACACAAGATAGTAGTAGTTAGGTTTTCCTTTCCAATAAAATGGAAGTGGCGACATAAGAAGTAGTTAGTCTGGTTCCAAAAAGTGGAGGTTTTTGCATCTCAATAGGAGGTTGTCCATCTACAGTTTCCTTCTTGTTACATATCTTGGAGCCCAATCATTGAATTCTTTTGCCTCATTTTATGACATTTCCGCTGCAATTTCAACATTCATGTAACAATGTGTTGTTTGTAGTTTTTCCAGCATGATACTTCAGCAGAAAAAATTCACATGCAGAATTAGTAAGTGCTAGCACCTACTCCATATTGACTTTCAAAACATGTTAAGATACAAAGGGAAGCCTACAAGATTCCAATTTGAAGACTATACATTCAGGTACCTTATCAAAATTTCATCTGGTACTGAAGAAAACTTCCCATGTTCATCTAGTACTGAAGAAAAATTCTTGTGTTCATCTGGTACTGAAGAAAACTTAATGTGTTCATCCGGTACTGATGGTGTAATTTTGGTAAAAAATTTCCTATACTTGATTTTTTCCTTGTTTGACAAAGAACACTTCAGGTAATGGAGGTATGCGCTCATTATTTTATTCATTTTATTAAGAATCATATTAATTTTGTGCTAAATATATGGCTACTCTCATGAACCTTTGTTATGTTAAGTTGTTAAATCTCCCTATCATTATCTTCTGAAATATTCATGTTTATTCCCCTATTTTTAAAATCATTTACGATGTATTCAAATTTCTTCATGGAGTGATCATTCATATGATTGGGCAAATAACAATCATACCTTGAGCAAGATTGGCCCATTTTGAAAATATCTTGTTGAAGAATCCTATTTGTGTGATGTCAAAATTATGATTATACCACCTTCTATAACCTTATGTTGTTAATTATTGATTCAAACCATTGTTTTGGTGAATGTAAAACATATTACTACCTTCCGACAACATTGACGTTGACTACCACATAATGGTGAATTCCGGTCAAATCGACCACATTCCCTGCAATCATTACAAAAAATGGTGTGAGTGGGATGTGACATTACTTTTGGATATGATCATCACATTATCCATGGATGTGATCCCTCGGCATAATTTATGACTTTTCCTTACCTCACCCTCATTGAAATTATTTGACCATTGTATTCTCGTTTCCATTAATAAACACCCTTCTAGATGTCTTTGCCATCCAAATGAGCATTATTTACCCATTCCATACTATATGACCTCCACTCTATTCATTCCTACTATCAATTCATTCCATTGCTCTGTCTTCATCACACCATTTTCGTAATTTTTCTTTTGGTACTATGTTGTTTTCTCTACGTTGTTCTGGTACCAAACCCTCTCCCAAATCTTGTTGCCTACACTTATTTTGAGACCTGTTTTCAATTTGGCATGGGGGTTGACAGGGATGAACCTGTGTTCCATCTTTAAAAGGAAAAGGAAGAATATCAAGAATGTAGAGAGAAATTTGAGAGTGTCAGTTGGGTTCATTTTCTATAAAAATTCGAAGGACATCAGGAGGGAATGTCCCATGCCTTCACCTAGAGTTATGATGGAGAGAGTGTCCATTTGGGATAACTAAAGTTAAAAATCATCGAATCCACCATAATAGAAGCAATGGATTTACCTTCTACCGGAGAGAAATATTTCAAAGGTATCATCATTGATAAGAGGCTCTATCAGAAGTTTTTGAAGCCCAAACATCTGGACCTAGATTGGAAAAAATGCATCTCCCGGAGCTGTATCAAGGAGGAACATTGGAGGATGCTTGTCATATAGTAAAGGTTTTTAACCTGTGAAGGGAGGTATGTTGTAACTTTCCTTTATCATTTAAGTATTTTGTTTCATTTTGAGGGTGGACCACAAATATATTTTTCCCATTTTCTTTGGATGAGTTTGAATAAAATGGTGAGAGTGGTCAAGTCTTCCTATAAGAAGCATAAAACCAGTCTCTATCACCATGGGTTGATGAAACTTCTTGTTGTTCATGATTTGAGAAAATGAGGCAACAGTTGGAAGAAACTCCTCACAAAAAACATTGCTTAAGAGGAGGTTTTTAAATTTGTGGAATAAAATGTGACAGGAGAATGTAGTAAGGAGTCAGGAAGAAAGAAGGGGGGCTGTAAAAAAAAATGAAATAATCCAAGTAATGAAGTAGACAGTGTTGTCTCTAGTTCACCAAAGTCGGTTAGAAAATTGGACAAGGAAAAAACATTAATGTTAGAAGAACCACTTACATCTAGGGTGAAACAATCATCCACAACCAAGAAACCTTGCCCAGACCTGTCCACTAAAATAAAAATGCAAATTAGTGAGAAAAGGAGGAATAAACAGAGGTATGGTAGTCATGTAGGAGAAATTGCAAATAGTGTTCCAGAAGTAATTGTTGAATTACCTCGGGAGAAGGTTGGAGAATCAGAGAAGACCCCTTAATTGAGAGTTAAAGGTAAGAAGAAACTTAGAATCAATGAAGAGAGTGCTATGGAAAATTCCTCTAGAAGAAAAAAAAGATGTGCACAGGAAGAAAATATTCCAATGCCTACATCTGAGTCCTCTAGAAGAAAAACAAGGAAGTCACAAGAAAAACAAATTCTAGTGCCCATATCTGAGCCTAAAAAGATGAAAAGGAGATTGTTTGTGGAGGAAATTTCCATTTCTATTAGCAAACCTGATGAAGCATTAGGTCCAACATGAAGAACCACTCGGAGCATGGCTAAATAGGTGACAATTCCTCATGTTCATTTTTTCTAGAGGATCCAGTTGAAATTCTGACTTCACCAAAGAAAGAAGATATTCATGTAGCAACTATTAGTGAAACTGAGTTAGTAACAGAGACTCTGGAGGATTTAAGGAAGGAATTTCAAGCCAGGGAGGAGGTAAATGAGAAAGAGACACTTGAACCTATCAGTTCTTTTACCAAACATCAGTTGGTACTGAAAGATGAAAGGATTACAAAACATAATGAAGAATTGAAGCAATAAGTGGAGTACAATTTTTTGGACAGATACATCAAGAAAGAAAATGCACAGTTGAATAACCGAATAACTGAAAGTTACAAGATGAGCATGACGAGGTATATACCAATATCAATAAGGTTCTGCGTCTGATACATTACACAAGATTTATTAAGAGGGAACTTAAGGATGAGGCATCAAGTTTTAATATCTTAAATCTAGGCAATTAATGTTCAAGCAAGATGGAAGAACAACACCAGTTTTGCAATTTTGAGATCTAGTTTGGAAATTTTTGCATGAGGACATGCAATGAATTGGGCATGGGGGAATGTTGGGTCTCCTTTTTGATTCCTCCAATTACCTTATCTTGTCCTCTATATTGACCAACTTTACCTCATACATATGCACCATTTTCCTATTTTCTTCAAAGACATGTCTTTTATCCATTCTTGTGTATACATTAGGTAACCTATGTTTAAATCATGATTTATCTTATTTATAAATATTTGGAATTAAATGATTGATGTTAATGATCTTTAATTACCTTGATTAATCCAAGAATTCCTTATGAAATAGCTCCTCCTCGTCTGGTACTTGTCTGCATGCATATGATACTCAACTCATTCGGTACCTATTTCTGTGCTAGTTCAGTACCAATGTATTTGATAGTGCGCGTCCAGTACCAATATTCATGTTCCAACAATGCACGTCCAGTACTGGTTCTTCATGTACAGGATTGGGTGTTTGAACAAATTTTCTTTCGATGGGTCGAAGGAATTTGTTAGCTAGAGAATCCTTTGTGTGTTGAAGACCATGATACACTTCATCCTCATGCACTTCGTGTCATGAGGATGAAGTTGTTTCCATGAAAAATGTTATATCCTCCAATTGTAATATTTACCCAATTATTTGATGTTATTTCCAGGTCTTGGTTGTAATGGTTGTTTCTCTTTAAAAGATATGGCCTTGTAGATGATAAATATACAGAGACATAATTAAGCACCCTTATTCTATATACTTGATTATTGAGAAAATTGTTGATTATACACCTGTTATTGAAGTAGTGATATGAATTATAGTTTATGGAATTTATGTGTGTGATCAAATTCTTCATTCTATAAGTTTATTTTAAAGCTATATTTTTGGTACGGAAAGGGCCCATCAAGCCAACCATGGTAAGCTTCCATGTATTTATCTGTGTGAATATAATTCTCGTTTGTGTGTGAACAAAACAATTATGTGTTTTGATCGTAGTATCTAATTTTATTTCTTTTGTGTTTCAATAAAGCATTTGAAAAAACACAATATAGATTTGTGGTAATTCTGAGTGAGTGAGCATTTCTGAATTCAATATAGATTTCTGAGTAAATATTTGTTATTCTTGTGTGTGTGTGTGGAAAATCATTTGTTAGATTGAATGCTTTAACATTTGTTTCTATTTTTGAAATACATGAACAATTAATATCTCCATATCTCACCCTACATGAACCTATAATGAAGTATCTTACTACACCTAGTATTTCTTCCAGGATTGATTAGGTTATGAATGATTTTCCTTTTAAGAATGTGTAGAGAGTTAATTACATATTGTTGTTAAATTAGTTGCTACAGGAAACAGAGTCAAAATTCATCTTTTCTTTTCATGAGCCTATAAATGAGCAGACTCATTACTTGAGAAAGAGCCTTTAAATCACATGCTTGTTGATATTTTGTTTATGAGTTTTTCTTTTTGGTTTTTAAACTGTATGAAGAATATTTTTTGAAGATTGTGAAACAGAGTATCGGTTTTTGAGTGTTTCTTATTTAGGCTATACTCATCAGACATAGGAACTTATCTGTTATCAGGACATATAGTGCATCAACTCTGTTGATTAGAAAACTAGATTGACATATTAATGATTGCAATATATTAAACATATAATTGCACCAATAAGTTTGAAGGATTCAATAGCCTTTGACATCTCCAACAAAAATGGACTTCTCACTTTTAGGTTGCAACACTTTACTTTTCTCATTAGGAATGTGATCCATGCTACACTACCAAATACAAAGAAGTGGCTTACATCTGGATTAATTTTAGTACATGCTTCTTCTGGTGTTGTATTTTTTAAATCCCTAAATAACATAGTTGATGTCTTCCACCCAATAATTAATACTTAATCCCTTAGATTGGATCATACAATTAGCCATTAATTTTAATGTGTGATTCTTTTTCTCAATAGAACTAGTTTGTTGCAGCGTATATGGGACAATATGTTTCATTTGAATTACCTATGCAATATAGTAGCTTGTACATTTGTTGTTCACATATTCGCCTCCATTATCTATTATTAACATTTGAATTTGATGTACATATTTTTTTTCTACAATGTCCTTGTAGGCCAAACATTTTTCAAAAGATTCACTCTCAAGTTTTAGGAAATGAACCAAAGTAAATCTGGAGAATTCATCAATGAAATTTAAGAAACACTTGCAGCCAGAGAAATAAGGAGAAGAAAACAGACCACAAAAATGACTATGAACAAGCTACAAAGGGGTTGAGGCATGCTTGTCAAAAATTTCCCAATGATGTTTGTTGAGAACACAATTGGCACATACACCTTCTCTGTAATAAACGAGAGGAAGAATAGTCACCATATTTTGATTACGTAGTTGCTGCAATGAGCAATAGATTATATGACCAAACCTCTCATACCAAAGTTTTCTCAAGTCATCGCTATGAGTAACAAAAACAAATGGAAAATATGAGGACCCAAAGTTGTCAAACTTGTACAACCTGGTAATATCATCAACAATTCCAATTTCTAGGACATTCTTAAGATCTTTTAAATCCTTGATTACGACTTGCTGAGGTGAAAATTCTATGGCTTTTTCTTCACCTGAATAATTTATCTCATACATTGATAGAAGGTTGCAGAAAAGACTTGGACCACATAATACATCATTCAAATGACCATTATCTACCTGGACTGTTCCAGACCCTACAACACTGAGAGATCTATCGTCACCAACAAATATTTGTTTGGTGGTACATTAATTTAGAGTGGAAAATTTTTCTTTATCATTAGCCATATGATAAGATTCTCTAGAATTAATAAACCACTCATTAGAGGAAGAAGTAGAAGTTTCAATGAAGGATTAAAAATAAGAAGAAAGTGCATGTCCATGAGAAGAAGAGTTATAATAACAAGACTCAATATTGATGTTATGATTCTTGATTTTTTCTTCGAAGGCTTCTATCCTTTAAAAATATTTAAGCTCCACATGACCATCTCACCCACCCATTAATGACGAATCTTTTAAGAGACCGACCCCAACGTTCTCATAACCTGCAGGGGTGTTTGCTATGAACGACACATTGCCCGTACGAGTATCAGTATTGAAAAAGGCAAGTTGATCAACCGTGACCACTCTTCCTTGATGAGGAAAGCATAGAACACGAAAAAGGGTGGACACTATTGCACGCATAGAATCGACCCAACTTCGACCAAGTAGAAGATTATAATCAAAAGGAGTATCAAAGACTTCGACTTCCACTTGGACGGTTTTACCTTCCAGGGTAACAGGCAACGACGGCAGAACACCATAAGGTTTAAAACCAGAGCCATTGAAGGCTCGCAAAGTGTTTTGTGACTCAGTTAACGGTGGAGAGACAATGTCTTTCCAACAAGAAAAAGACATTACACAGGTAGAGGCACCTTCATCAATACAACAGACATTCCTCTTCGGCAGAAGTATTGGGTAAGAGATCTACGGCTAACTTCAAAGATGGAATCTCTCATTCTATAGGTAGAATGGCTTCCATGCCATAAACTAATCGGAAAGGTGTGAATCCCGTGGCAGACTTAACAGATGTCCGATACGCCCACAATGTCGAAAATAACATTGTGTGCCAGCTGGTTGTATGTATGCCTATCATCCGTCGAATCATAGTGATAAGAAATTTGTTGATGGCTTCAACCTGGCCATTAGCTTGTGGATAATAGGGAGTTGAGCTATCATGACGAAGGCCAAACTTCTCTGTAAGTTCAGACATCATATTATTTTGAAAATGACTACCGTGATCGGTGACGATAGCCTGAGGAACACCAAAATGAGTGATGACATGGTTGAACAGAAAAAGTGCTGCAGTCTTCCCAGTATTATCGAATGTCGGCATTGCCTCGGCCCACTTA
>ML777595.1:1014573-1028273 GCA_009831015.1 Picea engelmannii | reverse complement strand
AGTGAATAATCTTGGAGTTCTTTCACCCACATTTCATCTTTTCTTTGTAAGGAGAGCAATCAGTTGAGGGCCTCAAGAGCCTTCCATTGGAGAGGGAAGGGACCCAAGTCCTCTTTCTCCATTGTGTATCTTTGGATTTCAACTATCAGACCAGCTTATACATTGGTGATATTGGTCCATTTTCATTTGTTTTTATTTTTGTTCCTATGCTCATAGTTTCACTTAGTTTTTGTTTAATTCTTGTTAATAGCTTTGTTGTTTTCTTTCTAACCCTTTACCATACAATTGTCATGCCCAGCAGAGCCCAACTGGACATGTAAGCACTCACTTTTTGCTCACACAGTGACGAGAAGAGTGCAAACAATGGTTAACTGAGCTAGAGAAGTGTGCATTCTTATGACACAAATTTAGAGGATGTTATGGAAAGATGGAAGAATAAGTTGTATGAGGTATCAAATAGGATATGCACACAAATCAAAAAGGTAGTGCACTAGATTGTATCAGAGTTATGTGATGTGCCATGGTTTCATGGTACAATCCCAGTTGACACATTTGTGGCATAGATGGAAGAGTTGGTCTCAGAGACCCAAAGGATATAAGGCATGGATGTAATAGTTAAAGGAACACATTCACATTACTAGGTGACACAACACACAGATATATATGAATGGGAACGTGTGGTATAATATATAAATTCAGGTTCTATCCCATAACGGACTTTGAATTACTAAACCATTACATGGTGTTAGGACTCAGAAATGTCACATTTATATCCTCTTTTCCTTCACCATTCCTTACATTTCATGGTCCTAATAAACCTTTTATCATACCATTTCCATACATACATTTGGGCTTCACCTTATTATTTTCCACTTTATTCATTTCAGTATTATAAGTGAATTTTTGATTAAATATTAGAAAAATGACATATTTTCATTATATATCAAGGTTGGATGAGTTTGATTATGTTTGCATGCATATTTGAAGATTTAAACAAAGTCAAAATTAACCACCTATCCTCAAATTCGAATTACATCTTTGAAGATTTGAAAGAGATTTGAAGATAATCATTCAAGAATATTCAAAGGAGAAGATCATGGAGATTTTCATGGCATATCTTATCCAAGATATTTGTGGAGGATTTGAAGGAATAAGTTGAGAGAATAGTGGATCTGTAATTATGACACTCATGTATATAAGAGAGTGTTCTCTCTTCATGAGGAGCATCATGTTATTCATAATTGGAGGATGTTATTCATAATTGATCATGTAATTCATAATTTAGTCTTGTAATTAGGAGAAGGGGATTATTAGCTTTGTTATTCTTGTTGGAAAATATTTAACAGACAACACATGCTTGTATACTTGTCATTGATGGCAAGTACAACAGTGAAGATGACATGAGTATATAAAGTATGTAATAGATGGGCATTATGAGAAGACGCTGCAGAGAATATTTGAATAAGCTTAGAAGAGATAGTGCAGAGGATTGTTGGCAGATCATCGATGGCAAGATCAAAATAAGTGGAACAAAGTAAGCTCAGGAGGAGAAGCAACATTTATGATCATTGGATTCCATTTACAATTCCCGATGACCGTCAGATCAAGTGTTGATAGGGACTATTGATCCCACACCATTTTGGAGTTTCATGACTTGTGACTTCGAGAGGCAAGAAATATGACCATTGAAATCGCGATATGAAAAATTGTGACTTAATCGCAGATGTCAGATCAAGGTGTGATTTGGACCATCGACTCCATTTCGGAGTTTCGTGACTCACGACTTGGAGAGGCAAGAAATATGACCATTGAAATCGCGATATGCAAAATTGTGATTTAATCGCAGTCGTCAGATCAAGGTGTGACCTGTACCATCGACTCCATTTCAGAGTTTTGCGACTCACGACTTGGAGAGGCAAGAAAAATTACCATTGAAATCACAATATGCGAAATCATGATTTAATTGCAGCCACCGGATCAAGGTGTGATCTAGACCATCGACTCCATTTCGGAATTTCGTCTATCGCAACTTGGAGTGACAAGGACCTCCATCGAAGGAATTGTGAGATGTGAATTCATGAAGAGATATGGACCACAGATTCATCGAGATCGTGGACCATTGATCTCAAATCCATCTCAGGGTTTCGGGGATCGTGACTTGGAGAGTCGAGATGCCTCATCTCTAGATCACAAAATGAGAAATCGTGAAAGCTCTTTATGCATAAGTTCTTGGTCATAGATGTGGTCGTATAAAGGAAGGAGCCAACATAGAAAAACTCTGTTTCAAAGTTTCAGAACTCGTGACATGGAGACTCAAGATGTCTCATTGCAGAATATCTGAATTGTGAAAGTGTGAAATGGGTAAATAACACAAGAACCCATCAGATTAAATCCAACGATGCAGGTGAATCTGAGCATAATCGAAGGGCTACTATTGCAAGTCACAGTTTAACTGCCAGAAACCACTGATGGTTTCTACCAGAGGACTCGAACACACTTCGGGGTGATTGACAGACGAGATGAAGAGTCTCTGGGAATCTCCAAGAGGGATGAATATGCTCGTGGAGGTGATTGACATCTGGATGAGCATTGAATCTTGTAACCTTAATAGAGAAGGTGAGCTCGACTATCACAGAGTAGACGAAGAGTCTCAACTGCCAGAGAGGATGAGGAATCTTATCATAACATATAGTAATGTTGAATGAGTGGAAAAATGGCCAGAGAAGATGAAGAGTCACAATGATGATCAAACAGAGCACTCGAGTTGTGGAGGATATCGACATGGTGTAAGTATGCAAATGTATTGTGTGCATTGCATGAACAAGGTGCACAAAAGCTATAAATACACAGTATAGAGAAGACATGGGGTTGTTTTTGTTGCTGGGATTGTTGTGGATGTTGTTGAAGGTGATTCATGCATGAAGAAGGATCAAAGTGCAGCAACTGAAAAGAACAGAAGAAGAACTGTGTAGCGAATGGACATGGTGCACAGAGCATAAAAACAGAAGAACAGAATGGGCAGCGGATGCATACTATAAGACAACGAGGAAGTCTGAGTAGAAAAATCTTAGAGAATAGTGATGAGACTAGTAAGTTTTTATTGAACACTATATCACTGTGATAGGTTTTAGTATTTCATATTCATAATCCAGGGTGGTTGGGAGGTGCTAGGGAGGACTAGAGTCCTCAGAGGTTCAAGTGGGGGCTTGAACACAAGGAGTTGGTGCTTCCTTCTAGTTGGTACTAGAGAAACCAGGGAGTTGGTGCTTCCTTCTAGTGGGTGCTAGAGAAAAACATAGAGTTGGTGCTCTCAGCAAGTTGTAGCTTGCAAAACAGAGTTTGTAGCCTCACAATGAGTTGGTGCTCAATTGTATGATAATGTAAAGAATGTAAATAATACTTATCATATAAAGAAGAATAGGTTTTTAACCTATATGGGTTTCCTTGGGAAATATATGTCTCTGTGTTTCTCATATATGTCACTGATGCTAAATGTGCCATTGTTCATTTCCCTGCATTATTGTGATCATCATTAAGTGCCTTGTAAATATTTTAAAAGAAGCATAATTGTTTAAGCATGGTGACAACTGATTCACCCCCCTCTTAGTTGTCCAACAATTGGTATAAGATCCAGCCCCTTTTATCAAAGGGTAGATACTAGAGCTTAAACATGTCAAGCCATGAAGGAAATTCAACCAATAAGGCCCCTCTATTCAATGGAACAAAATTTGCCTTCTGGAAAGTTAGAATGAGAACCTACATAATGTTGTTAGGTGCAGATGTCTGGGATGTGGTAGATACTCGTTATATAAAGCCAGTTGTGCTAGCCAATAAGGATGACAAACTAGAATTTAGCTTCAACGCTAAGGCTATGAATGCTATCTTGAGTGGGCTTGCAAAAGCAGAATTCATAAAAGTTACACACCTAGGAACTGCCAAACAAATGTGGGACAAACTCATTAGCATCTATGAGGGTAATGAGAAAGTAAAGGATGCAAAGCTTCAAACCTACATAATACAGTTTGAACAACTGAAGATGAAGGAAGATGAAACTGTTGGAAAATACTTTCTAAGAGTAAAATAAATGGTAAATGCAATGAAGGCACTTGGTGAAACAATTGATGAACCTTTTTTAGTTCAGAAAATCTTGAGATCTCTCCCAGACAGGTTCAACCCGAAGGTCTCTACTATAGAAGAACTTAATGATCTAGAAACCTTGGGGTTTGATCAACTTCTAGGAACATTGACTGCATATGAAATCATAATAGTTAAAGATAAACCTACCTCCAGAGAAGCATCATTTAAAGAAGACAAGAATGAGTATTCTAAGCCCGATGAAATTGAAGCAAAATTTGTGAAGAGACTGAAGAAGGGGTCAGGAAAATACAAAGGTAAACTACCTTTCAAATGTTTCAACTATGGTAGGATAGGTCATTTTGCAAATAAATGTCCCCACAAAGGAAAGGATCAGAAATGTGATGATGAGGAGAAGTATAAACAAAAAAAATTCTTTAAAGAGAAAAACTTTAAGAAGAAAAGTTTATGCGTAAACAATGATGATGATCCTTCAGATGATGAAGAAAATGACTCCTCTATTGAAGATAAACTAAATGACTTCATACTTATGGCCAAAGAGGATTATGATAATAAAAGAATAGGAAGTGATGAATAAAAAGTTGTGGTTGACATGGAAGGAGAACTGATCAGTGCAATGGAAGAGATTGACAGACTAAGAATCAAGAATAGAAAGCAAAGACAATTGTTGATACAGTTCGAGAAAGATAGTAAAGAACCTGATGAAGACCTTGTCCTACTAAAAGTAGAATTGGAAGAGGCAAAGAAAATCAAAGAGATTCTGAAATAGTAGCTATCAGAAAAGAAGGCAATATGTGAAGCATTATAACAAGAAGTAGTGAAAACGAAGAAAAAAATGGAGAAGTTTCAAGCCTTGTATAATCAGAATCTGTCAAGTATCAAAGTCTCAGAAGGATTGGCCACCATTCTGAATCAGCAAAGGAATCCAAAGATGAAAACTAGCTTGGGGTATGAAGAAGGATCAAGCAGTGGTATGCTAGGAAATGAAGAACCCATCAGGTTTGTCAAAAGCACAACTAATGACAATAACAATCCTGTAGAAACAAAGGAAGACAATCATCCACCCAGGGCGAGTAAGGAAAAAGATGTAATCTTCTCATTGTTGAATGATGACATCAGTCTAGAAGAAATCGATTTTCTCAAAGAAGACAACCATTTTCCAGGTACAAAGAATTCTTCTATGGCTATTGTTTCTACTGTGCTAACTTTGGTCACAAAGCTGTAAATTGTTCCTTAAGACTTAGACATGAGAAATTAAGATTTCAAAGGAATAAATACTTTCCACAACAAAGAATTATGCAGCTAAGTAACAAACCTTCACTGATTGCCAACTGCTAAATTAAGTCCAGGGACATGCAACTAAAGAGGTCAAGAAATAATCAACAGTAAATGAGTAGATAACGCTACACCAATAAGTTTAACCTATTGAACAATGAGATTGAATGCTACATCTGTCATAACTATGGACATAAATCTATTGACTGTCATTTAAGGCAATATGAACCGGATTCAAAATCTCCTGCTGAAAATGTCAAGTTTTGGAAGAACAAGGAAAGTGACAAGTGTGGATTAGTGTTGTCCGCTCAAAGAAAAATGAACCCTTGGTATATAGACAGTAGATGCTCCAAACACATGACGGGAGACAAAGGAAATTGTCTATCTCTAAGTGAAAGAAAATCAGGAAACGTAACATTTGGAAATGATGCTCCAAGAAAAATAAAGGGCAAAGGGATGGTGAGCTTAAGTAATCGAAAAGGAAAAGCGCAAGATATTCTACTTGTGGATGGGATGAAACATAATATGCTAACTGTAAGTCAAATGTGTGACAAAGGATGCGAACTGTTGTTCATGTCCAAGGACTACAAGATAAAGTCTGTAAACTCAGGACAAGTGGTGGCCAAAGGCATAAGGACAAAAAATAATGTATATGTGTTGAAAGAAAATAGAGAAGAATGTCATCTAAGCAAACATGATGAAAGATGGTTATGGCATAGGAGACTTGGACATCTAAACTTTGACCACTTAATCAAACTCAAAAACCTCGAGACAGTAAAAGATCTTTCGAGAATATCAAAGCCCCAAGATTCAATGTGTAAACCCTGTCAAGTAGGGAAGAAAAACAGGACACAATTTAAGTCCAAGAGCTTTACTTCAACAGAGAAACCACTCCAACTAGTTCATATGGATTTATGTGGACCATCAAGACAGGAAGGCACAGGGAAAGAAAACTACTTCATGCTGATTATCGATGATTACTCCAGACTTACTTGGGCTTCCTTTCTCAAAGAAAAAGTTGAAGTATTTGAGAAGTTTAAAATATTTAAGGCTTTAACAGAGATTCAAACAGGCAAGAGGTTAAAGGAAGTAAGATAAAATCAGGGAGGAGAGTTTATGTCAAGAGACTTCAAGGAATTCTGCAATGAACATGGGATAAAGAGAGAATACACAATCCCAAGAACTCCACAATAAAATGGAGTTGTTGAGAGGCAAAACAGAACAGTGAAGGAAATGGCCATGTCAATCATGAATGAGAAGAACATTGGTCAAACCTACTGGGTAGAAGAAATACACACAACAGTCCATGTGCTTAACAAAGCTCACCTCAGACAACAAAGTGACAAGACACCTTATGAAATATGGTTTGGAAGACCTGCCTCAATCAAACACTTCAAATTCTTTGGGAGTAAATTCTACATAAAGAATAATGATGAGAACCTCAGAAAATATGATGACAGGGATGATGAAGGTATCTTCTTAGGGTATGCTACAAATAGTAAAGGATATACAGTAATGAGTCTTCTACAGAAGACATAGCTAAAGTTGAAGATGAACAGGTCCAAGAATCAGAAACAAAGACTCTGAATCAGAGGAAGACTCACACACACAGACAGACTCAAATCAGTAGTCAACTACAAATTCCTCCTCCCGAAACATTCAAAAGAATCATCCTGCAAGTTAGATAATTGGAGAAAAAGAAAAAGGTGTACAAACCAAGAGAAAGTTAATCAAAACCACCAAACAATCTCATATAGCTCTCATATCCATGCTGGAACCCAAGAATTCCAATGAAGCCAGCAAAGATGATCACTGGTTTAAATAAATGAATGATGAACTTGATTAGATTGAGAAAAAAAATACATGGGAGATGGTTCAAAGACCTGAAGGTAAAAACGTCATTGGCTCCAAATGGATCTTTAAGAATAAATTGAATGAAAAAGGACAAGTTGTTAGAAATAAAGCCAGACTGGTCTATAAAGGGTATGCACAAGTTGAAGGTCGGGACTTTGATGAAACCTTTGCACCAGTGGCAAGATTGGAAGCCATTAAAATGTTTCTTTCCTATTCATATCATAAACACTTTAAAGTTTATCAGATGGATGCTAAGTCAACATTTCTTAATGGAGATCTAGAGGAAGAAGTATATATGGAGCAACCTGAAGGATTCTCATTGACAGATAATCCTAATTATGTTTGTAAGATGAAGAAGGCCTTATAGGGACTAAAACAAGCACCACGATCTTGGTATTATAGACTAGACAAATTCTTACAAGAAAAAGGGTTCAAGAAAGGTACTGTTGACAGTAACCTTTACATTAAGTCTGAAGGTGATAATTTACTAGTTGTTTTGGTTTATGTAGATGATATTTTTTCTGGCTGTACTAATGAATCATCTGTCCAGTGGTTTTCTAACTCTATGCAAACAGAATCTGAAATCTCCATGATAGGAGAGCTGTCATATTTTCTTGGCTTACAAGTAAAACAAAGTTCTGCAGGAATATTTATTTCTCAAGAAAAATATTTGAAAGAGATGTTGAAGAAATTTTAGATGGAAGATTCCTCTCCAGTTAGCACACCTATGGTGGTTGGTTGAAAGCTGAGTAAAGATGATATCTCACCTGATGTTGATCAAAGGACATATCACTCTATGATAGGAAGTCTTCTATACATCACAACATCTCGTCCTGATATAATGCAAGATATTGGAATGGTAGGTCATTATCAGTCTGCTCCTAAACAAAGTCATTTAGTAGATGTCAAAAGGATATTTAAATACTTGAAGGGAACATTGACTTATGGTCTGTGGTATCCTAGATATCAGAATTTCTAGTTAACTGCTTATTCAGATGCAGATTGGGCAAATTGTGTTGATGAGAGAAAAAGCACCAATGGAGGAACATTCTTTCTGGGTGACTCATTAGTTGCATGGCTTAGAAAAAAGCAAGTATCCATTTCATTATCAACTATAGAGGCATAATACATTGTTTCTTCTACTTGTTGCACACAAATTTTATGGATGATACAAACTCTTGCAGATTTGAAGGTAACTTACACTGATCTCATTCCAATTCACTCTGATAACACCGGTGCCATTAGTGTCTCCAAGAATCCTGTACTTCATTCCAAGACTAAGCATATTGCAATAAAGTACCATTTTCTCAAAGAACAAGTTACAAACAGAATTGTTCAACTGAATTATACACCTTCTACATAACAAATTACGGATATATTTATAAAACCATTAGCAACAACCCCTTTTGGATATCTTCGTTAAAAGTTGGGGGTTATAATTTCTTTTGTTTAATATTTCACCTGGTCAGGGGGGGTACGTATTGAATATCTGGTGTATTTCAAAGATACTCGTAGTTGACAGGGGGAGTATGTTTTGCAACAGCTCAGGGGGAGCATGTTTCTTCTTTGACATTGATGTCAAAGGGGGAGAAAACAGTCCGGGAGGAGAGTCTGAATTCATGTGGCTGCTTGTGTTGCCATCAATGCCAAAGGGGGATAATGTTGGAAAATATTTAATAGATAGCGCATGCTTGTATACTTTTCATTGATGGCAAGTAGAACAGTGAAGATGACATGAGTACAAAAAGTATGTAATAGATGGGCATTATGAGAAGACGTTGCAGAGAAGATTCAAATAAGCTCAGAAGAGACAGTGCAGAGGATTGTTGGCAGATCATCGATGGAAATATCATAATAAGAGGAACAAAGTAATCTCGGGAGAGAAGCATCATTTCTAATCATTGGATTCCATTTACAATTCCCGATGACCATCAGATCAAGTGTTGATCAGAACTGTTGATCCCACACCATTTCGGAGTTTCGCAACTCACAAATTGGAGAGGCAATAAATATGAAAATTCAAATTGTGATATGCGAAATCGTGACTTAATCACAACCGTTAGATCAATATGTGATCTGGACCATTGACTCCATTTCGGGGTTTCGCGACTTGCGACTTGGAGAGGCAATAAATATGACCATTGAAATCACGATATGGGAAATCACGATTTAATCGCAGCCGTCAGATCAAGGTGTGATCTGGACCGTTGACTCCATTTTGGAGTTTTCGGACTCGCGACCTGGAGAGGCAAGAAATATGACCATTGAAATCACGATATGCGAAATCGCAATTTAATCGTAGCCGTCAGATCAAGGTGTGATCTGGAGTGTCGACTCCATTTCAGATTTTCGCCTATCGCAACTTGGAGTGACAAGGACCTCCATCGAAGGAATTTTGAGATGCGAATTCATGATGAGATATGGACCTTAGATTCATCAAGATCGTGGACCATTGATCTCATCTCCATCTTGGGGTTTCAGGGATCGCGACTTGGAGAGTCAAGATGCCTCATCTCCAAATTCACGAAATGCGAAATCGTGAAAGAATTTTATGCATAAGTGCTTGGTCATATATGTGGTCATATAAAGGAAGGAGCCAGCATAGAAAAACTCAGTTTCGGAGTTTCAGAACTCGTGACATGGAGACTCAAGATGTCTCATCGCAGAATCTTCGAATTGTGAAAGTGAGAAATAGGTAAATAACACAAGAACCCATCAGAGTAAATCCAACGATGTAGGTGAATCTTAGCATAATCGAAGGGATACTATTGCACATCATAGTGTAACTGCCAGAAACCACTAATGGTTTCTGCCAGAGGACTCGAAGACACTTCGGGGTGATTGACAGAGGAGATGAAGAGTCGCTAGGAATCTCCAAGAGGGATGAAGATCCTCGTGGAGGTGATTCACAGTTGGAAGAGCATTGAAGCTTGTAACCTTAACAGAGAAGGTGAGCTCGACTGTCACAGAGTAGAAGAAGAGTCTCAACTGCCAGAGAGGATGAGGAATCTCAGCATCACATACAATGATGTTGAATAAGTGAAAAAACGGCCAGAGAAGCTGAAGAGTCACGATAATGATCAGACAAAGCACTCAAGTTGTGGAGGATATCAACGCAGTGTAAGTATGTAGAGGTATTGCGCACAATGCATGAAGAACGTGCACAAAATCTATAAATACACAGTACAGAGAAGACATGGGGTTGTTGTTGTTGTTGGGATTGTTGTGGATGTTGTTGAAGGTGATTTATGCATGAAGAAAGATCAGAGTGCAACAGCTGAAAAGAGCAGAAGAAGAACTGTGCAGAGAATGGACATGGTGCACAGAGCATAAAAGAAGAAGAACAGAATGGGCAGTGGATGCATGCTGGAAGGCAGCGAGGAAGTCTGAGTAGAAAAATCTGGCAAAGTAGTGATGAGACTAGTAAGCTGTTATTGAACACTATATCACTGTAATATGTTTCAGTATTTCATATTCATAATCCAGGGTGGTTGGGAGGTGCTAGGGAGGACTGGTGTCCTTAGAGGTTCAAATGGGGGCTTGAACACAAGGAGTTGGTGCTTCCTTCTAGTTGGTACTAGAGAAACTAGGGAGTTGGTGCTTCCTTCTAGTGGGTGCTAGAGAAAAATAGAGAGTTGGTACTCTTAGCAAGTTGCAGCTTGCAAAACAAAGGTTGTAGCCTCACAATGAGTTGGTTCTCAATTGTATGATAATGTAAAGAATGTAAATAATACTTATCATATAAAGAAGAAGAGGTTTTTACCCTGTATGGGTTTCCTTGGGAAATATCTATCTCTGTGTTTCTCATATATGTGACTGATGTTGAATGTGCCATTGTTCATTTCCCTGCATTATTGTGATCATCATTGAGTGCCTTGTAAATATTTTAAAAGAAGCATAATTGTTTAAGCACGGTGACAGTTGATTCATCCACCTCTTATTTGTCCAACAATTGGTATCAGAGCCAGCCCCTTTTATCAAAGGGTAGATCCTAGAGCTTAAACATTTCAAGCCATGAAGGAAATTCAACCAATAAAGCGCCTCTATTCAATGGAACAAACTTTGCCTTTTGGAAAGTTAGAATGAGAACCTACATAATGTCGTTAGTTGCAGATGTCTGGGATGTGGTAGATACTAGTTATGTAAATCCAGTTGTGCTAGCTAATAAGGATGACAAACTAGAATTTAGCTTCAATGCTAAGGCTATGAATGTTTTCTTGATTGGGATTGCAGAAGCACAATTCGTAAAAGTTATGCACCTAGGAACTGCCAAAGAAATGTGGGACAAACTCATTAGCATCTATGAGGGTAATGAGAAAGTAAAGGATGCAAAGCTTCAAACCTACATAAGATAGTTTGAATAACAGAACATAAAGGAAGAAGAAACTGTTGGAAAATACTTTCTAAGAGTAGAAGAAATGGTAAATGCAATGAAGGCACTTGGTGAAACAATTGATGAACCTTCTTTAGTTCAAAAAATCTTGAGATCTCTCCCAGATAGGTTCAACCCGAAGGCCTCTGCTATAGAAGAACTTAATGATCTACAAACCTTGGGGTTTGATCAACTTCTAGGAACATTGACTGCATATGAAATCAAAATAGTTAAAGATAAACCTACCTCCAAAGAAGCATCATTTAAAGTAGCCAAGAATGAGGATTCCAAGCCTGATGAAATTGAAGAAAAAATTGTGAAGAGACTGAAGAAGGGGTCAGGCAAATACAAAGGTAAATTGCCTTTCAAATATTTCAACTTAGGTAGGATAGGTCATTTTGCAAATAAATTTCCCCACAAAGGAAAGGATCAGACATGTGATGATGAGGAGAAGTACAAACACAAAAATTTCTTTAAAGACAAAAACTTTAAAAAGAAAAGTTTGTGTGTAAACAATGATGATGATCCTTCAGATGATGAGGAAAATGACTCCTCTATTGAAGATAAACTAAATGACTTCATACTTATGGACAAAGAGGATTATGATAATAAAAGAATAGGAAGTGATGAAGAAGAAGATATGGTTGTAATGGAAGGAGAACTGATCAGTGCACTGGAAGAGATTGACAGACTAAGAATCAAGAACAGAAAGAAAATACAATTGTTGATACAGTTCAAGAAAGACAGTAAAGAACCTGATGAAGACCTTGTCCTACTAAAATTAGAATTGGAAGAGGCAAAGAAAATCGAAGAGATTCTGAAACAGTAGCTATCATAAATGAAGGCAAGATGTGAAGAATTAGAACAAGAAGTAGTGAAAACGAGGAAAGAAATGGAGAAGTTTCAAGCCTTGTATAATCAGGATCTGTAAAGTATCAAAGCCTCAAAAGGGTTGGCCACCATTCTGAATCAAAAAAGCAATCCAAAGATGAAAACTGGCTTGGGGTATGAAGAGGGATCAAGTAATGGTAAGCCAGGAAATGAAGAACCCATCAAGTTTGTCAAAAGTACAACTATTGACAATAACAATCCTGCAAAAACAAAGGAAGACAATCAGCCACCCAGGGCGAGTAAGGAAAAAGATGCCAGATCTGAATCTGTAGAAAAAAGAAGTAATTTGCTCACTACTGAACGACATCATCAGTCTGGAAGAAATCAATTTGCTCAAAGAAGACAACCATTTTCCAGGTACAAAGAATTCTTCTATGGCTATTGTTTCTAGTGTGCTAACTTTGGTCACAAAGATCTAAATTGTTCCTTAAGACTTAGACATGAGAAATTAAGATTTCAAAGGAATAAATACTTGCCACAACAAAGAATGATGCAGCCGAGTAACAAACCTTCATTGATTGCCAACTGCCAAATTAAGTCCAGGGACATGCAACTAAAGAGGTCAAGAAATAATCAACAGTCAATGAGTAGGCAACGTTGCACCAATAAGTTTGACATGTTTAACAATGAGATTGAATGCTACATCTTTCATAACTATGGGCACAAATATATTGACGGGCGTTTAAGGGAATATGAACCAGGTTCGAAACCTCCTGCTGAAAATGTCAAGTTTTGGAAGAAGAAGGAAAGTGACAAGTGTGGATTAGTGTTTTCCGCTCAAAGAAAAATGAACCCTTGGTATATAGACAGTGGATGCTCCAAACACATGATGGGAGACAAAGGTAATTTTCTATCTCTAAGTGAAAGTAAATAAGGAAACATAACCTTTGGAAATGATGCTCCAAGGAAAATAAAGGGCAAAGGGATGGTGAGCTTAAGTAATCGAAAAGGAAAAGCGCAAGATGTTCTACTTGTGGATGGGCTGAAACATAATATGCTAACTGTAAGTCAAATGTGTGACAGAGGATGCAAACTGTTGTTCATGTCCAAGGACTCCAAGATAAAGTCTATAAACTCAGGACAAGTGGTGGCCAAAGGCATAAGGACAAAAAATAATGTATATGTGCTGAAAGAAAATAGAGAAGAATGTCATCTAAGCAAACATGATGAAAGATGGTTATGGCATAGGAGACTTGGACATCTAAACTTTGAC
>ML777595.1:970159-1005357 GCA_009831015.1 Picea engelmannii | reverse complement strand
AACAGAATTTGAAATGTCCATGATAGGAGAACTGTCATATTTTCTTGGCTTACAAGTAAAACAAAGTTCTGCAGGAATATTTATTTCTCAAGAAAAATATTTGAAAGAGATGTTGAAGAAATTTTAGATGGAAGATTCCTCTCTAGTTAGCACACCTATGGTGGTTGGTTGCAAGCTGAGTAAAGATGATATCTCACCTGATGTTGATCAAAGGACATATCACTCTATGATAGGAAGTCTTCTATACATCACAACATCCCGTCCTGATATAATGCAAGATATTGGAATGGTAGGTCGTTATCAGTCTGCTCCTAAACAAAGTCATTTAGTAGCTATCAAAAGGATATTTAAATACTTGAAGGGAACATTGACTTATGGTCTGTGGTATTCTAGATATCAGAATTTCTAGTTAACTGCTTATTCAGATGCAGATTGGGAAAATTGTGTTGATGAGAGAAAAAGAACCAATGGAGGAGCATTCTTTCTGGGTGACTCATTAGTTGCATGGCTTAGAAAAAAGAAAGGATCCATTTCATTATCAACTACAGAGGCAGAATACATTGTTGCTGCTACTTGTTGCACACAAATTTTATGGATGATACAAACTTTTGCAGATTTGAAGGTAACTTACACTAATCTCATTCCAATTCACTCTGATAACACCAGTGCCATTAGTGTCTCCAAGAATCTTGTACTTCATTCCAATACTAAGCATATTGCATTAAAGTACCATTTTCTCAAAGAACAAGTTACAAACAAAATTGTTCAACTGAATTATATACCTTCTACAGAACAGATTACGGATATATTTATAAAACCATTAGCAACAACCCCTTTTGGATATCTTCATCAAAAGTTGGGGGTTATAATTTCTTGTGTCTAATCTGTCACCTGGTCAGGGGGAGTACTTATGGAATATATGGTGTATTTCAAAGATGCTCATAGTTGACAGGGGGAGTATGTTTTGCAACAGCTCAGGGGGAGTATGTTGTGCATGCTTGTATACTTGTCATTGATGGAAAGTACAACAGTGAAGATGACATGAGTACAAAAAGTATGTAATAGATGGGCATTATGAGAATACGCTCCAGAGAAGATTCGAATAAGCTCAGAAGAGACAGTGCAGAGGATTGTTGGTAGATCATCGATGGAAAGATCATAATAGGTGGAACAAGGTAAGCTCGGGAGAGAAGAATCATTTCTGATCATTGGATTCCATTTACATTTCCCGTTGACCATCAGATCAGGTGTTGATCAGGACTGTTGATCCCACACCATTTCATAGTTTCGCAACTCACGAATTGGAGAGGCAAGAAATATGACCATTCAAATTGTGATATGCGAAATCGCGACTTAATCACAGTCGTTAGATCAAGATGTGATCTGAACCGTTGACTCCATTTCGGAGTTTCGCGACTTGCGACTTGGAGAGGCAATAAATATGACCATTGAAATCACGATATGGGAAATCACGATTTAATCGTAGCCATTATATCAAGGTGTGATCTAGACCGTCGACTCCATTTTGGAGTTTTCGGACTCGCGACCTAGACAGGCAAGAAATATGACCATTGAAATCGCGATATGCGAAATCGCAATTTAATCGTAGCCGTCAGATCAAGGTGTGATCTGGACTGTCGACTCCATTTCGGAGTTTCGCCTATCGCAACTTGGAGTGACAAGGACCTCCATCGAAGGAATTGCGAGATGCGAATTCATGATGAGATATGGACCGTAGATTCATCGAGATCGTGGACCATTGATCTCATCTCCATCTTGGGGTTTCAGGGATCGCAACTTGGAGAGTCAAGATGCCTCATCTCCAGATTCACGAAATGCGAAATCGTGAAAGAATTTTATGCATAAGTGCTTGGTCATATCTGTGGTCATATAAAGGAAGGATCCAGTGTAGCAAAACTCTGTTTCGGAGTTTCAGAAATCGTGACATGGAGACTCAAGATGTCTCATCGCAGAATCTTCGAATTGTGAAAGTGAAAAATAGGTAAATAACACAAGAACCCATCAGAGTAAATCCAACGATGTAGGTGAATCTGAGCATAATCGAAGGGATACTTTTGCATGTCATAGTGTAACTCCCAGAAACCACTGATGGTTTCTACCAGAGGACTCGAAGACACTTCGGGGTGATTGACAGAGGAGATGAAGAGTCTCTAGGAATCTCCAAGAGGGATGAAGATCCTCGTGGAGGTGATTGACAACTAGAAGATCATTGAAGATTGTAATCTTAACAGAGAAGGTGAGCTCGACTGTCACAGAGTAGACGAAGAGTCTCAACTGCCAGAGAGGATGAGAAATCTAAGCATCACATACAATGATGCTGAATAAGTGAAAAAACGGCCAGAGAAGCTGAAGAGTCACGATGATGATCAGACAGAGCACTCAAGTTGTGGAGGATATCAACGCAGTGTAAGTATGTTGAGGTATTGCGCACATTGCATGAAGAACATGCACAAAATCTATAAATACACAGTAAAGAGAAGACATGGGGTTGTTGTTGTTGTTGGGATTGTTGTGAATGTTGTTGAAGGTGATTCATGCATGAAGAAGGATCAGAGTGCAACAGCTGAAAAGAGCAGTAGAAGAAATGTGCAGCGAATGGACATGGTGCACAGAGCATAAAAGTAGAAGAACATAATGTGCAGTGGATGCATGCTGGAAGGCAGCGAGGAAGTCTGAGTAGAAAAATCTTGCAGAACAGTGATGAGACTGGTAAGCTATTATTGAACACTATATCACTGTAATATGTTTCAGTATTTCATATTCATAATCGAGGGTGGTTGGGAGGTGCTAGGGAGGACTAGTGTCCTTAGAGGTTCAAGTGGGGTCTTGAATACAAGGAGTTGGTGCTTCCTTCTAGTTGGTACTAGAGAAACTAGGGAGTTGGTGCTTCCTTCTAGTGGGTGCTAGAGAAAAACAGAGAGTTGGTGCTCTTAGCAAGTTGCAGCTTGAAAAACAAAGGTTGTAGCCTCACAATGAGTTGGTGCTTAATTGTATGATAATGTAAAGAATGTAAATAATACTTATCATATAAAGAGGAAGAGGTTTTTACCCTGTATGGGTTTCCTTGGGAAATATCTGTCTCTGTGTTTCTCATTAATGTGACTGATGTTGAATGTGCCATTTTTCATTTCCCTGCATTATTGTAATCATCATTGAGTGCCTTGTAAATATTTTAAAAGAAGCATAATTGTTTAAGCATGGTGACAGTTGATTCATCTTCCTCTTAGTTGTCCAACAATTGGTATCAGAGTCAGCCCCTTTTATCAAAGGGTAGATCCTAGAGCTTAAACATGTCAAGCCATGAAGGAAATTCAACCAATAAGGCCCCTCTATTCAATGGAACAAACTTTGCCTTTTGGAAAGTTAGAATGAGAACCTACATAATGTCGTTAGTTGCAGATGTCTGGGATGTGGTAGATACTAGTTATGTAAAGCCAGTTGTGCTAGCTAATAAGGATGACAAACTAGAATTTAGCTTCAATGCTAAGGCTATGAATGTTATCTTGAGTGGGATTGCAGAAGCACAATTCGTAAAAGTTATGCACCTAGGAACTGCCAAAGAAATGTGGGACAAACTCATTAGCATCTATGAGGGTAATGAGAAAGTAAAGGATGCAAAGCTTCAAACCTACATAATACAGTTTGCACAACTGAACATGAAGGAAGATGAAATTGTTGGAAAATACTTTCTAAGAGTAGAAGAAATGGTAAATGCAATGAAGGCACTTGGTGAAACAATTGATGAACCTTATTTAGTTCAAAAAATCTTGAGATCTCTCCCAGACAGGTTCAACCCGAAGGCCTCTACTATAGAAGAACTTAATGATCTAAAAACCTTGGGGTTTGATAAACTTCTAGGAACATTGACTGCATATGAAATCATAATAGTTAAAGATAAACCTACCTCCAGAGAAGCGTCATTTAAAGCAGACAAGAATGAGGATTCTGAGCCCGATGAAATTGAAGCAAAATTTGTGAAGAGACTGAAGAAGGGGTCAGGAAAATACGAAGGTAAATTTCCTTTCAAATATTTCAACTGAGGTAGGATAGGTCATTTTGCAAATAAATTTCCCCACAAAGGAAAGGATCAGACATGTGATGATGAGGAGAAGTACAAACACAAAAATTTCTTTAAAGAGAAAAACTTTAAGAAGAAAAGTTTGTGTGTAAACAATGATGTTGATCCTTCAGATGATGAAGAAAATGACTCCTCTATTGAAGATAAACTAAATGAATTCATACTTATGGCCAAAGAGGATTATGATAATAAAAGAACAGGAAGTGATGAAGAAGAAGTTGTGGTTGACATGGAAGGAGAACTGATCATCGCATTGAAAGAGATTGACAGACTAAGAATCAAGAACAGAAAGAAAAGACAATTGTTGATACAGTTCAAGAAAGACAGTAAAGAACCTGATGAAGACCTTGTTTTACTAAAATTAGAATTGGAAGAGGCAAAGAAAATCGAAGAGATTCTAAAATAGCAGCTATCATAAACGAAGGCAAGATGTGAAGAATTAGAACAAGAAGTAGTGAAAACGAGGAAAGAAATGGAGAAGTTTCAAGCCTTGTATAATCAGAATCTGTAAAGTATCAAAGCCTCAAAAGGGTTGGCCACCATTCTGAATCAAAAAAGGAATCCAAAGCTGAAAACTGGCTTGGGGTATGAAGAGGGATCAAGTAGTGGTAAGCCAGGAAATGAAGAACCCATCAAGTTTGTCAAAAGTACAACCATTGACAATAACAATCCTGCAAAAACAAAGGAAGACAATCAGCCACCCAGGGCGAGTAAGGAAAAAGATGCCAGATCTGAATGTGTAGAACAAAGAAGTAATGTGCTCACTATTGAATGAATTCATCAGTCTGGAAGAAATCGATTTTCTCAAAGAAGACAACCATTTTCCAGGTATAAAGAATTCTTCTATGGCTATTGTTTCTAGTGTGATAACTTTGGTCACAAATATGTAAATTGTTCCTTAAGACTTAGACATGAACAATTAAGATTTCAAAGGAATAAATACTTGCCACAACAAAGAATGATGCATTCAAGTAACAAACCTTCATTGATTGCCAACTGCCAAATTAATTCCAGGGACATGCAACTAAAGAGGTCAAGAAATAATCAACAGTCAATGAGTAGGCAACATTGCACCAATAAGTTTGACCTGTTGAACAATGAGATTGAATGTTACATCTTTCATAACTATGAGCACAAATATATTGATGGTCGTTTAAGGGAATATGAACCAGGTTTGAAACCTCCTGTTGAAAATGTCAAGTTTTGGAAGAAGAAGGAAAGTGACAAGTGTGGATTAGTGTTTTCCGCTCAAAGAAAAATGAACCCTTGGTATATAGACAGTGGATGCTCCAAACAAATGATGGGAGACAAAGGCAAGTTTTTATCTCTAAGTGAAAGTAAATAAGGAAACATAACCTTTGGAAATGATGCTCTAGGGAAAATAAAGGGCAAAGGGATGGTGAGCTTAAGTAATGGAAAAGGAAAATCCCAAGATGTTCTACTTGTGGATGGGATGAAAAATAATATGCTAAGTCTAAGTCAAATGTGTGACAGAGGATGTGAACTATTGTTCACATCCAAGGACTGCAATATAAAGTCTATAAACTCAGGACAAGTTGTGGCCAAAGGCATAAGGACAGAAAATAATGTATATGTGTTGAAAGAAAATAGAGAAGAATGTCATCTAAGCAAACATGATGAAAGCTAGTTATGGCATAGGAGACTTGGACATCTAAGCTTCAACCACTTAATCAAACTCAAAAACCTCGAGGCAGTAAAATATCTTCCAAGAATATCAAAGCCCCAAGATTCAATGTGTAAACTATGTCAAGTAGGGAAGCAAAACATGACACAATTTAAGTCCAAGAGCTTTGCTTCAACAGAGAAACCACTCTAATTAGTTCATATGGATTTATGTGGACCATCAAGACAAGAATGCATAGGGAAAGAAAACTACTTCATGCTAATTATTGATGATTACTCCAGACTTACCTGTGTTTCCTTTCTCAAATAAAAAGCTGAAGCATTTCAGAAGTTTAAAATATTTAAGGGTTTAAAAATGACTCAAATAGGCAAGAGGTTAAAGGAAGTAAGATCAGATCAAGGAGGAGAGTTTATGTCAAGAGACTTCAAGGAATTCTGCGATGAACATGGGATCAAGAGAGAATACACAATCCCAAGAACTCCACAACAAAATGGAGTTGTTGAGAGGCAAAACAGAACAGTGAAGGAAATGGCCAGGTCAATGATGAATGAGAAGAACATTGGTCAAACCTATTGGGTAGAAGCAATACACACAACAGTCCATGTGCTTAAAAACGCTCACCTCGTACCACAAAGTGACAAGACACCTTATGAATTAAGGTTTGGAAGACCTGCCTCAATCAAACACTTTAGAGTCTTTGGGAGTAAATTCTACATAAAGAATAATGATGAGAACCTCGGAAAATATGATGACAGGGCTGATGAAGGTATCTTCTTAGAGTATGATACAAACAATAAATCATATAGATGCTATACTAAGAGGTTGCATAAAATGGTTGACTGTATTGATGTAAACATTAATAAAGGAATCCCAGGAAGAGAGGTGTATAGTAATGAGTCTTCTACAGAAGACACAGCTAAAGCTGAAGATGAACAGGTCCAAGAATCAAAAAATGAAGACTCTAAATCAGATGAAGACTCAGACACTCAGACAGACTCAAATCATTAGTCAACTACCAATTCCTCCTCTAGAATCATTCAAAAGAATCATCCTGCAAGTCAGATAATTGGAGAAAAAGACAAAGGTATACAAACCAGGAGAAAGCTAATCAAAACCACCAAAAAATCTCATGTAGCTCTCATATCCATGCTGGAACCCAAGAATTTCAATGAAGACAACAAATATGATCACTGGGCTAAAGAAATGAATGATGAACATGATCAAATTGAGAAAAACAATACGTGGGAGATGGTTCAAAGACCTGAAGGTAAAAACGTCATTGGCTCCAAATGGATCTTTAAGAATAAATTGAATGAAAAAGGACAAGTTGTTAGAAATAAAGCCAGACTGGTCTATAAAGGGTATGCACAATTTGAAGGTCAGGACTTTGATGAAACCTTTGCACCAGTGGCAAGATTGGAAGCCATCAAAATGTTTCTTGCCTATTCATGTCATAAAAACTATAAAGTTTATCAGATGGATGTTAAGTCAACATTTCTTAATGGAGATCTAGAGGAAGAAGTATATATGGAGCAACCTGAAGGATTATCATTGACAGATAATCCTAATTATGTTTGTAAGATGAAGAAATCCTTATATGGACTAAAACAAGCACCACGAGCTTGGTATTATAGACTGGACAAATTCTTACAAGAAAAAGGGTTCAAGAAAGGTATTGTTGACAGTAACCTTTACATTAAGTCTAAAGGTGATAATTTACTACTTGTTTTGGTTTATGTAGATGATATTTTTTCTGGCTGTACTAATGAATCATCTATCCAGTGGTTTGCTAACTCTATGCAAACAGAATTTGAAATTTCCATGATAGGAGACCTGTCATATTTTCTTGGCTTACAAGTAAAACAAAGTTCTGCAGGAATATTTATTTCTCAAGAAAAATATTTGAAAGAGATGTTGAAGAAATTTCAGATGGAAGATTCCTCTCCAGTTAGCACACCTATGGTGGTTGGTTGCAAGCTGAGTAAAGATGATATCTCACTTGATGTTGATCAAAGGACATATCACTCTATGATAGGCAGTCTTCTGTACATCACAGCATCCCGTCCTGATATAATGCAAGCTATTGGAATGGTACGTCATTATCAGTTTGCTCCTAAACAAAGTCATTTAGTAGCTGTCAAAAGGATATTTAAGTACTTGAAGGGAACATTGACTTATGGTATGTGGTATCCGAGATATCAGAATTTCCAGTTAACTGCTTATTCAGATGCAAATTGGGCAAATTGTGTTGATGAGAGAAAAAGCACCAATGGAGGAGAATTATTTCTGGGTGACTCATTAGGTGCATGGCTTAGTAAAAAGCAAGGATCCATTTCATTATCAACTACAGAGGCAGAATACATTGTTGCTGCTACTTGTTGCACACAAATTTTATGGATGATACAAACTCTTGCAGATTTGTAGGTAACTTACAATGATCCCATTCCAATTCACTGTGATAACACCAGTGCCATTAGTGTCTCCAAGAATCTTGTACTTCATTCCAAGACTAAGCATATTCCAATAAAGTACCATTTTCTCAGAGAACAAGTTACAAACAAAATTGTTCAACTGAATTATATACCTTCTACAGAACAGATTGCAGATATATTTACAAAACCATTAGCAACAACCCCTTTTGTATATCTTCGTCAAAAGTTGGGGGTTATAATTTCTTGCGTCTAATCTATCACCTGGTCAGGGGGAGTATTGATTGACTATCTGGTGTATTTCCAAGATGCTCATAGTTGACAAGGGGAGTATGTTTTGCAACAGCTCAGTGGGAGCATGTTTCTACTTTGACATAGATGTCAAAGGGGGAGAAAATAGTCAGGGAGGAGAGTCTGAATGCATGTGGGGGCTTGTGTTTCCATCAATGCCAAAGGGGGGGAATGTTGGAAAATATTTAACAGACAGCGCATGCTTGTATACTTGTCATTGATGGCAAGTACAATAGTGAAGATGACATGAGTACAGAAAGTATGTAATAGATGGGCATTATTAGAAGACTCTGCAGAGAAGATTCGAATAAGCTCAGAAGAGATAGTGCAGAGGATTGTTGGCAGATCATTGATGTCAATATCAGAATAAGTGGAACAAAGTAAGCTCGAGAGGAGATGCAACATTTTTTATCGTTGGATTCCATTCACAATTCCTGATGACCATCAAATCAAGTGTTGATCAGGACTGTTGATCCCACACCATTTCGGAGTTTCGCGACTCGCGACTTGGAGAGGAAAGAAATATGACCATTGAAATCATGATATGAGAAATCATGACTTAATCACAGTTGTCAGATCAAGGTGTGATCTGGACCGTCGACTCCATTTCAGAGTTTCACGATTCGCGACTTCGAGAGGCAAGAAATATGACCATTGAAATCGCGATTTAATCACAGCCGTCAGATTAAGGTGTGATCTGGACTTTCGACTCCATTTCAGAGTTTTGTGACTTGCGACTTGGAGAGGAAAGAAATATGACCATTGGAATCACGATCTGTGAAATTGTGATTTAGTAGCAGTCGTCAGATCAAGGTGTGATCTAGACCATCGACTCCATTTCGAAGTTTCGCCTATCGCAACTTGGAGTGACAAGGACCTCCATTGAAGGAATCGCGAGATGCGAATTCACAATGAGATCTGGACCGTAGATTCATCGAGATCATGGACCGTTGATCTCATCTCCATCTCGAGGTTTTGGGGATCGCGACTTGGAGAGTCGAGATGCCTCATCTCTAGATTCACGAAATGCAAAATCGCGAAAGTGATTTATGCATAAGCGCTTGGTCATAGCCGTGGTCATATAAAGGAAGGAGCCAGCATAGAAAAACTCTTTTTCAGAGTTTTGAAACTCATGACATGGAGACTCAAGATATCTCATCACAGAATCTCTGAATTGCAAAAGTGCAAAATGGGTAAATAACACAAGAACCCATCAGAGTAAATCCAATGATGCAGGTGAATCTGAGCATAATAGAAGGGCTATTGTTGCACGTCATAGTGTAACTGCTAGAAACCACTGATGGTTTCTACCAGAGGACTCGAAGACACTTCGGGGTGATTGACATAGGAGATGAAGAGTCTCTGGGAATCTTCAAGAGGGATGAAGATGCTTGTGGAGGTGATTGATAGCTGGATGAGCATTGAAGCTTGTAACCTTAACAGAGAAGGTGATCTTGACTGTCACAGAGTAGATGAAGAGTCTCAACTTCTAGAGAGGATGAAGAATCTTAGCATAACATACAGTGATGTTGAACGAGTGGAAAAATGGCAAGAGAAGCTGGAGAGTCATGATGATGATTAGACAGAGCACTCGAGTTGTGGAGGATATAGGCACGGTGTAAGTATGCAGAGGTATTGCACGCATTGCATGCATAAGGTGCACAAAAGCTATAAATACATAGTACAGAGAAGACATGGGGTTGTTGTTGTTGATGGGATTGTTGTGGATGTTGTTGAAGGTGATTCATGCATGAATAAGGATTAGAGTGCAACAACTGAAAAATAATAGAAGAAGAACTGTGAAGAGAATGCACATGGTGCACAAAGCATAAAAGAAGAAGAACAGAATGGGCAACGGATGCATGCTGGAAGACAATGAGGAAGTCTGAGTAGCAAAATCTTGCAGAACAGTGATGAGACTGGTAAGCTGTTATTGAACACTATACCACTGTAATAGGTCTCAGTATTTCATATTCATAATCCAGAGTGTTAGGGAGGTTCTAGGGAGGACTGGTGTCCTCAGAGGTTCAAGTGGGGGCTTGAACACAAGGAGTTGGTGCTTCCTTCTAGTTGTTACTAGAGAAACCAGGGAGTTGGTGCTTCCTTCTAGTTGGTGCTAGAGAAACTAGGGAGATGGTGCTTCCTTCTAGTGGGTGCTAGAGAAAAATAGAGAGTTGGTTCTCTCAGCAAGTTGCAGTTTGCAAAATAGAGGTTTTAGCCTCACAATGAGTTGGTGCCTAATTGTATGATAATGTAAAGAATGTAAATAATACTTATCATATAAAGAAGAAGAGGTTTTTTTCCTGTATGGGTTTCCTTGGGAAATATCTGTCTCTGTGTTTCTCATATATGTGAGTGATGTTGAATGTGCCATTGTTCATTTCCCTTCATTATTGTGATCATCATTGAGTGCCTTGTAAACATTTTTAAAAAAGCATAATTATTTAAGCATGGTGACCACTGATTCACCCCCCTCTCAGTTATCCAACAATTCTTTCATGCTTTGTCATTTTACTCATGTAATCTAATTTGATATTGATCTATTGTGTGAGCTCACATATGTCAATTGGCGTTCAAATCTTCACATGTTGTATTGTTTTTCCCTTATGCAATTTCCTTCTTTCCTAGTTAGTCTTTCGATGCTTTCCTAGATTAATTTCATTTCAGCAATTTAGATTAGATTACTTCCACTTCAGTCCTGCATATATAGTGTGTGTGCTTCATAATCCTACGAACCTTGGAATTACAAATTAAATAGTTGGGCAAGTAATACAATGGAATTAAACGACAATATTTCAGCCTAACACATGGGTACCAAATATCCTCAAGAACATATTTGTTTCTATGAAAGGAAATGGACAATGCATATTCCTAGTAGACATTTTCTCCATAGGATTTTCCATACAATGGATATGGTACCTAGAGTTTTTACAACCAGGAGGAAACAAGAAGACAAAAGGGGGATTGAGAAAATGTAAAAAAGAATTTTTTTGTGACGTTCAATTTCACCACATAAATCATACTGCAGAGAAAGGTACTCTTAAGAATTAACAATTTCATCTTCCATTGGCATCCTAAAGAAACCATGTTGAAAGTCATATAAACCTACCATAAGCCAATGGAAAAAATGAAATAGGTCATATAGACTTGAAATATTGACAGTGATGATGTAGAGGAAAAAGACTCTATAGGGTTACAAATCAACGATACTGAGGGTGAGCACATGGTTCAAGATAAGGCCTCAAGTTGATATGAATTGGATCATTATATCATTTTTCATCTATCTCGATGCTTTATGGGTGAAAAAAAATGGAGGAATGAACTTGCGGATCCATTTTAGCAGTTGCTTCCAATTTGAAATTTTGGTTTCAAAAACCTATCTCAAATATTTTGGATCCATTTTGACCTTTCCAATGGTGCAATAATCATGTCATTCTAAGATTATATGTGAATGTTATGCCTCCTTCAATTTGACCGACCATATTGGTCACCATGGTGGGAGTGGATGTCACGTCAACTTCCATTACTTAAACATGTGGGGATATCCATGTAGTGTATTTTCTAAGAACATTCTAGAAGGTCCAAGATCGATCACTAATTGAGGGTTGAATAATTCAAAGTTCTAGCTCTAGATGGCTATCAGGATATGTTAAATATCGGGCTACTAGGAGGAGAAGGGGTTCCATCATTTTTCATTATATCATATTCCATAGATGACAAAAACATATGAGTGGTATTATATTAACATAACAGAGGAGGATAGATTATGTAGAAATCCATACATGCCACAATATCAAAGGAAATTCCATAGAGAGTGCCTTTGTATTTGTACCTCTATTTTAAGAAAAGAGAGTTGAGGGACCTCACCTTCTAGTTGGGTTTTCTCTAGTATTGGGTTTCCTATGTCATATATTGTGTTTATTTATGGATGGTGTCTGTATTATTTTTGTTCTCTATATTTTTCCTTTCATCTATTACATAAAGTTTTAGGAAGAAAACTAGTATTAAAGAATATGAGATCTAAAGGAAATTAACCTTTACAATAAATGTTTCACTATTGTATTAGATTTGTTGTGAGGAACTATCTAGTGGAATATAAATGGTAGTTTATAGATCAAACTAGTATTAGAGAAAGTTTTTCTTGGGGAATTTGTGGAAATTTGTAGGGATATAGGAATCATTTTAAGAAGAAAGTTGTAGATCCCTAGTCATGGCTGACGATTATGTTCATAAAAACCATCAAGATCCAACAAAGGATATTTTTGTGAGGCTATAGGAGAAAATTTATAACATATATCACAACATTTCCCTCCTCATGGTAGCTCTAGAAAGAAAGCTCGGACTATTTGGAGAAGTTAGAGGATCGAACTTAGAGATCATATCAAATGAAAAATTAGGAGATAATGAAGACCCAAAAAAGGAGTCATTGAAATAACCTGAGAAATATCATTCTAGTTCCAATTCCATAAACCATCCATAGTATTTACTCAATATGGAAGAAAAAGTGGACATAAATCCATAAAAAGGTGAGATCGATGCACTAAAATTGAATCATTGGTTACAAAAACTAGAAGTTTATTTCATCGTTCACCATATATCTAGAAAACAAAAGATATCTTTTTCCATACTAAAGCTAGAGGGACATTCTTTAACCTGGTGGGAAATCCATATGAAAACATTTACGCTAGAAGGTGATCTTCTAGTAAAAAAGTGGTGTTACAGAATAATTCCCTTGTGGACAAGTGAAATTTCCCTTGGAGTACATACCCCTAATACCAAGATAGAAAAACATAAGTGGACACTAACATCCATTTTAATTTGGTTTAACTAATCAGAAAGAGAGAGAAGGAGAAAAGGTGTGATGCACCTAGTTTCGAAGTTTGTCTGTGCTACTTCCAATCCAAGCTTGATCTCAAAACTCCTTAGAGAAACTTGATAAATACAGTTAAATAGACAACAAAGAGAAACAATGAACTCATACTCCACAAGATTATATTAAACAAATTCATCTACATAGATTGAAGGAATAATAGACGAGTATATGCAAAAATACACAAGCTTGAAGGAAATAGGCGAAGTATATTAAAATAAGAACCCAAAGAGAATACTTACAAACATGGATGATGATTCAACACTCCTCCAAGCTCCCCTTGTCCAACCCTTGCATGATGCTACCAACATCATAAGTTTTCTATCCAAAATATTCCTCCTTCCTCTCCTTATCCATGGAAATCCTTCATTATATAGGATTTGGAGGCTTAACCAATTGGCATGTTTTTGGATAGAGGCAGAGTATGCATGTTTGTCATTGATGGAAAAGAGAACGATGATGGCATGGAAATGGAAAGATCAACTGAGAAGAGAAACAATGATCATTGGTTCTCATTCAAAATCCTCGATGACCGTCAGATCTGAATTCAGATAGAAGTAGCACACAGTAAAAGAGAACAGATCTCAGACATTTGATTAGGGCCCAAAGACTGACTGTCATTGGATCCATAAGAAGGAGCATGATCTTTAAGTGCAATATTAAGAAGGCCTACAAAATACCAAAATTAGGGGGAGCATTCATTATCAAAGAAGACTCATGGATAAAGATCAGAGCACGTCAAAGACTCCGTTTTGAAGTTTCACAGATTGGGGAATCCAAAAGAAATAGGTGCCCTAATCTCTTGAACTCGTGATATGTGATATCCCAAAATGATCCGGGCTGCCAGATCAAGGATTGATCTGAACCTTTGGATCAAGGTATGGTGTGGAACATTGGATGCAGAGGACACATGGTGAGTGATTGTTTTTCGTTGACTGAAAGGTCAAAGGAAGGAGGCTCCTAACCTCTCGAACTCACGATATGCGGAATCGCGATATAATCTTAGTTGTTGGATCAAAGACATATCTGGGCCATCAAATCTAGGAGGTAGATCATGATGGATCATTTCAGTGAGGATAGGTGGTAAATTATGTCATCAAGGACACGTGGAAGGAGCATATAAGGACAAGTGTCAAATTGATTCATCTTTTCAAGCCACTAGAAATCATAATTCTGAGTGCCACATGGAAGCCACTCGGCTCTTGACACGTCATTGAGTGATGAAAGAATGACGTCACTTCATGAGTTCTTGTTTCGGGAGTTTCAGCTTCAACACTTCCCCAAAGTCCCGAAGGCTCAAGTACTGGGGCGGAGGAGAGACATCTGATCACCGTGGATGGTTGACCATTGATCTGGCTCCATTTCAGAGTTTCAGATATCGGGAGTTGGAGGATTCAAAGACACTCATGAAAAGAATGTTGTAATGTGAAATCGCAAAGAACCTTTTGGTGCAGCCTGTGGTCACCGTCAATGGTCATGTGAGGGGAAAGAGATAGCGGATCTAAGATGTTTTTTGGCGATCGCAACATGAAGAGTTGAGACTCTTCACCACAGGATTCCCGAAGTCACAAATCAAAATTTTTTCGTTTGGTTAGTGAGTGGTCAAAACATGTGGTTACATGGTCACAAGAAGGGAAGGAGCCAGTCCAACTAAGCTCCTTTTTGGAGTTTTGAAGATTGCAACTTGGAGTGTCGAGACCCTTCGACATAGGATTTCCGAAATACAAAATGTGAAATGCATTTTGATTAGGCCCATGGTCACAACCAGTGGGCATATGGAATAATTTCGAGACCCAACACTTGTAATTCAACGGTGTAGGTTAATCAGGAATATGATTGAAGGGGTTTTGTTTTTATTCAAAAGTTAATTGATCAGTTACAATTCAGTTAGTTGAAATGAATCATGATTCTTGAATGGTTGGCGATTCTGTTGCTGAGGAGTTTTTTCTAGGGTAGATTCTAGCTGTAACTACAGAGGTTTGTGTGTATAAAATAGACATGAAGTGATTGGGTGTGGTTGGATGTTCTGAGTGAAAAATATGTTGAATTGGGAAAAAGGAAAAACCACATTATACATAGTGTGAGATCAAACTCAGAAATGAGAAACAGAAGTTGAACGGAACAAAAAAAGGGGGGGGGGTTGAAGAGAATAGAATGTGTAGATATAAAAGAGCATGAGAAGAACAAAGAAAGACCAGATAAAGAGAGACAACATGTCAAGTCAAGCATGAATAGAGAAGAAGAATAGTGAAGCAAAGAAGATTTGAAGAATAGAGAAGAAGTGGTAAGAATTGATATATTTGTGTTGTTTCTTATTCAATCTTGTATTTATAATTAGGGAGGTAGGGTGGTGCTAGGGAGGACTATAGTCCTCTGTTATTGAAGTTGGTTCTTGAGTACTAGAAGTTGAAGCTTCCATCTAGTTGTGGCTAGAAAAAAGGGCGGTGCTCGGTAAAACATAGAGTTTTATGTGTGCAAGTTGGTGCGTGTATAAATCCAGTTGGTGCTCGAACATTTAGGGAGTTGATGCTTCCTTCTAGTGGGTTCTAGAGAAATCAGAGAGTTGGTGCTCTCAAACAAGTTGGATCTTGTAAAACAGAGGTAGTAGCCTCACATTGCGTTGGTGCTCAATTATAGATGATGTACAAAACTTAAAAGACTGCCTATCATTTTGAAGAAGAAGATATTTTCTCCCTTTATGGGTTTCCTCATGAAGATTTGACTCTGTGTATATCTTATGTGTAACTGATTCTCATTATTTATGTTGTCCATATGTTTTATAATATTGATGATCACTTGGAGAATATTAAAAATGGTTTAATAGACTTAATATTGTTTAAGCACAGTAACAACTGATTCACCCCCCGCCCCCCTCTCATTTGTCTTAGTAATTTCAAAAATTGGTATCAGAGAGGGTTCCTTTTATTCAAAGGTAGATCTGTAAGCTTAAACATGACAAATCATGAAGGGACTTCAACTACTAAGCCTCCTCTTTTTGATGGAACAAATTTTTCCTTCTGGAAGGTTAGAATGAGAACATATTTAATGGCCTTAGGTGTTGATGTTTGGGATGTAGTAGAGACTGGATATATAGAGCTTGTTGTGCTGGCTTCCAAGGATGATAAGTTAGAGTTTAGCTTTAATGCTAAGGGAATGAATGTTATCTTGAATGGACTTGTTGAAGATGAGTTTGTAAAGGTGATGCATCTTGAAACTGTTAAATCTATGTGGGATAAACTTATTAACAATTATGAAGGAAATGAGAGAGTAAAAGATGCCAAACTTCAAACATATAGGTTGAAGTTTGAACAACTAAAGATGAATGAAGATAAAATAGTTAGCAAGTATTTTTTAAGAGTTGAAGAACTTGTGAATGCCATCAAGGGTCTTGGTGAGAAGATTGAAGAATCATTTTTAGTTCAAAATATTTTAAGATCTCTGCTAGATAAATTTAATCCAAAAGTCTCTGCAATAGAAGAACTAAATGATCTTAACAATTTGTCCATTGATCAACTCCTAGGAACTCTAACTGCATATGAAATGAGAATCAACAAAGATAAATCCATTACTAGAGAAGCATCTTTTAAAGAAGACAAGAATATTGATTCGGATTTAGATGATATTCGGGAAAAATTTGTGAGAAGGTTAAAGAAAGGATCAGGAAAATATTAAGACAAGATTCCCTTCAAGTGTTTTAACTGTGGTAAGATAGGTCATTTTTATTCTAAGTGTCCCCACTAGAAAAAGGACCAGAACTATGATGATGAAAAGAAGTACAAATTCAAGAAATATAGTAAAAAGAAAAGTTTGTGTGCAAACAATGACAATTCCTCAGAAGAAATAGATAGGGATTCATCATGTGAAGACAAAGTGAATGATTTTATGCTTATGGCTATGGGAGATCTTGATGATGAACACACAAGAGGTGAAATGGATGATGAAGAATCTTTGGTGTATATGGAATGTGAATTAATCAATGCTTTGGAAGAAATTGAATAACTCAAATGTAAGAAGAGAAAACAAAAAGAGTTGTTGACGCATTTTAAAATGAATGGTGAAAAACCTGATGAAAACTTTGCTCTACTAAAAGTGGAGTTAGAAGAGGCAAAGGAAATAGAAGACATACTGAAACAATAGTTGTGAGAGAAGAAAGTGAGGTGTGAAGCCTTAGAAGAAGAGATAGTAAAAACCAGAAAATAAATGGAGAAGTTTAAGGCATTGTATCACCAAAATCTGTCAAGTATTAAAGCCTCAGAAGAATTAAATTCCATTCTAAATCGGTAAAGGAATCCAAATTTGAAAGCTGGCTTGAGATATGAAGAAGGATCAAGTAGTGATCATCCAAGTAATAAATAACCCATCAAGTTTGTCAAATCTACAATCATTGACAACAACCACTCTGCAGAAACAAAGAAAGAAAATCAACCACCAAGAAGGAATGAAAGAAAAAGTATGAGAACCAAATATTTAAATCAAAGAAATAACACAAACACATCTTCTAATCAAATAAATCATCAGCATGGAAGAAATCGACTACAACCTCTTTTCAGGTACAAAGTTTTTTTCTATGGTTATTGTTTTTTCTATTCTAAATTTGGTCACAAAGATGTAAACTATTCTTTAAGATCTAGATACGTGAAATCAAGTTACTCAAGGAATAATTATCTGCCACAACAAAGATTGAGACAACCAAGAAACAAACGACCACAGACTATAAATCATGTGATGGATCAGGGAAGGATGCAGGTGAAACATAACAATAGTTATGAGCATAACAATAGTTATGAGCATAACAATCATTATGATCTGTTATTCAGTGAACCACAATGTTACATCCGTCATAACTATGGACATAAAGCTGGAGATTGTCACTTAAGGAATTTTAAGCCAGACTCGAATCCCACTACTGAAAATTTCAAGATTTGGAAGAAGAAAGAAGATGACAAGTGTAGGCTGGTGTTATCAACTCAAAGACAAAATAATCCCTGGTATATTGACAATGGATGTTCCAAACATATGACTGGAGAAAAAAGTAAGTTTCTAACTCTAAGTGAAAGCAAACTAGGGAATGTAACTTTTGAAAATGATGCACCAGGAAAAATAATAGGTAAAGGAATGGTAAGTTTGAGTCATGGAAAAGGGAAATCTCAAGATGTGTTATTTGTAGAAGGTATGAAACATAATCTTCTTAGTGTCAGTCAAGTCTGTGACCAAGGATGTGAAATCATTTTTACTTCTAAAGATTGTAGAATAAAATTTGTGAATTCAGGACAGCTAGTTGCAAAAGGGATAAGAACAAAAAACAATGTCTATGTGTTAAAAGAAGAAAATGAATAATGCCACTTAAGAAAGTATGATGAAAGTTGTCTATGGCATAGGATACTTGGACACTTAAATTTTGATCATATAATCAAGCTCAAAAATAGTGGGGCGGTAAAGGATCTTCCAAATATATAAAATACATATGATTCTATTTGTAAATCATGCTAGATAGGAAAGCTTACTCAGACACAGTTTAAATCTAAAAAATTTCCTTCAATAGAAAAACCTCTCCAGTTAGTACACATGTATTTATGTGGACCATCAACAAAATAAGGTACAGGAAAAGAAAACTATTTTATGTTGATTATTGATGATTATTCTAGACTAACATGGGTTGCCTTTTTGAAAGAAAAATATGAAGCATTTGAAAATTTCAAAGTGTTTAAGGCTCTGACTGAGAATCAAACAAGAAAAGGATTGCAGGCAATAAGGTTTGATAGAGGAGGAGAATTTAACTCATGGAACTTCAAAGAGTTCTGTGATAAACATGGGATCAAACGAGAGTACACAATCCCAAGGACTCCACAACAAAATGGAGTTGTTGAGAGGCAGAATAGATTAGTACAACAAATGGAAAGATCAATGATGAATGAAAGGAATATATCTCAAACATATTGGGTGGAAGCAATCCATACAGATGTTAACATTCGTAACAAATCTCATCTCAGGCCACACAGTGACAAGACTCCTTATGAACTATGGTTTGGAAGACCTGCTTCAATCAAAATATTGGAAAATATGATGAAAGGTTTGATGAAGGTATATTCTTAGGTTATGCTACAAACAGTAAAGGTTACATATGCTACAATAAGAGGCTGCATAAATTGTTTGATTGTATCGACATAAAAGTTGATGAAGAAATCTTGATATGAAATGTAAGCAGTGTTGAACCAAGCACATAATATATAATTGAAAAGGAAGATGAACATGTCCAAGTATCAGAAAGAGAAGAATCTGAATCAGATGAAGATACTAATACTCTAATTGACACAAATTAGCAGAAGGAAGCAAAATCACCTCTCAAATTTTTTAGAAAGAATCATCCTGAAAATCAGACGATTGGAGATATAAATAAAGGAGTTCAGATAAGAAGGAAATTGATTAAAGACTCAGAACAATCACATGTTACCTTTTTATCTATGACTGGACCTAAAATAAATTTATGAAGCCAGTCAACATGATGATTAAATTAGAGCTATGAATGATGAGCTTGATCAAATTGAGAAGAACAATACTTGGGAGCTTGTTCCTAGACCTGAAGACAAGAATGTAATAGCTTCCAAATGGGTGTTCAAAAATAAAATGAATGAAAAGGGACATGTTAGAAATAAATCCACCTTGGTCTGTAAAGGGTATGCACAAGTTGAAGGTCAAGATTTTGATGAAAATTTTGCACCAGTGTCAAGATTGGAAGCCATAAGAATGTTTCTTGCATATTCATGTCATAAGAAATTTAAAGTTTATCAAATGGATGTTAAGTCAACATTTCTTAATGGATATCTAGAGGAAGAGGTATATATGGAGAAAATTGAAGGATTTTCATTGAAAAACAATCCTAACTATGTCTACAAGATGAAGAAGGCTTTATATGGACTGAAACAAGCACCACGAGCTTGGTAATATAGACTGGACAAATTCTTACAAGACAAAGGATTCAAGAAAGGTATTGTTGACAACAATCTCTACATTAAGTCTGAAGGTGATAATTTACTAGTTGTTTTGGTTTATGTAGATGATATTATTTTTTGCTGTACTAATGAATCCTTTGTCCAGTGGTTTGCTAAATCTATGCAAACAGAGTTTGAGATGTCCATGATAGGAGAACTATTATACTTTATTGGCTTACAAGTTAAACAGAGTTCTGCAGGAATATTTATCTCACAAAAAGAATGTTTGAAAGAGATGTTGAAGAAATTTCAGATGGAAGATTCTTCTCCTATTAATACACCTATGGTGGTTGGTTGCAAGCTCAATAAAGATGATATTTCACCCAATGTTGATAAAAGGACATACCAATCAATGATAGGCAATCTTCTGTACATCACAGCTTCCCATCCTGATGTAATGCAAGATGTTGGAATGGTAGGTTTCTATCAGTCTACTCCTAAACAAAGTCATATAGTAGTGGTAACAAGGATATTAAAGTACTTGAAGGGAATAATGAATTATGGTCTGTGGTATCCCATAAATTAGAACTTTCAGTTAATTTCTTATTAAGATGTTGACTGGGAAAACTATGTTGATGAGAGAAAAAACACTAGTGGAGGAGAATTCTTCCTGGGTGACCCATTAGTAGCATGGCTTAGTAAAAAACAAGGATCCATTTCATTATCAACTACAAAGGCATAATACATTGTTGTTGCTACTTGTTGCACACAAATTTTATGGATGATACAAACTCTTACAGATTTGAAGGTAACTTACATTGATCCCATTCCACTTCACTGTGATAACACCAGTGCCATCAGTCTCTCTAAGAATCATGTACTTCATTCAAAATATAAGCACATACCAATAAAATACCATTTTCTCAGAGAACAGGTTACAAACAAAATTGTTCAGGTGAATTATATTCCTTCCACAGAACAGATAGATGATATCTTTACTAAACCATTAGCAGCGACACATTTTGGATATCTTCGCTAGAAGTTGGGCATGACCTCACTGTCAAACTAAGAGGGTCCATCCTATCAAGGAAAGTTTGTGTTGGTTGAATATCTGATACCTTCAATATGTATTGCAATAGCTCAGGGGGATCTTTTTTCTTCTTTGACATTGATGTCAAAGGGGGAGAAAGTGTGGTAATTTCAATACAGTGGTAAAGCTAGATGTTCTTCAAGGGGTTTTCATCAATGCCAAAGGGGGAGATTGTTAGCATGTTTTCAGACAGAGGCAGAGTATGTGTGTTTTTCATTGATGGGAAAGAGAGAGATGATGGAATGGAAATGGACAGATCAATTAAGAAGAGCAATAGTGATCATTGGATCTCATTCAAAATCCCTGATGACCATCAAATTTGAATTCAGATAGGAGTAGCGCACAATAGAAGAGAACAGATCTTAGGCGTCTGATCAGGGCCCAAAGACCGATCGTCGTTGGATCCATAAGAAGGAGCATGGTATTTACGTGCAAGATAAAGAAGGCCTACAAAATACTGAAACTAGGGAGACATGTGGCGAAAGATCAGAGCACGTCAAAGACTTTGTTTTGGAGTTTCGCAGATTGGGAAATACAAAGGAAGGAGGTGCACTAAACTCTTGAACTCGTGATATGCGATATCTCGAAATGATCTAGGTCGTCGGATCAAGGATTGATATCAACCTTCAGATTGAGGTATGGTGTGGAACATTTAATGCAGAGGACACATGGTGAGCGATTGTTTTTCGCTAACTGAAAGGTCAAAGGAAGGAGGATCCTAACCTCTCAAACTCATGATATGCAAAATCATGACATAATATCAGTTGTTGGATCGAAGGCAAAATTGGGCCATCAGATCTAGGAGGTAGATCATCACAGACCACATCAACAAGGACAGGTGGAAACTTATGTCAGCAAGGACACATGGCAGGAGCATATAAGGACATCTGTCAAATTGATTCGGCTTTTCAGGCCACTGGAAATCATAATTCTGAGTGACACATGGAAATCACTAAACTCTTGACACATCATTGAGTGACACAAGAATGACATCACTTTGTGAGTTCTTGTTTCGGGAGTTTCATCTTCAACACTTCCCCAAAGTATCGAAGGCTAAAGTACCAGGGTGGAGGAGAGCCGTCTGATCACCGAAGATGGTGGACCGTTGATCTGGCTCCATTTCATAGTTTTGGATGCCGGGAATTGGAGGAATCAAAGACACTCACGAAAATAATGTCGAAATGAAAAATCATGAAGCACCTTTTGGCGCAGCCTGTGGTCACCGTCGGTGGTCACGTGAGGGGAAATAGCTAGCGGATCTAAGCTCCTTTTCAACTATCGTAACATGAAGAGTCGAGACTCTTCACCATAGGATTCCCGAAGTCATGAATCATGAAGTGCTCGTTTGGTTAGTGAGTGGTCACACCATGTGGTTACATCGTCACAAGAAGGGAATGATCCAATCCAGCTAAGATCCTTTTCAGAGTTTCATGGATCACAACTTGGAGTGTCAAGACCCTTCGACACAGGATTGCCAAAATGAAAAATGTGAAATGCATTTTGATTAGGCACGTGGTCATAGCCAGTGGGAATAGGGAATAATTGCAAGACCCAACACTTGTAATTCAATGGTGTAGGTTAATCAGGAATATGATCAAAGCATTATTTTTTTTCTTCAAAAGTTAATTGATCAATTGCAATTTAGTTAGCTGAACTAAATCATGATTCTTGAACGGTTGGCGATTTAGTTGTTGAGGCGTTTTTGATAGGGTAGATTTGAGTTGTAACTACATAGGTTTGTGTGTATAAAATAGACATGAAGTGACTGGGCATGTTGTGATGTTCTAAGTGAAAAATATTTTGAATTGAGAAAAAGGAAAAACCACAGTATACATAGTGTGAGATCAAACTTAGAAATGAGAAACAGAAGCTGAAAAAAACAAAAAAAAGGGGGGGGGTGAAGAGAACAGAATGTGCAGATATCAAAGAGAATGAGAAGAAGAAAGAAAGACCAGATAGAGAGAGACAACAAGTCAAGTCAAGTATGAACAGAGCAGAAGAACAATGAAGAAGAGAAGATTTGAAGAATAGAGAAGAAGTGGTAAGAATTGATATATCTGTGGTGTTTCTTATTCAATCATTTATTTATAATCAGGGAGGTAGGGTGGTGCTAGGGAGGACTGTAGTCCTCTATTATTCAAGTTGGTTCTTGAATACTGGAAGTTGAAGCTTCCATCTAGTTGTGGCTAGAAAACAAGGTGGTAGGGTGGTGCTTAGGAAAACACAGAGTTTTCTGTATGCAAGTTGGTGCTTGTATAAATCCAATTGGTTCTAGAAAATTTAGGGAGTTGATTCTTCCTCATAGTGGGTGCTAGAGAAATCAGAGAGTTGGTGCTCTCAAACAATTTGGAGCTTGTAAAATAGAGTTAGTAGCCTCACATTGAGTTGGTTCTCAATTATAGATGATGTACAGAACCTAAAAGACTTCCTATCATTTAGAAGAAGAAGAGGTTTTCTCCCTTTATGGGTTTCCTCATGAAGATCCGTCTCTGTGTATATCTTATGTGTGACTGATGCTCATTATTTATGTTGTCCATATGCTGTACAATATTGATGATCACTCGGAGAAGATTAAAAATGGTTTAATAGACTTAATATTGTTTAAGCATAGTAACAATTGATTCACCCCGCCCCCCCCCCCCTCTCAGTTGTCTTAGTAATTTCAACAAAACCACCATGGAGAATATCACTCACTAGATCCACTAAAATGGGATATCCAAGATTTTTAGGGAGAAAATATCTCTCAAGGATTTTAGCGAGAAAATGTCTCTCAAGATCCACCAAATTAGGATTTTGGTTTGAGAAAATATCTCAACCATCCATGAGATTCTCAACCTCTCCTTGAGATTAGGAAACTAAATGTGAGGTCGATTCTCACAGTAAATTAATTTTCTTTTTATGAATATTAATAAATAATTCATGTGCACATAGTATTTTGATATTCATATAATATATTTCTCCTCCACATGGACTAGGGATTTATGACAAATGTTCTTTCATGGTGTCAGTGTATGTGACACTTTTGTGACACTTGTGACACTTAGGGTGAGGTACTTAAGTGTGGAATTTTGGTGTGCGATATATTTCCCCCTAAAGTGTGAGGTCAGAAGAGAAACTAATGGTCGAAACACTTTACAATTCTTTAATGCAAGGGAATAGAGTTGGAGAACCTGGAAGAAGCTGCAAACAACCATCAAACAATATTAATATATGTTCCATTTTTTAGGCATGAATACCTATGATCATAATACAAGATGACTCGAAGAATGGTCACCGACCAATACACTACGGATCCATTAAAAATATTGACTAAGGATATGGCCACCAAATATACAATGTATATCCGTACCTCCATGACATGAACTGATCATAGCCATGCAAAATACATATTGGAGCTACGAGATGATAAAAAATAGCCATGGACCAATACAATGTGGATCTATGTGACAGTATATATATCAACATGCTCAAATGCTCTCCTTTACATCCTAAGAAAAGAAGATAATAGAGTGAACGGTCAACCCACAGTATTCATCCCAATCCCGATGTGGTATGAATCTAGCCATGTGAATAGATGATTTGATGTCGAACATGGTAGAAACAACTTGATTATTTATCATTTAGGTAAGCCATTAGAAAGTGTGAGAGAAATCATCAATGATTTCAATGACTCCCAAGGTGCTCTAGTACATTTCAATGAATGTGAATAAATGATTTGAGGTCAAACATTTGTGGAACTATCTAATCAGGGGTCAATGATGTAAACATATTGTCGTACGATAGGAGGCCTCCCATTGAGGCATGCATATGCCAAGGTGATAACGGGTTTCTAAGTATAATTCCTAGATGATGTGATGAAGTTGAAAGGAAATGACTCGTCGAAGGAGGGCCTTCATGTTTCCCCCATCATCGACACAAAAATTACATAGGAAAGTGATGTAAGATGGTGAATCAAATGAGTATGGAATGACACAAGAAATGGAAGCTTGAAATACTGCAGATGGATGGTTTGAAGTGAAACTTCCCTTAAACATGATGAGGCATGATAATTGACTTGGTAGCATTGACTCAACGAGTACCAAGAATGTAATGTGATGACAATAAGAGCACTCTTCGACTGGATGAAAAATTATGGTGACACATGGAATTGTTATGGATCAGAGACAAGTGGATTACCCAACTATAAGACGAGACACAAACAAGCTCCATGTTCAAGGGAGAAAATAGCTGCCATAAAGGATTCCCAAAAACTTGACTCACTTCATTCAATTTTCCCCCCACCTAGATAGATGAGTACCTCTTTTTAATTTAACGAGCTTGAGGAGGGTAACACATGCTCGATATAACTCACCTTAATTCAATTCCTCTACCTTTATTTGATGAACTAGAAGAAGTAAGGGTTTGTTCCCATATGGGTCCTTCAATTTGTAGTTTAGCAAGTCCAAAGAAGGAAAACTCAGTGGTTTTTCATGTTTAGAGAATCTAAAAAGAACTTAAAGGCGACTCCATGGTTGTCCTTTTTAATGATTTTAGTCTCTGAGGCCCGAAAAGGTATAAAATGATATGATGAAGAACTATTATAATCATGGTTGATTAGAGTGTTCCTTTTTTGTAATTAGTCTCACGAGGTCGAAAAAGAGATAAACTATCACCTGAAATATGCCCTTTCAAACCTTTTCACAAGTGTGAAAAGAATCAAGATCTCTCAAAAACATTTTCATGTTTAGAGAGTCTAAAAATAGATTAAAGGAGAATCCAAAGAGTTCTTTTATCATTTAACCTTTACGAGTCTGAAAAAGTGATAAAAGTGTACTTGGTCACATTCTCACGTATTTATGAGCATGAGATAGAACAAAGAATAAGATCGGTATCTTATTCTCATATATTTATGAGAACAAGAAAGAACACAGACTAATCTCGTTCCAGAAAAATACTACTATGTTACAATGGCAATGACCTTCGAATGAGGATCACTCCTAGCAGCGTGTCTCTCTAGAGATATTTTTCCCCCAACTTCTTTGGCTGAAGTTGGTGGTTTTTCTTCAGTATGATGTCCAGAGGCTGGAGACCTTCCCCCCAAGCGTATTTTCCTTCGGTGACTCCTCTTATTTCCTCTTTTAGGTTTCTGGTTACTAATGGAAACTTTTTCACAAGGCAGAGGAAAAGAAGGTTCAAGCACTCGATCCAGAGTGAGAATTGATCATAAAGGAGGGGGTTTTGTTTCATTTTTTAACGATATTGACATAGACAATGAACTATCCTCATTGATACCAGGTACTACCAATGGATGAGATGAATCGAAAGATTTTCATGCTGGAGTAGAAATCATTTTTAAGCTGGAAACTTGCACAGTGGGAGGAGTAGGCAAAGGAAAAATCCCCATGAGTGAGGAATCCTTGAGAAGACCTACACTTACACTCTCAAAATTATTCTATCCTAGAAAAGGGACATTATTTGTTGTGACATTGTTGAGATATGGAGTTTTATACTCAAGTTGGTCAATATTGATAATCTTTCCTTGATGTGGAAATTGTAAGATACAAAACATCGAAGATGCGATGACAGTCAGTTCATAGAACCAACTACAACCAAGTAAAAAATTATAATTGAGGGGTGCGCCGAGTAGTTTTATATCAACCAAAATAGTCTTACCCTTCAAAGACACAATGAAATATTGCAAGAGTCCATGAGGTTTGAAACCATGTCCATCAAACACTTTCAGGGTGGTAGGGGACAAGGTAAGCGTAGGATAACCATGGGCTCTCCAACAAGGAAAATACATCACACGAGTTGAGGCTCCCTAATCCAAAACAATACAATGGATGTTCTTTCCACCAACCAAAACTTGAATTTGGAATGATAAGTGGTGGGAGACTCTCTCTTTAAAATAATCCATATTAAACGTAATTAGGTTCAATTCCTTTGGATCCATGGCTCTAATGGTTGACAACAGGGTTCTACGTTGACTTGGAAAGTGTTGTAGAACTTCAAGGGTTGAAATAGCGCAACGAGCTTGTGCCAAATATTCAACGATGTTTTAGTTTTGGGTAGCGCAGACATTAGGTTTAAAAGTCAGTTTTCAAATTACGCTCTTGGGAGGGCGCAATGCTGCGTCAGAAATCAGCTTCTCAATATGAAGAGGATTGGAAGATGGTTGAGGAGTAGAGTTATAAGGCTAGTCAAAAGCCTTCCCTTTAGTAATATCACCTAGAGGAGTGTCACAGGTATTTGCACGAGTTGTGATATTGACTATATTAAACATGTAAACCTTGGAGGTGCTTGTGGAAGCATATCCATGGTGGGAATGACTTGGGTCTCCTCCTTGCGGATGGATAGGTTTTTGTGCAAGAAAATGTTGTTGCTAAACCAATTGGGAGGTACCCTTCAGATATTTAATAACAACCTCACAATGAGGGAAGTATTTCATGTAGTGGTATTCTTCACAAATTATATAAGGATATTTAGGTTTCCTTGTCGGTTGAGTATTAGTAGACTTAGAATTATCCTACTTGTTAGAAGCTTTCTTGGATTTTCCATTGTTTTTATTCTTACCTCTTGGTTGTTGAGATGAAGTGGATTGTACCGCATTCACCTTGGAGGTTTGAACATGAGTGGAAGTAGGCTTTTTTTCTGGAACATAACCAAATTCTGGAGAAGGTCTTGATGGATCACTTGAAAAACTAGGAGAATTAGGGATCATATCGTAAATTGTGTTAAACTCGGAGTAAACCAAGTCCGAATAATGCTCATGGATGATAGCCTTCTCCTCAATAAATACATTTCCCATAGAAACATCATGGGTGATGGGAGGTAAGAGAGACTTTGTAAACCAATCTGCGAGGATTTGGTCTGGAATTGGAGCTTTAATCAACCATCATCGTCGTCTCCACTCATGATTATGATAAGAGATGTGGGTGGAAGAGGATTGTCGGAGAGAGGTAAAGCATTTTGTACCGGTCTTGAACCATATAGGAAACTAAAAATGTGTCAATAAAGCCATAGTAAGAGAGTTAAAGTTCACAAAAGAGTTGCACGATAGTTCAATGTACCATTTCCCTTCAACACCCATAAGTGTTCTCTGAAAAAGTCTAAGACGAAAGGAATCTTCTATCAAAGAGTGGGAAGAACACCATAAGTGGAAAGTCATAACATGATATTTAGTATCCTCCCTGGGTTTTTCATCAAATTTTGGAATGTTGGATGGTAATTTGGTAGGAATAGTGGGCCAAAATGGGACATGAAGGATGGGATCGTTTGTTAAATGCGATAGATATGGTAGATCTAACATAGCCAAGAATGGTAGTTGATACTGGTGATAACCATAATGCATAGAAACACCAGTAAGACTATATCTAGGTTGTGGTGAGGTGACAAAATTAGATGGTCCTCACATATACAATGGTTTTTTGAGTTGTCCAACTATGTAAGGTGGTTTTCCTATTTGTCCACCCATGTACTGTGATTTAACAGATGAACATATTAAATACTGCGGTTGAACTATTGGTACCCCTATGTATGGCAGTGGAAGGGACTATTTCATTTGAATCATGGGGTTTACATATTGATAGGGCATAGTTCCTTGCAGAGGAATGCTCGTCGGAATGGGTTGACTGCACAAAGGATTCTCAACTCCTCGGTATGGATATACAGAATACATGCCAGTGGAATTAGGGATAGAAGGACTTGCAAGAGTGGTTTTTCCCCATGGTTGTTGATGTTTCAACCATGTAGGTTTCACCCTAGTAAAAATGTTCCCTACAACTGAATGTTTCCCCCCAACTGAAGGTTGGCCTCACATTGAATATTGACTTCCAATGTAGGGAGTACTAATTTGTGATGTATGAGGTGGATGTTGATTAGCTTGTGTAACTATGGTTGTGTGAACTACTTGATCACTTTCCATTTGACTGATGGGATGATCAAGTAAAGCACTTGGTGTGTGCATGTGTGGAAAAAATGAAGCAGGAATATTACCTGACTCATGTGCAAGAGGAGATGAATGAGTAAGTGGTTGAGTTAGGGTCACCTGGATAACAAATATTTCTGGTAAAGAATAAGCACCAGAAGTATCAACTATGAGAGTTGTGGAAAAAGATGAATTCACAAGTCCTTCAAGAAAAGAAAAAAATGGTCTGTTCATGCCAAAGGATGGTGTAGTGGTTGAACCAGGTAGTAAATAGTAAGAAGAAAAGGAATCAACATATCTCATGGATGGTGGATGAAAGAGTGATTTTCCAAGTGGATAAGTAAATAAAGGATTCACAAAATATGCCAAGCTTTCTAAGAAGGTTGGGACCAGTTCTTCAACGTTATGTCCACTTCTAGAAGCAATGCTCCTAGTTTTAGAAGTGTGATCTATGACACCAAAGTTCCACAAACTGATATCTGGTTCTATGTGGATTGGCAAGATCACCCATTAGATCACTTATTTCCTGAGGAATATATTATGTCCGTCATGGTAGATGGTATACACCTTCAACTTAGTTTTTCTGATCAAAACTATCAAAAATATCATATTCATATATCTGATCAGAAATATGATGGGAATAAGTCTCATGAAGTTCTCTAACTAGTGGCAGTGGATATGGAGGTGTGGACTTCTATGGAAGTACCCGTGAAGGACCTTATTCAAACTTAACACTCCTTTGAATGAATAATTTATTTGAAGTAGTATATAATAACAAGTATACATTCACTCCTTATGAATATCCAACAAAAATACACTCAATCTGAGATTCCATAGCTTTCCTCCTATCAAAAGAGATCATATCCCATGCACATGAACCAAAAATTATGTAGTGAGCGACTTTCGGTTTCTCCCTGCTCCAAGACTCATATGGAGTGACTCCCTTCAATAATTTATGAGGAAATATATTCCAAGTGCAGGATTCACAACCGATAGTTTAAACCCATAACTTTGGAAGTAGTTCTCTAACCTGCAACATACAATTGGCCATCTCTTTCAATGTCTTGTTCTTTCTCTCCACTAGCCCATTATGCTATGGGGTGTATGGAACTGTGTGCTACAATGTTATACCTATTTATAAAAAAATATGTTCAACATACTTAGTCACATAATCTCCTCCATTGTATGTACAAATCTTATTAATCCTCTTCCTTTTTTGGTTCTCAAGTATATGCTTGAAATATTTAAGACACTCAAAGAACTCATATTTTAATTTGAGAAATTAGACCCATGTATATATCGAAAAATCATCAATAAAAGTAAGAACATGATTAGATTTATTGATCGATGGGAGTGGGAAAGGACCTATAATGTCACTGTGAACTAGCTCTAGAAGTGATGATGCCCTCAATCCTTTACCTATGGTCAGGTTATCCTCATGATATTTTCGTAGTATGTAGCCCTAGAAAACTCCATATTTGTATTGAATGTGAGGTAATCGATCTACCATTCCACTCTTACTAAGATAATCTAAACATTTAAAATTCAGATGCCCAAACCTATCATGCTAGAACCTAGTCTCTTCATTATCATGCATTAGAAGAGATACATAATCATATCTATGTCTAAAGTGAGAGAAGGTGTACAATATGGAATGGTGATTAACCTGACCAAAAGCAATTTTTGAACCACTTGAAAAGTAAGAAATAATAACTGAGTCCATAGTGAAATACATCTTCTTCCCTAACCTAAAGGAGTGATTTGTTAGATGGAGAGGAGATTCACTGAAAGATTTGGAACAAGCATGTTGGCCCTCGACCAAGTTTTGAGAGAACCTTGGTCATGCTTGAACATTTTTGGGACTTCGACGGGCTGGTCGAAGATGGAGCACCCAGGTGAAGCAGAGATCATGGGATGTCACCCATTTTGTGGGATTGTTTCACTTTTAGGGTTTATGTAATGAGTATGGGATGTCAGCCCATGGGTTTCCCCATGATTAGGCCCCTTTTTTTAATGTATAAATAAGTAGCTAGGTGATGTAATTGAAGGCATTAGTGGATTACTATCCATTGATCGACTTAGTGCTTGGCTAGTTGGCTTTGTGCATGAATGAGTTAATACTTGCAGAGCTAAGTGAACGTGTTTTGCATGTTCTTTGTGTGTAGATTATGTAAGGCTTGATGCCTTGATCTAATTTGGGGAAGGAGGATCTAGCGAGGTGCGCACAAATCTTATGTCCTTTGCGGAGTTGGATCTGTGGCTTGGTGCATGTAAGAAGATTGGAAGAAGCTAATAAAGAAAAAGAAGAGTTGGTGGATGTAGCCCCACACTAGGGTGAACCATGTATATCCTATGTTATGGTGATTTGTGTAATTTTCTCATGATGTTTATGATTATGTCTGCCTAGTGCACTGTTCTTGATGCATGATAGATAGATCTATGAATGCCTAGTGTTTTATGATGTGAATGAATGTTAGATCTGAACTTATGATAAGTTCTTAGAAGTGTTTGATCTATTTATCACAATGATGATTTGTATTTAGGGTTTAATATTTGATGTGAACAGAAGTTAAGAACTAATGAATACTATTGGATAAGTTATTTTTTGAAGTGTGTAATCACAGATCTATGTCCCAGCTAGGTTGTAGACACTTGAGTCCTGCAACGCCCCTGCCTCTACCTTAGGTGAGACTTCATCTGCTTCATAGGTTTTGCCAAAAGGGTCGATAGTTAGGGTTTTGTTGGTGCATTATTTAAGTGTTGAACCCTGGCTCTGCCCCCGTGCCAACAAATGGTTTTGTTTCCAGGACCTGAAGCTATGATTGCTAGGAACTGAAGAAAAGAAAAATCTATGTGAATAGATATTTTGTTGTAGTTCACAGTATTCTACCTGAATTGTGAAGCTCTATGCTAAAAGAGAATCCTGATATGAAGAAAAGAGGGAAGATCTTAAAGATTTGTGCTCTGATAAAGGTAAGATAAGTGGAATTTTTCTCTTTGAAAGTATAAATTTAGGTATGTTTGGTAGATTTTGTCCTAGTATGAAAACTAGGGCACAACTAGAAGAAAGAAGATTTGATCTAAATAAATTTGATAGAGATAGTGAAAGATACGGTATTACTATGCATAGAAAGAATTTGTGTACTAACAAGTGGATGCATGACCCTAAAAAGAATTTTTGCATATTACAGGTCCATCACTATGGTCCTAGTGCGTAGTATATGAAAGGTTGGGAATCATTTAAAAAAAAGAGAGGATTGACACTATGTTATAACTGCAGAAGACCGAGACATCTTGCTAAGGAATTCCCTAGTGTAGGTCCTACTTATCTTTGTTCTAAAGCTGTTGATCGTGAGGTTTCGGATTTCCCTAGAATGATTTCTAAAGTTGAAAATATGAACATGAGACAAAAAAACCATGAAGAAGGTCAAGAAACTAAAGACATGTTAGAGAATCAAAGAGAATCAGAGACTATATTATTACAGAAGAGAGAAACATTGAAGGATCATAGAGACATCAGTTTACCAGAGATATTAAAATAGAAGGAGTGCATAGAAACAAGAATAGGAGGCTTCGACATAGACTGTGTTCTGGATGAGGAAACACAGGTGAATATCATGCCAGAAAGCACTTGGGAAATTTTGGGAAATGCTACTATGATTCCTTCATTAGGAGGGATAGGATTGTTTAAAGGAAATATGGTAACACTATGTGGAAGACTTACTCATGTACCTATGGTTTCCCATGGAACATCAACTGAAGAATAATTTGAAGTCATTAAGTTTGTGGAGAACAACGCCCCATTTTCACTTTTGTTAGGAAAGACTTGGATTGAGAAAGATTATATCCGGAGCAAAGTAGAGGAAGGAGCTACAAAACATAAAAAGCATGAATTAAGGGACTTTATAGCCAAGAAAATATAGAGACTAATACAAGAAAAAGAGGACAAGTCAAAGCAACTGAGGGCCAGAGAGTTAGTTATCAAAGTTGCAAGAACACAGTAAGGCTTGAAAACCTTATCTATGTAGGAGAGAATAACACCTACCCCAGAAGTAGTAAGAGAAGAGATATTACATTCGAAACCTTTGAGAGAACATCAGTAGTGTGAAGTTACTATGATAAGAGGAAATAAGAGTGATAATGGAAAAAGCAACCCAGAGACTCGGATTATAGGAAAGAAGGAAAGAAATATCAGTAAGAATAAGGAAAAGTTAGAAAAACTTTAGGAAGCTCCAGAGAAGAATTCACAGAAGGCAAGCTTGCAGAACTTGAACCTCGTTGGTTTAGCAGAACTACACAGAAAGGAATTTTGCCATAATAAAGATATATGACCGTTGGAGGAATTCCAACCATTAGAATGATGCTCCAGCATGTTTAGAAATGTAGTTATTGCCAGAAAATATCGCCATTGGACCATTGGGACCGTGCCATAATAGATGGATTGAGGTATTCCTACCCGTTGGAGCAATCCGTTACGACGATTGTCTATTTATTCCATCGAATGTCGCACCGGTACCACTTTTGCAAATTGAGATATTTGAGATAATAGAGAATTGATCACACATTGTGTTGTGTTGTTTAGACCTTGCCATTGAATTGAACACATTGAGTATCTGTTCTCCTACCTGAGTTCTTTGACTACGAGTGTGCTTGTCAGGTGACCTTAGCGCGGTAGAGAAATCCATAGAAGAGATATTGATCGACCTTATGGCTGGGAAAGTTATGTCTGTAGGTATACAGGCATCGTCGATGGGTGGATTACAAGCATCCCCCTGGACTGGACATCAATTTGTGTCATCTTGAACCGTGACAAAGAAGAAAATAAAGCACCGTGACGATATTGTGAATGCAAAGAAAATCCCATCAGTCTTTCCCAACTATATCCCTCCCTTGTCCCATTTCTCTTTCCCAACTATATACTTCCCTTGGCTTCCACAGTTAGTTGTGATAGCATCCCAAGGGATTTCGAGTACACACTCATCACTACGTACCTCCTGAAAGGGATACAGGCAATAGGACCGTAGCTGGGACTGATCGCAGCTCTAAAGATGAGTGATTTCAACCTCAGAGATCGAAATAATTATGTGATGCTCACACCTCATCGTTACCTAACGAAGATGACTGGGAAGAAGCCCAATATATTTCCCCACCTGTGGATAAAGGAGATTGCAATATCGACGATCTTGAACTTCATGAAGATCCCTCGCTTCGGCAGACGTCAGGATGTTAACGCATGCGTTAAAATTCTCCTATCGTGCTACCATCGTGGGTGTCTTTAGTTGGATAGGAACATCACTATGGATCTAACGCTGATCCACCTAATCACCGGACTAAGCATGCAAGGACCAGACCCTCAGAAATTCTACCCAGGGAAGACATCAGATCTCTCCTTGGCACAATGCATCAAGGAGGTGTATGGAGATGTGTAGAAAGGGAAGTGAGGCTACAAGGTAGCCTCCATCTAGGATGGTGTAGTACACCTAGATTGTCAATTGATAGTGGGAAAAATTGTCAGAAATAACCACCCTACGCAAGAAATAGGATTTGTAGTTGACCTTGTAGGGAAGTGCGTCGAAGGGATGCAGATGAACTGGGAGAGATACCTCATCAATGAGTTGGAGAAGGACTGATGCGAAGAGAAAGACCAAGGTTATGAATTCCACTTCAGCTGGTTATTGATTCTCATAGAATTTTTTGCTTGGGAGATGTTGGAGGGAGCGACATTCATGGATGATTTTAGAGGCTAAATTTCGCTCATGGGCTAATTTTCCATGGTTTTTCCAAAAATGAGATTCTCTATTTTAAAAATGATTTGCCCAAATTCTATAGGATAAAATTATTTTACCTTAAAAATCACCAAAATTTTATAAAAACTATATCAAATCCTTATAAATTTGAATATTTTTACAAAAATATCGCCAAACATTTATAGTTGGCAT
>ML777595.1:952962-970109 GCA_009831015.1 Picea engelmannii | reverse complement strand
TCTATAGGATAAAATTATTTTACCTTAAAAATCACCAAAATTTTATAAAAACTATATCAAATCCTTATAAATTTGAATATTTTTACAAAAATATCGCCAAACATTTATAGTTGGCATATGAAGGATTAGTAAGATTCGCCAAGATTTCTACATTTCAAAACAAATTTCCATCCTTAAAATCATCCCTAGCGACATTCCTTGAATTTGAACCATCAGAACCACTGGCCGCGAGGTTCACCACATTATGGTATATAAGAGACATGGAGAAGCAATGGAAATCAAATGCGGTGTTCCACACTTATTACTTACAACTCAAGCATGCCATTGAATCATTCCCCCAAATGACCCCTAACACCTTGCATACATATAGGCCACTAGAAAAGTTTCACACAGACCAACACTTTATTTACATCACTGAGTGGAGGGACGAAAGCAAAGAGGATTTGCATTCCTACTACAAATTGACCGATGAAGACATGGAGGAGATAACAAAAGAATTGCCGACTGAATTCCTGGTTTTAGTGGAAGATACACAGCTATTCAAACCCGACATCATCAGAATCCCTTTGGTCACCCAAACCAAGTATGATGGACCAAGAAGCACTAAGAAAAAGAAGAAGGAGGAGAAAGTGCATTACATAGATAGTGAAGAGAAGGACAACACATCGGAGGAAACTACACCTGACTCACTTGGAGGAGGAGGAGGTGATGAAGTAAACCAAGAGAAGGAAGGGGAACAAGACAAGAAATAAAAGGGAGAAGTAACACCACCAAAGGATCCCCTTTAATAGGCCGAGACATCCAAGAAAAGGAAGGGTTCTCCACAGAAACCCTTAGCGCGGAAGAAGTCCCGAGCCAATAGTCCTCAGTCATAGAATGTGCTCACCATGGATGATGTTGGCCTCATCATTGTAGTTGTAGAAGATGCTTCAGAGGGTATCTTGTAGTGACATGAAGCAAAGAAAGAGACGATGTATGAAATAATTGACGTAGAGTTGAAGGGGGTACAATAAGCTATCTATTCGAGCCACGTAGTGTTTACTGTGTCATCATCATCAGAATGTGTAGAATTGGGAGATGAGCCCACCCAATTGTGAAGGATAGAAGATGCGATAGAGGCTCTCCTTCGTTGATTCCAGGAGGAAAAATAAAAGGCCACAGAGGCCTTGAAGAAAGAAAAGGAGGAATATGTAGAGAAACTTTGGGTTGTGTAGCAAGAAAAATATGACATTAGAGAAAATTTCAAGGAGGAAAGAGAGAAAATCCAGAAGGAGAAATACTAGTTTCTCGCAGAGCAGACTGTGGTTAGAGAGGTAGTAACTAGATCACTTCACTTTGTGTCGAGCTTGGCCTATATAGTAGAAGAGATAGAAGAGAGCCAAGTGGGGAAGATCATTGAAACCATTTAGAAGCTTTAAACAAGAGTTGCAGAGCTAGAACATTAAGCAGTGTTGAGCACTCTACAAGATGTAGGAGATCAAAGGGAAGAAAATGCCACTAGCACAGCAGAATTAATCAGGGTGTTGGCCTTAGAATGAAAGCAACTCAGTGACCGAAGTGCACAGACCTATGAGAGACTTGTATAAAACTTGGAGCTGAGGAGATTAGAGGCATAGCTCCAGGAGGCAAAGAAACGGGCATTGACAATACAAGCACAATTGAAACTGCTTACTGCAGTGGAGAAGATGAAGAGGTCATAGGAGTAGCATGCAGTTCAGTAACAGGTCACTTCCATCTAGAACAGAGTGTCGATTGAGGTGACACAGAGACTCCGTCCGATGCAGGATGAATATTGCACACTTTTTGAAGAGCTCGAGGGACAATGATCATAGTTGGAACAGGTGGTCGCAATAGTCAAACAATGCCTGAAAGGTCCTATCACCGAGAAATTCATTCAAGAGCTCGTCAAACATGAGGCTCTGATGAAGCATCAAGTCCAGGAAGCTCGATATAAGATTGAAGCCTTTGAAGCAGTGTTGCCCAGATCAAAGTGACTCAAGACGAGTCACACGTGAGTGTTGGGGTCCAGTTGGCCCCCGACCAAGTTTTGAGAGAACCTTGGTCATGCTTGACCATTTTTTGGACTTCGACAAGTTGGTTAAAGACGGAGCACCCAGGTCAAGCGGAGATCATGGGATCTCACCCATTTTGTAGGATTTTGGGGCTTTTAAGGTTTATGTAATGGGTATGGGATGTCGACCCATGGGTTTACCTACGCTTAGGCCCTTTTTTTTAATGCATAAATAAGTATATAGGTGATGTAAGTGAAGGAGTTAGTGGATTACTAGCCATTGATCGGATTAGTGCTTGGCTAGTTGGCTTTGTGCATGCATGAGTTAATACTTGCAGAGATAATTGAAATTATGAAGTAACTTCTTTGTGCGCAGATGGTGTAAGGCTTGTGTTGGGTTACGAAAAAGGTATAAATATCTTCCTTTTTCCCACAGTTCATGATATGATTTTGATTGATTCTTCAGATAGTTAGGGATAAATAGGAAAGAACATGATTAATATGTCTCTTAGGGTTTTTACTGAAGTTTTATTAAATATATTCTAATTTACGATTGGAATGTTTTGATTTTGTTGCAGAATTGGATAAATAACTGTAAAAAATAACCAAAGAGATTTTGGCTATGCACAAGCTATTGGAGGTTGAATACTTTTTAGGCGCAAAGAAGTTTTGAAGATAATTCATTTTCTATAGTGTAACTTTATAATAGTAAAGTAATCCTGAGGATCTTTCAATCCTCATGATAGCTTGATTTACCCAGACTATTGTAATATATAAGAGGGTAATAGATCCAGAAAAAACAAGAGAAAAATGCATTCAAGTATTTAGATTCAGAATTGCTCTGCGCAAGCAGTTTTTGTAAATGTTTCATCAGCTATAGAGTTAATGAAAGTTTTGAGTGTTTCTACCATTTCTGTGTTCTGGTTTTCTTGTAGCAGTACTTCTGAAGACTGAGCACCCAATATGAAGGAGCTATTGTCTCATTATGTAATAGTATTAGTTCGAAGTTTGATTTCTATTTTATGATTCAGATCTCTTTTACAATAACCAAGGATAAATGCATATGTTTGTTAATGATTTTATGATTGTTTGCATATAGAAGATAGACATTTCCCTCAAGTATTAATGATTGTCATTAGGATTTCCATTTCTAAAATTGTTTCTTGACAGTTCCTCACATTTTCATCTCCATTGTTCCTTTTCCTTAGATTTACGATTGTTGTTTCTTTCGGTTAAAGTTACAATAGTTGTTCCTTTCGGTAAAAGTTACGATAGTTGTTCCTTTCAGTAAAAGTTACATTAGTTGTCCCTTCTGACTAGATTACAATTGTTTTTTCTTTCTGTAGATAGAGTAATTCGTTATTTCCTTTCCAGTAATCAGAATTCATAATTAATAGTTAATTCTGCAAGTCCTTGCTTAGATTCAATTACTGCTTTTTAGTTAAGAGAATTCAATAGATTGACTAGTTCCTTTCCACTTTATAGCATCTTAGTAATCAGATTTAAATTCCATTAGTTCTTATAATCTTTGGTGAAGGTTTGAGGAACTTAATTGTTGATGAACTTAGATTTGGTTTAGCTACACGATTTTAGGCTACCTGCATAGACTTTGTTGATATTCTTGAGATAAAAGATGAATCCCTGGGTTGATAAATTAATGTTAAACTAAGGTTTTTTTTAGGACATCTTTAGACACCAACATTTTGGTGCTGTTGCCGGGAAGAATGTCAAAGGTAGCATAGGTTGTGTCTCTAGAGGACCACGTATTGAAGATGGAAGGTAAGAACCTACGTAGGTAATAAGTAAAATGCTTATGCCAACACTTACCTCCAGTTGACACTTAAGAGGCTACGTAGGTGTTTTCTTTTGTTGAATTTTTTTTTCTTTCTGTGTGAAGTGTGTATGACTAGAAAGATGGATCTTGAAAAACCAAAACCCCCACCAAAAATTACCAAAAAGAGGGGTTTGTTGATCCCTGGAAGAAGCACTTTCATAGACGAAATCATCAAAAAGGGTGAATCTCAAGCTTCGGTTGGACCTAGGAAAGGACCCACCTAAATCACTCAGGAAGTAGTTTCACCAACTATGACCCATGCTAAGATTCATAGCAAAAATGAAGGGACTGAACAGATCTTTCAAAATACATATCTCCCACTGCTCAACCCCTTAGAAGAGGGAAGATCTGATAATCTGGAGGAGGGAATAGGAGAAACTAGCGGGGTCGCCAAGGCATACCCACCATCACCACCTGACCCTGAGTCTTTTGCGAAATAAGAAGGCATATCCGAAATACTAGATAAAGGGAGTGCAATCAAATTCCCTGGAGGACCAAATAATCAACAATTTCAAATAGAATACCCAGACCAAGAACCTCCTGAAAATTTTTGGCACATTTTTTTATCTAATGGCACAACCAAATAAAAAACAACCCCAAACCTCCATGCTGGAGTATCCAATAGTTGACCCAATTTCCAATGCCCCCATGAAAGCAATCCCCTTACAAAGCCTACCAACCTTCCATGGATTGATTTCAGAAGACTCAGATGCATTGCTATTTGAATTTGATGTCCTATGTAGAGGGTATGATTACACCTCTGAACCCCAAAAATTAAAACTATTCCCCTCTACCTTGAAGGTAGAAACCCTACGTTGGTTCATGGGATTGGGAGGTGGAACCATCAATTCATGGGACTAGATGAAACAAACCTTCTTGTTAAAATATCAGGATTATTGCAGAACGAGAGACCTAAAAGATGAAATCTTTCAAATGAATGCAAAAGAAAATGAATCATTAGAAGAATATGTCGAAAGATTTCAGTATAATTTGCAAAGATCACTCTATGGTACATTACCAGGTGAAGTACTCAAAGCAACTTTGATCAAAGGCATGAAAGATGAATGGGTAGAAACATTGAATTTAATGGGGGAAGGTGACATTTATCAAGAAACTTATGAAGATATTGTTCTATTGTGTATCAGGTGTTCGCGAGGAAGTACATGGACCAGGTCAGGAATGCGGACTTCCCTCACAAGAAACAACAATATCTCCAACGGGGGTGTTACACGAGCTGAAGTTGGTAATCTCCTAGAAAACTTTAAAAAAAATATTTTGAGCACTCTGACTACAAAATTGGATGTATTGCAGGCCAAACAAAAAAAGGTAGAAGCAGAGTAGACCTTGGCTATATTTTTCCATAGGTGCAGAAAGAAACATGGTCCAAGGGAATGCCCCTTGGATATAGTTCGGGTTTGCGCTATTTGCGCCAAGGATAATGACATAGATGAATTCCCATCACTCCCTAGATTGAAAGTTGTATTCAAAGAAGCAGAAGAGGAAAATGAACCATTATATATGATGGTTCGGAGCCATTAGTGGTAGTCCCAACCTCAAAACACATTTCAGGACCCTTCCTCTTTCTTTCCTGGACAGTATAATCAACAACAGAATTTTGGCAGCACATGGCAGGGTCAACCATTTACTAATCAGAACTGGCAACCCCAGCAGTACCCACCTGCAATTCCTACCTAGCCAAACCAGCCCGCCACAAACCCCAACTGGAAAAATAACCAACTACAAGTTCCAACTGGCCCAATTCGCAATACCCCACCTCATCCTGGAAAAACTCGAATAATACCTACCATCCATAATGGCCTAACTCGACTACCCAAAACGCAAATTGGAACCAGAATTGGAAGCGCCCCATGAGGATGAATAACCAACCTATGGGGATGGCCTCTCAAACCCAACCCCCTTTACAAACTCCACTCCCATTACCCCAATCACAATTGCGCCCTCAATTACCTACCCAACCGACCCAAATCCCAATAACAGACCAGCTCATATCGTCCAGATTATGGAAAGTGGAGAAGGGGAAGTCAATCCAGTAGGGTGCAATGAACTTCGATTAAGATCGGGGCACATAATCTCCCCCAAACAAAATGACATTCCCCAAGAGCAGGGAAATGAAAAACAACCAGCAATAACACCCTTGACTTTGGTAATAATAGAAGAAATCAAGCAAGGGAGGAACACAGTCGAATCACAAAACTCTAACAAGAATGCAATTCCATCCCCTCTGTTCCCCGAAAGATTGATGATAGTGAAACCCACCGTATATATTGACTTTGACATTGTAGGGGAACTCAAGAATTTATACATAGCAATCTATGCAATCTATGCAAGACAATCAAGGAGCTATGTGGGAGGAAGCTTGTCAGAAAAATAAAAAATTCATCATCAACAGTTCATGTAGTGGGAGCCTTATCTGATCTAATTTTGGGTAGAGAAATACCAGTCAAATATGCAGATCCAGGGAACCCCATAGTAACAGTTCAGATTCAGGGTTGTTCCTTTCCAAATACCCTAGTTGATTTGGGGGCGGCCATCAATGTTCTAACTATGGAAACCTGCAATGCCCTGGGTATTGATTCTTTCAACCCAACCCCGATTATGTTGCAATTGGATGATCGATCAGTGGTCAAACCACTCGGCACACTACATGATATAGCCATTTCAGTTGATTCTTGGGAATATCCCATAGATTTCCTCATCATCAACCCAAGAAGTGGACTTGAAGGGAATCCATTAATATTGGGTAAACCATGGCTCGCAACAACTGATTCTTACATAGGCTGTCGATCGGGTACAATGACAATTGCTAGAGGAGGGGTTAAAAGGAATCTCATCTTATATCCTCCAGCCAAACCTAGTACAACTATTGTACACCCATAATTTCCACCACCACGATATCCAGAGAAGGATATGTGTGCCCCACTCATGATGGAAGAAGCCCTCAAGCACAAGAATCAGCTAGAGGATGATGTAATTAGTGGGTTTATTAACAACCCAACTACTATAAGTAACCCAACATGTCATATGATCCAAGTTGTTCTAGACTGTGAAGCACAGGGAGACCTACTGGAAGATTTAATGGAACAACAAATTCTGACTACTGTTGTTCACAATAGCAAATCCATTGAGATCACACCAAGGAAGTCTCTGAACATTAATTCCAACCTAGAAGAGAAACAACAACAAAAACTAATCCAAACCCTCTCTAAATGTCGGCAAGATTTTGCCTGGGAGTACTCTGATATGAAAGGTATTGATCCACAACTCTGCACACACCCCATTTATATTGAGAAAGATGCCTGACCTATCCGACAACCGCAAAGAAGACTGAACCCCCACCTCAAAGATATTGTTAAAGTAGAGCTACAAAAGTTGTTGAATGCAGATTTTATATACCCTATCTCAGGCAGTCGATGGGTTTCCCCATTAGTCATCGTCCCAAAGAAAAAAGGGAAGTGGAAAATCTATGTTGATTACAGGGAACTAAACAAAGCTACTCAAAAATACAATTTTCCATTACCTTTCATTGATCAGGTCCTGGATACCTTGGCAGGGAAGAAATTCTTCTCTTTCCTAGATGATTCCAGTGCCTATAGTCAGATCCAGATTACCCCAGAAGATCAGGATAAAATGACATTCACATGTCCCTGGGGTACCTTTCCTTACAAAGTATTGCCCTTCGGACTTTGTAATGCTCCAACTACATTCCAAAGGGCCATTCTGAGCATATTCATTGATCTAATTAGTGAAGGGCTTGAATTCTATATGGATGATTTCACCCCGTACGACGATGACTTCGATCAAGCCTTGAATAATATGGAGAAGGTATTGGAATGGTGCATCGCTACTAGGTTATGTTTAAGTCACGAAAAATGTCACATGATGATGACAGAAGGTATGGTATTAGGGAATTACATTTTTGCAGATGGAATTAGAGTAGACCTAGCAAAAATTGAGGTAATCCTTAATCTACTTACTCCACACACACAAACTAAGGTACGCAATTTCCTTGGTGCTTCAGGATACTATCACAGATTTATGCCAAATTTTTCAAAATTCGTTGTGCCCTTACATGCTTTGATAGGTAATGTAGAATTTCAATGGTCTGACAAATGTGATGCGGCTTTTGCAGGACTCAAGAAACTAATCTCAACAATGCCAGTGTTGAGAGGACCTAATTGGAAAATACCATTTCAAATTTCCACCGACACCTCAGACATTGCCATAGGCGTTGTTCTTGGACAGGAAGCAGAAAAGAAACCCTACGCCATTTATTTCATTAGCAAGAATCTAACTCCAGCTGAACTTAATTATACAGTAAGAGAGAAAGAGTTCTTAGTTATTATACATGCCATCAATACATTTCTTCATTATATAACAAGTTATCCAGTTATCTTGTACAATGATCATTCTACCATTAGATATCTAACTTATAAACCAATTACTAATGGATGGGTCACTCGATGGTTGTTATTATTATTGCAAGAATTTGATATCACCATCAAAGATTGACCTAGGAGATAAAATCTTGTCGCAGACTTCCTGTCCCACATCTCAAAAATAGACGACTCATTAACAATTGAGGACCAATTCCCAGATGAGCATCTGTTTGTTGTCGACACAAAACCACCTTGGTACGCTGACGTAGAAAATTATCTTGTAGCGGGAAGATTACTGACACATTTATCATCAAAGGAAAGATGACTGATCGTTTAGTGTAGTGCACCATTCACTTGGATCAATGGATATATTTTCCACACAAGAGCTGATCTCCAGATCTGACAATGCGTATGAGAGGATGAAATCTATGACATACTGAAAGCAGGACATGACGAGCCTTGTGGGGGGCATTTTGCAGACCGCGGGAATTGACACAACATCTTATAGATGGGCTATTATTGGCCCTCAATATTCATAGATGCCAAGAAATATGTTCAGACATGTGACAACTGTCAGCAGATGGGGAAACCAGGTCAGGCTGATGAAATGCCCTTGAAAACATAAGTAGTCATAGAACCATTTGAAAGATGGGCATTGGAATTTGTCGACCCCTTTAATCCAAAGTCAAATCAAAAGGCCTATATTCTCATTGCAATGGACTACATGACCAAATGGGTAGAGGAAGAAGCTTTACCAAATGCAACAGAAGAAGTAGTCATCAAATTCCTTTTCAAATTGTTTGTATGGTATGGACTACCCAGAGAAATAATTATTGATGGAGGGTCATAATTTACTGGCCATAGAATCACCGCCACCCTGGATATCTATCACATTAAGCACAAAGTTACTTGTCCATACCACCCACATGCAAAAGGGAAAGTAGAAAGCACCAATAAGGTCTTAGAGACAATCCTGACGAAGATTGTCTCAAAAACCGACAGAATTGGGCCACTAAGCTCCCAAATGCCTTATGGGCCTATCATACAACCTGGTGTAATACCACTGGCTACTCTCCTTACAATCTATTCTATGGTAAAGAACCCACTTCCCAATCGAATTCGAGATCAAGACCCTAAGAATGGCCCAGGAAATTGGACTAAATCTTACAGAAGCACATAAACAACGCCTTCAACAACTCAACAAATTGGATGAAGCACACTTTTCTGTTGTGGAGCGCACAACTGTTATCCAACAACAGAGAGAAACCTGGCATGGCAAGCATATCAAGAAGAAATCATTCAATAAAGGCAACTGGGCGCTCCTCTATGATTCCAGATTTCAGGACTTTCCTGGGAAATTACAGACACAATGATAGGGCATATGAATTAATGGATTCCATGATAATGGCACAGTTACCTTGAGCACCATCGATGGGTCTGGATCACCCTTTCTGGTCAATGGACACTGACTGCGACTTTTCCACCAACCACCTTCAAAAGATTCTTTCTATCAAGAAGTAAGTAAAGACCCTACGATGAAGATTTTGGCTGGCTGGGAAGGTAACCCAGCCACCCAAACTCCATAAATGATGTATTTTGTTTATACTATACATATTGTACATAGTTTTCCAACTGAGCAGTTAGTTTTTCTTTGTTTTATAAAAAGTCATCTAGGAAACAAGAATCAGGACAGATAACTATAATTAGAACCTTTTTTTATTCCATACTCTTGTTTTGTCTTATCACACAGACTTTGTCTTTTACATGTCCATGACGATTCTTTTCCTTTATCACACGCCTGTTGTTCCTTTTGAATGAAACAACTATTGTTCCTTTTTTGCGCACCTGTTGTTCCTTTTTGAATGGAACAACTACTGTTTCTTTTTCATTTGCTTGTTGTTCCTTTTTGAATGGAACAACTGTTGTTCCCTTTCGCATGCCTACTGCTCCTTTTGAACATAACAACTACTGTTCCTTTTTCACGCACCTGTTGTTCCTTTTTTTAAACGGAACAACTTTTGTTCCTTTTCACACGATTGTCATTCCCTTATTTATTATTCAAACGCTAGTCATTCCTCCGTAAGTGCGACTTTCATCAAATATTTTTCACCAGCACTGTTTCTAATCGTCATTACAATGATCTGTCGTTATTTTGTGGATGGTCCCTCACACCTTATCAAAAAAACATTTAGTGGAATAATCTCTCTGAAATATCTTAAACCTTGTTCATAATCGATCGCCACCATAAGTTGTTTCTTTCCCTTATATATACAAATATACCTGAATGGTATTCTGCCTCTATATTATAAGGATTCTTCAACACACTTTTACTTGGAATCTTTACACTTCCTTATACCATCCATTACTCTTAAGGAGTAGATGAGCCTCCCTTAAAAAATAATATATATATATATATATATATATATATATATAATAAAATGTTCCCATAAAGAATGGGGGGTCTCATCATGAACCAACCTACCACGATCATAGGATACTAACGTAAGTGACATTCCCACTATGGCTACCACACTAGGGTAATGGCATTTAACACTTTCTTTTCTCAAAGGACAAGAAGTCTCATCACGAGCTAGCTTGTTCACTTAAGTTACAATCTAGTGAGTGGCATTATCATCATCTGGCTACCAAAACAGGATAATGGTCTTCTTGGGAAAAGACAATTCAAATATTTATTAAGAAAATATACAAACAAATAAAGATACACAATAAAAACCTTTTTTTCATAAAGAATGGGGGGTCTCATCACAAGCCAACCTACCATGATCATGGGATACTAACGTAAGTGACATTCCCACTATGGCTACCACACAAGGGTAATGTCCTTTGACACTTTCTTTTCTCATAGGACAAGAAGTCTCATCACGAGCTGTCTTGTTCACTTAAGTTACAATCTAGTGAGTGGCATTATCATCATCTGGCTACCAAACCAGGATAATGGTTATTTTGGAAAAATATGGTTCGCATGTGTATTAAGGATACAGGCTCATCTGAGGGTTAAAAGGCAACCCTGCCAAGGCTATGGATGTCTACAGGAAGCAACGAATCTTCCTGTGGTATGGAAAATTATCTCCAAATACCAATTTTTTGCATGTCTCTAGATCTCCTTTAATTAAATAATGAGGCTATCATATCAGTTATAATCAATCACCTGGAAAAGTAACAATATTATGCTATGTGGAATATTAAAAAGAAATGAACAGATTTAATTTATTTTCGATTGATTTATCCATAAATCATTTTTTTGAACATAGGTGTAATAACTTTACAAATTCCACACATCAAACAGACTATCGTTTAAATGATTTTTGGTGGCATATGTTTTTTGAAAATTATATATGATTAGTCCCTATCGGCGGAGGCAACGCAATCATTACCTCTCACCTGAAAATACCTATACGCATTACTTCGACCTACACTGACAGTCAAGGATGACCTCTACATTAATGAGGGGGGATGCTCGGCACACTTCCCGACTAGATGTAATGATTTTAGTAAATATGAAACCCACGTCTTTATATATTTGTTGTCGCTGATATTTTCTATTTTTGGTATCTTCTTCTCCAAAGCTAGTCTAACCAAATTTGTAAACAAGAATGATAGTCGTTCTTTCTTTTTCACAGAAATATGGGTGACAGAAGTGTGCACAGAGAGTCAACATTACTCTAGGTTTTAGAACAAGAAAGAGAAATCCTACATTGCCTAGGGTGGACTGAGTACTTCAGTCGCTTGCAAGGATATGACACAAACATCACACTTGAATTATTTCAAAACATGGAAGGAGAAATCTCTACGGTGCAAGGCATACAAATCTTAGTTACCCCGGAAATCATAGCAGAAGTCACAGGCCTCCCTAACACAGGCATTCAATGGACAGGGAAATACATGAAGTTGAGGGAAGCTGTGGAATCTTTCACAGAACCTGGGCAAGAATTGGATTAAAAAGGAAATGGACTTAATACCAGTACCCTTAGTGAACCATGGAAGGAATTTGTGGGGATAGTTCAACGGTACATCACCTATGATGGATGATACAATCTAATTCGACCTCTCCATCTCAAATTTTTTGCATCCTTAAAGAAATGGTTAGTACTTAATCTACCTTTCTTCCTACATACCATACTACATGAAGTTTCCTTAAGAACACAAAATTCCAAGGATCCTATTACTGTCATTAGCCACCATAGATTAGTTAAACTAATAATGGATAAAGCATTGAGTCAAACTTAGTTGACTTGGGAGAATCTAATTGAGGCCAATATACCTCCACAACTGGAACAGGCGACTACCACCCAAAGAGAAATTCCACTGCCTCAAACTGAAGTTGAAGCAGACCCTGCTCAAATCACTAAGGCCTAGACCTCACAGACACAAGCATTACCAAAAAGAAAGAAGAGGACAATTCTTTCTCCTAGCTCCCCCCCTAGGACAAGGAAGAGAGGAAGACAAATTCAGGAAACAATTGAAGCAATTTAGGATGCAGCAAAACACCCTGAAGAACTTCAAAATTTCATAGAACAACCTCTACAAGAGAATGTTCAAACAATTGAGCAAGCAGAGAAGACAACACACAAGGATGATCAGGGAGACACCCAACCTACAGTAGAGAACCTGACAAGACACTTTTTGAAGAGATATGAAATAGAAATAGCTCAGGTTTTGGGGAACTTAGGAACCTTAACTGACAGAGATGAAAATAATCTGGAAAAAGACCCAGAACTAGCGTCATCTTCAAAAGCAACTGAAGACTTTCCTGATATCAAAATGTCTTTTCTAGACGACACAACACAGGAAGAATTTCTTTTTGAAATAAGAGACCCTCTTGGACAACCAAATCACTTGGAAGGAATAGAGGGACAACCATCTACTGGACGGAATGAAGAAGACCTTGAAATCCCTCATAAACAAAAATCAACCAAAAGCCAGAAACAAATTAGGAAATTAAAGAAAGAAAACAAACTGTTGAAGAAAAAGGCTAAGAGGGTTGGGGCATTAAAGCAGAAGGTGGGAAAACTCAAAGAGATTATCAAGGAATTGAAGAAACAATTAGAACTAGCAGACAAGATCCACAGAAGAAAGAAAAACAAAAGGGGCAGAATGTAAGGAAGAAACCCTCTTCCTAAGAAATAAGTTAGTAGAACTTTTGTAGGGATACAGGCAGACCCTGAGGAATTAGTGGTAGAAGAAGCAGTAGTTCAGGATGAAGATGTAATTCCTGTAGAAACACACGAGATGGTTGATGCTGAGATATAGACAGACACTCTGATTTTAGAGGAAGCAACTCAGCTCTTTGACTAGAATGCTACTATTAGGAGACTGGAGGAAGAACTACTACAGTCTCAATAAACCCTAACTCAAAACAGAGGCAAATTACTGACTATAACAGAGCAGTCCCAGGAACATAGTACTATCATGAATAGACTAGAAGTAGAGCTTGCATAGACCCAACAAGCATTAATTCACTCCAGAGAAGAAATGAATGAACATCAAGCATCCCAATCTCAGGCATAGGGTGACATCATTGATAAGCTAAAAGAAGAATTGGGACAAACCCAACAAGAATTAACTCAATCCAGGGAAGAGATGAGCACTATAGAAGAATACCAAGCATATCAATCTCAAGCACAGAGTGTCACCATCAATAGACTAAAAGCAGAACTTACACAAGACCAGCAAGCATTGGTCCAACACCAACACAGAATGGTAACTAGGACCGAATATCAAAGGATTGTTAAAGAATTGAAGGATATGATAGCAACAGAGGGTGAGACCTATGTTGTGCTCACCAAAGCCCAAGAGAATATCAAAAGGGTGCAAACCCAATTGGAAAATGCTTTGGAGCAAATCAAACACATCTGTGATGTCTACTCTGATGCCATCAATTGCAGAGCCCCTGCCACTAATTATGTTTTATTCTTGCTGGAATGGTATCTATTGTTGAGAGTGAAGGCCATCAGAGCAGGTAAACCCATCTCATTTACCATTGTACCAGAATTTATTTCATGTTTCAGAGATCAGGAAGAGAAGGTACAATACCTTCTATGTGAATTATATTTCCACAATTTCATTTTGGAAGAAGAGAGAGGAGACAACCCTGGTCCTTTCATAGGGGACATACAGTTCCACGCATTCCTGTCCTTTCCTAGGAACCAGGTCAGATGGGGTAAGACTCAAAAAATGTTCATAAAGAGGGAAACTAGTTTAGATCTTTGGATTAGAGGAGAGCCTCCAAAATCCTTCCCAGGCATCATGTGACATAAGAACTTCATGAAAAGGGAGGGGGTCATGGACTCATTGGCACCTATCCATTTACAGGTCATCCATTCAGGTATCACATATTTTAGAGAACTCAAGGAAGAAGCTCTTGCTACTTCCAAGCTAAGATGGGATGCATCCTCCGATGAGGTTAAAGGTAGAGATCCCTTTGGATATAGGAATTTCTTTGCAGCAACCTTCAAAGTGGAAAGTTATTCTAGACTACTCCAGGAGGAAAGGCCTATTTGGATGGGATTCAGGTATAACCCCCCTCTCCTCTGGTTTCCTCCAAAAACTTACCAGAGGTATTATCAAATTAATAAAAAGAGACATGATGTTGCTTTTGATGAAATCAAAAGAAGCAATGGTTTCAGGAGACCTGGTGAACCAAATTTTCCTCCCTACAATATAACTGCTTTACATGTAAAATTCCATCTTGCATGAGGACATGGAAGAAGGTAAGTTGGGGGGTATGTTGGGTTACGAAAAAGGTATAAATATCTTCCTTTTTCCCACAGTTCATGATATGATTTTGATTGACTCTTCAGATAGTTAGGGATAAATAGGAAAGAACATGGTTAATATGTATCTTAGGGTTTTTATTGAAGTTTTATTAAATAGATTCTAATTTACGATTCGAATGGTTTGATTTTGTTGCGGAATTGGATAAATAATTGTCAAAAATAACCAAAGATATATTGGCTATGCGCAAGCTATTGGAGGTTGAAGACTTTTTAGGTGCAAAGCAGTTTTGAAGATAATGCATTTTCTATATTGTAACTTTATAATAGTAAAGAAATCCTGAAGATCTTTCGATCCTCAGGATAGCTTGATTTACCCAGACTATTGTAATATATAAGAGGGTAATAGATCCAGAAAGAACAAGAAAAAAATGCATTCAAGTATTTAGATTCAAAAATGCTCTGCACAAACAATTTTTGTAAATGTTTCATCAGCTATGGAATCAATGAAAGTTTTGAGTGTTTCTACCATTTCTGTGTTCTGAGTTTCTCATAGCAGTACTTGTGAAGATTGAGGGCCCAGTCTGAAGGAGCTATTGTCTCATTCTGTAATAGTATTAGTTTGAAGTTTGATTTCTATTTTGTGATTCAGATCTCTTTTACAATAGCCAAGGATAAATGCATAAGTGTGTTAATGATTTTATGATTGTTTTCATATAGAAGACATGAATTTCCCTCAAGTATTAATGATTGCCATTAGGATTTCCATTTCTGAAGTTGTTGGTTGACAGTTCCTCACATTTTCATCCGCGTTGTTCCTTTTCCTTAGATTTACGATTGATGTTCCTTTCGGTTAAAGTTACAATAGTTGTTCCTTTCGGTAAAAGTTACGATAGATGTTCCTTTCGGTAAAAGTTACATTAGTTGTCCCTTCCGACTATATTACAATTGTTGTTTCTTTCTGTAGATAGAGTAATTTGTTATTTCCTTTCGAGTAATCAAAATTCATAATTAATAGTTAATTCTGCAAGTCCTTACTTAGAGTCAATTACTTCTTTTTAGTTAAGAGAATTCAATAGATTGATTAGTTCCTTTCCACTTTATAGCATCTTAGTAATGAGATTTCAATTCCATTAGTTATTAGAATCTTTGGTGAACATTTGAGGAACTTGATTGTTGATGAACTCATATTTGGTTTAACTACACAATTTTAGGCTACCTGCATAGACTTTGCTGATATTATTGAGATAAAAGACAAATCTTTGGGTTGATGAATTAACGTTAAACTAAGGTTGTTTTTAGGACATCTTTAGACACCAACAGCTTGGTTCCTTGATCTAATTTGGGGAAGGAGAATCTGGTGAGGTTCATGTTGATCTCTTTTCCTTTACAAAGTTGGATCTATGGCTTGGTGCATTTATGAATAATGGAAGAAGCTAATAAACAAGAAGAAGAGTTGGTGGACGTAGCCCCACACTGGGGTGAACCATGTATATCATGTGTTATGGTGCTTTGTGAAATGTGCGCATGATGTTTATGATTATTTCTTCTTAGTGCACTGTTCTTGATGTATGATAGATAAATATATGAATGCCTAGTTCTTTATGATGTGAATGAATGTTAGATCTGAACTTATGCTAAGTGTTTAGAAGTGTTTGATCTATTTATCACAATGTTGTTTTGTATTTCGGGTTTAATCTACGATGTGAATGAAAGTTAAGAAATAATGCATAATATTGTCTAAGTTATCTGTTAAAGTGTGTAATTACATATCTATGTCCCAGCTAGGTTGTAGACACTTGAGTCCTACAATGCCCCCTGCCTCTACCTCAGGTGAGACTTCATCTTCTTCACAGGTGTTGCTGAAAGGGCTAGTAGTTAGGGTTTTGTTGGTGTGTTGTTGAAGAGTTGAACCCTGGGTTTTCCCCTATGCCAACAAATTACATCACGAAATCATCCATGATCTAGATCAACTCTATCCCTACCACACACCTCAGAAGGAGAATAATCTCCCATGAAGAAGAGTAGTTTGGAACAAGTCTCCAAGTACGAGAAAAGCCTATATAATGATGCCATTTGATGGGTAGCCCCTGAATCAAACACCCAAACATTAGGAAAAGATAAAATATCAATTAATGCATGACCATTACCTATTTCTGATGATGGATTTT
>ML777595.1:929627-942577 GCA_009831015.1 Picea engelmannii | reverse complement strand
CATAAGGTAGGGAGATACCCATGAAGGGTTGAAGGCCGAGGTCCAGTTGTTCTGTGCATCCCCCCTTGAGGCACCCACCTCTTGGACGGGATCCAGCCCGTGACCCATTTCTTAGGCCAAAAATCTAAATGTCGCACTTTGACCGAGGTACCTAGTGACCAAATTTAGGACATCTAACCAGGTGGCGATTGTGGGCTGCAATTGCACCTTGATTGGATTTTGTGTGGCTATTGGGAAGTATCGCTAGCTCTTTTGGGATATGCCCCCTTTACCCCTCATTATAACCAATTATTTCATCCTTCACTAGTTTCTCTTCCGGTGACTTTAGACCCCATTGTTGAGTACTATTGGAAGGTCCAGTGCTATTTGAGAGGAAGGACGTTACATCTTTTAGGACACGAGCATTTTCTTTATTTTTTGATTCCCCCACGCGGACAAAACCCTCTTACCCACATATATGCTTTTTTCTCATTTTATGTATGATGCACATCTGATTACAGTTTGATTTGGATATATATATTGTGTAAACATTCAACGCAAAGGATTTTTGTGTCTATATTTCTCTCACCACTTGTTGCACACATTCACACAACTAGTATGACATCATAGGGGAACCACAGAACCCCCGTTGTTCACGACGCTTTCTCAACCTCCCTCCTATCTTAGGGGGAGTATCTGGTCGTACCCGCTCATCGGTACCTCCTTCACACACTCCTGTGAGTGCTACTATATTAGGATCAGCTTTGCTTGGTTCTACATTACTTGGGTCAACTTCCCAAGGTCATCCGTTCACTCACTCTCCTTTACAACGAAGCAGGGGACCCACTTCCTCTCAAGGAGGAAGCACCAACCCACCTAGTCCCCATCAAGGGTCGGGTTCAAAACACACTATGGTTGGAGCTAACCCTCCCACCCCACTACAGATGTCATATTTGGCCTCTCTCAACATACCAGATCTCACCAATCTCACCAACGATCCTATATTGCATGACGCCACATGGCCTACAATGCCAACAAAACTTCCTTCAGACATACCAAAATTTGAAGGGAAGGTAGGGGATGACCCCGCCAACCATGTCATGAGCTTTCATCTATTGTGTTATTCCAATAGCATTATGGATGATTCCATCGGACTGCGATTATTTCAACGCACACTCACTGGCCCATCAGCCAAATGGTATGTCGAAGAAAAATCAGGATCCCATGCGACCTTTGAATCATTGGCCAAATAATTCTTGACCTTCTTCCAATTACCCATCCTCCATGACAATGGTCTAGAACTACTGTCTAACTTCAAACAAACCTCAGCCACACACATTGCTGACCACATTCATGAGTGGCATAGGCGACGCAATTTGTGTAAAGAAGAAACCACCAAGCAACAATGTCTCGACTGGTTTCTTAGATCACTTGTCTCTCTCCTAGGAAAGGATGTAGCTTCCACCTTCCCTCAATCCGAAGAGGAAGCCATAAGTAAGGCCCAATAATATGACCTCATTTATGCACAGTCAGGGTACTTATACACAGTACTTCCTGATCTTCCAAAACTTGTGCCATTTGGCCAAGACAAACCTGGGATGTCTCACTTAGAAGATGGACTAATAGGTGCCACCACACACCATGGTCCACAACCCCAACCACCACCGATGTATGGAACACCTCAATACCCACTGGCCTACGGGGGAACTTCTTATTACCCCCCACCCCCTTATCAACAACCATACCCTGTTTCTATACCTCCACCCATCAGTGGACCACCACCGACACCTCCCATACATCCACCTATTCCCACAAACAATGGTACTCCCTCAACATCAACTTATAGTACTAGTGAAAGCACTATGCCTTCCTATGTACCTTATGGATCGGTACCACCATAAAATCCATACTTCCCATTTCTTGGTCCCCCACAACCCATGGCTCCCCCATATCCTCATGCGGGGGTAAATTTTGTTTAACCCTCTGCTGCTCAACAATACCAAAATTTCGAACAGTTGAATACAACCAACCCAACTCATCCATCAAACAATGCCAAGAAGAAAGGACGGAACAGGAATAACAATAACCCAGGTCAAGGCAGGAATCAACCCCCCCAGCACCCACCCACTAGGGGAAACCAGACCCAAGGGAACCAAAACCCCCAAGGGGGCAATAAAAACAAACACCAAGGGCGAAATAATGTTAAAACCATATTCCCTTGTGATATTTGTGGTGAGTTCGATCATTACACTCACCATTGCCCCCAGATCACTGATTTCAAATGGTTGAAAGACTCGGGTAGCCTTCCCCATTCTCCTGCACAAACTGCCCCTCAACAGGCACCACAACAATACGTGCAACAACCCCCTCCCGCCGTACTGCAAAATCCTATTCCACATCAAGGTGTGATAAACACCCAACAGGATACACAACACCCCCCACCTCATGTGGGCCAATACCACGACCCCAACAATCCAGCAGAGCATACAATTCTCCTCACCAGTGAGGAAGAAATTCTTCTACAAACGCGTAATCGTCAGTATCATACACCAGCTGAGTCTCCTCCCATCTCTTCAGAGACAAACCCTACACCGACGGGACCCCCATTGGTGATCCCTCGCCCTTCCGCCGAACCACCACTATGCATCCCTCACATCCCCTTACGCAGGAATGTCCACAACCCACAGGCTAGGGCCGCTCATAACTATAGCTTGGTAGACGACTTAGCACAATCCCCAGCTGCCATGTCAGTCTTGGAAGTCCTCCAGACTTGTCCTATGCAGTGGAAATATCTACTTTCCGCCTTGGGTTCAGTCGACCCTGCAGATACTCGACTCATCACCTTTGATCTTGATAGTGGAGAACCTCATCTTCCCACCTTGATTTCTTTTCAAATACCAGTGAAAATATGGAACATCACAGTTCATCGGTGTATCATCGATGAAGGTGCCTCTACATGCATCATGTCCAAAACAGTATGGCAGAAACTTGGTTCCCCGTAACTCATTCCCTCTGCCATCACATTACGAGCTTATGACGGACGACCATCCTCTCCTGAAGGGCTTTTCCAGAATGTCCCCATTGAACTCGGGGGCAAGACTATTCTCATTGATATCGAAGTTATCGACGCTCCGCTCGATTATAATATCCTGTTCGAGTGTAGCTACATGTATTCTATGAAGGCAGTGGCCTCTTCCGTCTTTCGGACAATGATGTTCCCCCACAATGGGAAGATCATGACCATCGACCAAGTCTCACATTATGAGCCTAACCCATCTGACAACCTCGATAACATTCTTCCTCTCATCCACACCAACCAAGACACATACCCACTCATTGAGATGGGTCCTGGGATTTTCAAAGACCCATCCTTGTTAGGGACGTACCATGGAGCACCACCACTCCTTCATTCTGCTAATCAAGTATGCGTTATCTCATCTAACGGAGCTCACACGGAGGATGCTCTTCCTCCTCAGGAGGCTTCAGTCATTCCTGACGTCTCAATAGTCGTAGAACCACTCCCATTGGCGCCTCCTACGCACTCGTCAACCTCAACAGTCCATGAATCCACATCCCCTCAAGGGAATAATCCCGTTTGGGAGACACTCCCCCAACCCCTCACCCAAATTCCCTTCTTTTACCCTCCCCCAGGTATTGAATCTTTTCAGGTATCCGCAATGCTCACACTACCTAATATGGTGTTAGGAATCCCAGTTTGGTATTTACACCCACCAGAGATGGTCCCTCGACCATCCCTTCCCCCACAGGAAGGACTTCCCATGACGATTCCCGTCCTTACCCCCACTACCCCCATACTCACTAACCCCCCTGCTATAGCTGGGGGCAGAAGGAAGAAGAAGGATCCCACCATTCCACTTCCTCCACGCATCCCACCACCTTGCGCACTATGTGAGAAAGAGGGCCGCCAAACCAACAATTTCCCATCCCTACCTGAATTACAGAATTTGATCCCCCTCAATATAACTCCCATAACACCTGCCACTACTGCTAGTCCCACTACTACCACCAACCCTTCCAATATTAAAGGGTTGAGGACCAAATATGCTTGTGCTATATGTTCAGAGTATGGCCATTACATCCACCATTTCCTAGCACTACCACACTTTCGACAGACATTAACGGTCGTGCGCCAGAACTTTCAAAACAACCCACGCCCTGCTACATCCTCTTCGAATATCACTGACATTCGCTATGTCACCACTTCAGTCAATGAACGTATGAGATGCCCTTGCTCTCTTTGTGATTCATTAACTCATTTTACATACCATTGTCCTATGATCCTTGCATATAGGCAACGTCGATTGGCCATGCTTCACCGACCCGCAGAGGCGATAATTGACATTACTTCGTCACTCGAGGATATTCATGTCATTTCTCCAGAGCCCAAGGCACTCCCAACACCTCCATGGTTCTTAAATGACGTCTCTGAGGATTTAACCCACAACCCCCCCAACTCTCCTGCTTATTCCCCTACAGACACTCTCCACCCAACCACCATGGGTACCCCTCAGTACTTCAACATATGGTTTATGTCGAGTGAACCCTCATCATCTCCTAGCATTGCTCTCTCTGCTTCTCCATCAAGGGGCAACCATGCTGTCACCGAGATCACTCCTCATGACCACTTGTATTCCCAATGTTTTCAATGCGATGAGGAAATACTTGAAGAGCTAAACTACCCAGACTTGCCCTGGGATGCACTACATCACCACACACTCTTCTCTCCACATGCATCCCTCATGCCTCCTAACCAAAACCCCATTTACACGGTCGAAACCAAAGATTTCATCCCATCCGGGCCTATCGATTGGTTCAACAATCCCATTCCTGCCCCTGACGCTTTTGAAGAAGGTAATATGGACAACATTTCCCCCACCATCAAAATCGACATTTCCATTAAAAATGGCATCGTCGAAGAAATCATCATTGGAGTTGCTTGCACTCCTCAGGAAATCGCCGCATATAAAGCCCTCTTCCAGGAATATAGATATATTTTCGCCTGGTCATACACAGAAATGCCTGGCCTCAACCCATCTATTGTCAAGAATCACATCGACACCTGGCCTGACATCACACCAGTTCGCCAAAAACAGCGACCGCTACACCCATCCAAAGCCGCGGCTATCAAAGCCGAAATTGACAAATTACATACGACTAGGTTTATTTACCCCATCGCTTACACTTCATGGGTTTCCAACCCTGTACCCATCGACAAAAAATAGGGCATTATCCGCATTTGCACAGACTTTCGCGATCTCAATAACGCATGTCCCAAAGACAACTTTCCAACGCCTTTCATCGATCAAATTATCGACGACTGCACCAGCCACAAGGCTCTCTCCTTTATGGACAGATTCTCTGGATATAACCAAATTCAAATCTACCCAGCCGATCAGTATAAAACCGCATTCATTACCCCGTGGGGTACTTTTTCATATCGTTTCATGCCTTTCGGCTTAAAAAATTCCGGCGCAACCTTCTAGCGGGTGATGACATACATCTTTCACGATCTGGCCGAAATCATCCTCGCCTACTTGGACGACCTCACAGCTCGATCCAAGAAACGCACCCAACATCTCAATGATTTACGAATCATTTTTCAACGGTGTCGTCAGTACAACATCCGCTTGAATCCTCTCAAGTGTGTGTTATGTGTCACCATCGGGAGCCTCCTCGATTTTATCGTTTCCCAAAGCGGTATTACCGTGGACCCCCTCAAAGTCAAAGCTATCACCAAAATTCCACCTCCTCGGAATTTACGGCAACTTCAGAGTCTTCAGGGCAAAGCTAACTTTCTTCGATGCTTTGTCCTAGATTACGCCATACGTGCACATGGTTTCCTTCGCATACTACGTCACGACATCCCCTTTCACTGGGGCGACTATGCCCAACAGTCATTTGACGATCTTAAAGCAGCACTTTCAAATGCACCTTTAATTAGTGCACCTGACTATAATCGCGACTACATCCTCTATGTATCAGCATCAGCTGTATCAGTAGCCGACATCCTCGTCTAGCTCGGAGATGAAAATTGTAAACATGTCATTTACTACGTTAGTAAGAACCTCTCAGGACCACCCTTGAAGTACAAACATGAAGAGAAACTTTCTCTTGCAGTTGTCCTCGCAGTCCAGAAACTGCACCATTACATTCTGCTTTTCACCACCAAGGTCATCACAGATTCCAACCCTATGCAATATTTGCTCAGTCGTCGACAAGTTAACGGAAAATTCGCTCGATGGATCATTATCCTTCAGGAGTACGACCTCAAGTTCTCAACACCTAAGAGTAAGAAGGCCCTCGTTCTCGCCGAACTTGTCACGGCCCTCCCCTTTGACACCACCAGTACCCCCGTCAACACCGACTTTCCTGACGAACATCTCTTTTACATCGCTTCGGATGATCCTTGGTATGGTGACCTTCTCGTCTACCTACGAACTCAAAAGTTTGGTAACCACCTTTCACGAGATGATCGACGATGTATTCTCCATTAGGCCCCCCGCTATCTCCTCATCGGAGACATCCTATACCGGTGGGGCGTCGACACCGTTCTTCGTCGATGTCTAACTATTGACGAGGCTGACAGAGTCTTAAATGACTACCACAGCGACGCATGTGGGGGCCATATTTCGGGTATATCCACTGCTCAAAAGATTATCTGAGCCAGTTACTTTTGGCCTACCTTGTTTCATGATTGCATTCATGTCGTGAAACGATGTGAGCAATGTCAGCTCTACACCAACAAAGCCCGGGCTCCCCCCGCTCTTCTCCACCCTGTGATTACAGCTGACCCTTTTTGCAAATGGGGCATCCACTTTATGAATTTCAATCCACCCTCCAGCAATGGTCACAAATACATCGTTGTCGCCGTTGACTACTTCACCAAATGGGCCAAAGCTATGACCACTTTCAACAACACCACTGACACTGCAGCGCGTTTTTTCTTTAATCACGTCATATCCCGTTTTGGAGTACCACTCCAACTCATTTCCGATCATGGGAAACACTTCGAGAATGAGATCTTCATTGAACTCTCATCTCATTTAGGATTCTCTCACGAGTTTGCCTCAACATATTACCCTCAGTCAAACGGACAGGTCAAGGCAGTGAACAAAGTCCTCAAGACCATGTTACAGTGCACGGTCAATAAACATAAAACAAATTGGCATCATATGTTATTTTCTACACTATGGGCTTATCGAATGGCAGTAAAGACCGCCACTGGTTTCACGCCATTCCATTTAGTCCATGGGGTCGAGGCAAATCTTCCCATCGAGTGCAAAATTCCCACCTTACGCACCGCAATTGAGCTATTACCTGACACTTCTCTAATGGAGCAGCGCTTGCTGAACTTAGAGTCGTTGGATGAAGATCGTCGATCTTCATTACAGAACAACGAGGCAACTAAAAAATGATCCAAAGCTACCTTTGATCGCCATATCAACCTTCGATCATTCCGCGAAGGCGACCTCGTCCTGGCCTATGATATCGCTCATGATACCTTTGGCCATGGAAAATTTGAATCACTTTGGCATGGCCCTTACATCATCCAACATTGCCTCACCAAAGTCGCATACATCCTGGCCTCCCCCGAAGGCCTCTCGCTCAAGGAACCCGTCAATGGGTTATATCTCAAGAATTTTTATGCTTAGAAGTAGTCATTCTACTTTAGGTTATTTTTTCTTTTTAGTGTTTTTAATATTTTTTCTCCTACCCTCTCGTCTAAACTATCCTTTGTGCTATTGACAGATGCTTCCTCCACTAGCCTACCACATTGGTTACACTGATGGTGCCAACCGTTGGACACAAATTCTCGCTTCGGCTGCTTGGGATCTCTACACCCCCTCACATGAAATGCTACATTCAAACGGCATATGTTTGGGGCCAGCCACCAACAACCAAGCCAAATACACTGCTGTCATTGGCCTCTTGGCCGATGCCCAACGTCATCATATTCATCACCTTAGCTTCTTCCTCGACTCTCAGCTAGTTGTTCTCCAGCTCAACAATGTGTACCGCCTACGCGATCCATGCCTCTTTCGCAAATACTTGCAGGTTAGATTGTTATCTCGGCATTTTGATTCCATTACATTTACACATATTCCAAGACAATTGAATCAAACAACATATCAACTAGCTAACATGGTGTTAGATTGGCATATATCACATCAATCTACACATACATAAATAGCTCACAAATCCTGTCACAGCATATAGATAGAATAGACATCATCATAATCATCAACAAAAAACACATGTAGACAACATCAGGATCTCAAAATATGTATACTCGTATATATATAAAGGCCTATCAGGCCATTCGAATGTTTACATAACAAAATACATGTGCCCGCAGGCCATCATAGCACCTCGGTACAAAAATCGGCTCACTAGCCTATATACAAACAAAAACATATACATCATGGTTCCTCTATCGCACCACCACCCGCTCCTCCCTCAGAAGGAGGTGGTGACCCACCACCACCTACCCCAGGAGGTGGTGGACCACCCATAGGACCCTCCTGCCCCGGCGTCAGGCATCCACTCATCATCGCCGCAAGCACAGCTGCTCGCCGCACTATGGCCCACCATGGTGGCGGCACCCACACACACTTCTCCAGGAAGCTCTCATCCTGGATACGCGTCCAGATGCCCTCAAGAACATCCTGCAACACCTCCAGATGATGGCGTATGTCATCAAAATCAACTCCGGCCGCCGTCGGAGGAGCATGTGATGGCCCCGCACCAGGGTCATTGAACTGATGCCTCCTCGCTGCCCTCTCGGGCTCAGCAGGTTTCTCCACGACATCCTCCCACCGACATCTCTCTCCCTGCGGTCGTCTCTCCAGCTCTCGACGAGCCGACGCTCTCTGCATCTCCACCTCGCGCTCGCGAGGTGCCACATCTGCACATGCACAAAACAACAAACAACAGATAGTATCAGCATCTATATCACATACATATGGACTGATATCTCAAAAGAAAACATAAATCAAAAACATACACAATACTAAATGTACCTCAATGGTCAAACACCTCCCCTGGAAGTAGCACCATGTCCAGGTCACCCCGGAAGTCAACTCCAGCATAGGGGTACCGAAGTACTACCTGCGATATCTGCCTCCATATCCGTGCCACCTCTGCTGAAAAGTAGTGGCCACCTTTGCCACCACCGTGGCGAACCAAAACTGTAGACCACCGCCTCAATTGTGGCTCTCGTGCCCCCGGTATGTCCAACAGAACCCTCGGGCGCAACATCAACACCCTCTCTAAAAACCATGCCACTAGGATCGACCCAAAGGCAAACTCTCCTACACCTGTGGACCGACAGCGATCCAACTGCGCGATCATCTGTGCATGCAACGTCAGTCCCCACGCGAACAGCTCGCCGCCCACCACTCTCTCCAGCACCAATAGCTAGCCACCACTAATCCGTTGGGTCAAAAGTGACCCGTATACACGAACAATCATCGTCGCTATGCAATGATGAGCCAGGGAGTCTGTAGCACTAATGCTCACCACAGTCCCAGAGATGAAGTTCTCACTTGAGAAGTATCATTGGCCGATCGTAACAAGGGTTGTATCCCTCGGCAGCACAGGCTCTGCCGGTAGGGGCGTTCCCCGAAAGGGGAGCCCAGTCAGAAAATATACATCCTCCACCGCAGTGAAAGGGATCTGCTCTCCTCGCACGAGGAAGCAGTGAAGCTCTGGACTCCACATCTGGAGTAGGAACTGTAGTAAATACTCCTATCCCCATATCAACGGGAACTCAAAGAACTTTAGCAACCCACAAGTTGTCAAAGTCGCCCGCACCCCAGGCCCCTCAATGGCCACAGTATCTCGCAACTGGGCCCAGTCTCTCTCTCGCCACCGCACTGGCATCATCACTGATGGCCACCTGCAACCAACACAGAGTCCTATATCAGCTCAGATAACCATCAACAACATCAAACAGACTCATTTTTTACCCTTCAAAACTTTCCTCCTAGGCGCGGTTTCTGTTCCCACAGGCGCGCACACATGCGCGCCTGTTCAGCACACATGCACACATATATGCGCGCCTGTACATCGAATAGGTGCGCCTCAATGCGCGCCTATTTACTTCACAGGCGTTCTCTTAAGTGCTCCTGTTCACGATACAGACGTGCACCAGTGCGCGCCTGTCAAACCTACAGGCGCGCACTAATACGCGCCTATTCACATCACAGGCGTGCCCTTCGGGTGCACCTTAATTTCCATTTACCGCGCACCCATGTGTGTATATTCGGTGTACAGGAGCGCATGTATCCACGCCTTTCATGGAATCGCCCGCACATGTGGGCCCACACCTCATAAAAAACCCCCTAAATACCTCTGTACGACCCCCCGTACAAGACCTGCCCAAAAATTGAAAACATATTTCTATGCAGGATGATCATACCACTAACCTGATACTCGCAAAACGTCGATCGGATGCCTCGTCCTCCATGAATCTCCAAATCTCCTATGAAATCTGTTTGTCCAGTCACTGTTGCAGCAAGTACAAATGAGGTGGCAATGTGGGCCCTACAGCTATATATAGGCCTCTTTCCAAACTTCCACTCACCATTCCAGGAGCCCAAGGTGTCCATTTTTCAAACCATCTTCAACCACGGGATCAACATCCCGCCACCTACATCACAGCTATCTCTGGGTCACTTTTCATCCCGAGCCCCTGGGGCGCCTTTTTTTCATATCATGGTCAGGTACACACACACATTGTCACATTTATCTAATACATGCTCATATCTTTGATTCTCTTCAGATATTGTTCACTTTTGGGTGTTTGTTTCTCATATATGCAGGTACTTGCTCCTGATCCCTCGGCATCACCCCTTCAGGTATATACTCAACACCGGCATGTAGTCTTTCCCACTGTATTGCACTTGCATTTCCAGTCACACCCTCTGATGTTTACCTCTAGGATCTCCATTCCTGGCTCTGCAACACCCACGCCTCCATTTGCATCTTTGGTATTGTTACCCGGTAGCATTCTTACCCACATGAGTTGTCCCATTTATAGCACCTTTTGCCACTTTTTGACACTCATGCTATTTTTTTTTCATTACCCTTTAGGGATGGGAGTCCCGATAGTCTCTCATCATGACGTGAATCAGCCCCATACTCCTTCTCCTCATTTTGCTAGCTTTCCCACACGGGCTCCTAGATTATCTCTTTACGATTCTATTTTTTTACCTGCACTTCCACAGTATCATGAACCCTCCATTTCATCCACAATCAGTTTGCCCATCTACTAACCTACCCTCATTTCACCTACCTCATACAGAAACTCACCAATGGGGCCCCCACCCTTCATCAGTCTTCCAAGCACATTATGCCCTACGTGGGCCACCCATATCACACTAGGGCACCCATTTCTATATTTGTACATTTCTCCCCAAATTATTCATTATTTATTGTACAAAAGACTTTATTTCCAGTCATTACATTTTCTTTTGTCGTCACCATTGGCGGCTTGCTTCCTTTTGGCCACACGCAACCCATGTCCCCTTGGTTGGAGCATTACTTATCATCTACCCTTGTCGGCATCGTCCATATCTTCAGAGTACTCCACAGGTCACTTACCTCTACCCTCTGAATTTGTTCACCTTGTCTCGCCTCTCGCACAACTTATCACCGGTCTTGTTGTCCCCCTGACACTCGACCTTGTTACATGGTTGCGGCAACTTTTTATCTCATACATCCTCCAACCAAGGGCAGTCTTGAGTCTTCTCACTTCTTGACTTCATCCATGTACCTCTGCCACTTCCTCACCTCAGTAGATTCCACGAAGCCCTTTGCTTATGGGAGTCACGTTCCCCTTTTGTCAACATCAGCACAATTTTCCAGAAAGGAGACAGTATCTTGATTCTCATTCTCCATTCAATGAGAGATCTCGGACGACACAGGGTGAAACACCATTTCTCCCTGCTGTCGTTGGCCCCCATAACATTTGACACCAACACTTTCTCATGTTATGGTGGGTCGTACTTTGCGACTATTGCATTTATTTTTATCATTTGTCGAAGACCTCTGAACTGGGTAGGGCCATCAATGCCTGCATCATCGCCGATACTTATTATCGCGATCATTGCCTATTATTCAGAGTATGTTCCTTTACAAAATTGTCTTCTACCTTTATCATCACCTCCCCCGAGGGCGCTGCAGTTGTCTACACCAACACTTCAGTCATCTTTTTTCAGAGTTACATAACACGAGAATGGGGCATGCCCACCTCGTTTGTACACGGTTTTCTCTTTTTTTGCACAACTCTCAGAAGGTTGGGTCCTATTGGTTCCTTTTTTCTCCAACGGATCGCTCTGAACGATCCCACTATTGCTCTCTCTTACAAAAACATTCTCAGTAGAAGAAACATTGATGTATTTCAGCTATACGTATGCTCCTAACCTCATCCATCAGGGGGCATCTGTTATCACTGGAATTTTGTCCGCACATGGCGACAAGAACTCAGCATCGTCAAACAGTAATGAAGTCATTCATGGCACTGAATTAATTTCACAGCATTCCAAAAAGGTCAAAAACTATACAAAGTAGTAAAAATTGAAGAGCGCTTTATAGAAGTTGGGTGCACGGGCACATGCGCGTAACAGGAACGTACCATGCGTGCATACGCGCACGATGCACGGTTGTTGGCGCAAAAACCCGCGCACCTACTAAACGACGCATTTATTGAATTGGTCGGCCTCCCAACCACTTATGGATCAGCTCCCAAGCCAATTTGACCCTCAAATCTGAGCTAAATCCGAATGGTGGGTTGTTCAAAGACCTAATAATGCCCTAAAGAGCCTCTTTTCACACTACAAAGGAGTTACACAATAACCCAATGCAATGCTATAAAAAGCCATGAAGAAACCTCATTTTCTCAAGGAATTTCATGTAATGTTATGCTGCCTAGATTGTTTTAAGGACTC
>ML777595.1:880491-929461 GCA_009831015.1 Picea engelmannii | reverse complement strand
AGTCCCCTTTCTTCATTGTGCTTTGATTTCATCAATAGATCAGCCTAAAAACATTGGTGATATTGGTCTTTTTGTGTTTTGTTATCTTTATATCCATATGCTTATAATTTTAGTTTGTTTTAGTTTAATTCTTGCTTATAGTTTTGTTTTTCTTTCTCTAACTCTTTCCTCTACAGCTGTCATGCTTAGCAAGACCCAACTGGGCATGTAAACACCTCTTATTTTCTCACCAAGGTGATGAAAAGGGCCACCCATATCACACTAGGGCACCCGTTTTTGTATTTGTACATTTCTCCCCAAATTATTCATTATTTATTGTACAAAAGCCTTTATTTCCAGTCATTACATTTTCTTTTGTCGTCACCGTTGGCGACTTGCTTCCTTTTGGCCACACGCAACCCATGTCCCCTTGGTTGGAGCATTACTTATCATCTACCCTTGCCTGCATCTTCCATATCTTCAGAGTACTCCACATGGCACTTACCTCTACCCTCTGCATTTGTTCACCTTGTCCCGCCTCTGGCACAACTTATCACCGGTCTTGTTGTCCCCCTGACACTCGACCTTGTTACATGGTTGCGACCACTTTTTATCTCATACATCCTCCAACCAAGGGAAGTCTTGAGTCTTCCCACTTCTTGACTTCATCCATGTACCTCTACCACTTCCTCACCTTAGTAGATTCCACGAAGCCCTTTTCTTCTGGGAGTCACGTTCCCCTTTTGTCGACATCAACACAATTTTCCAGAAGGGCGACAGTATCTTGATTCTCATTCTCCATTCAATGAGAGATATCGGACGGCACATGGTGAAACACCATTGCTCCCTGCTATCGTTGGCCCCCATAACATTCGAATCCAACACTTTCTCATGTTATGGTGGGTCTTACTTTGCGACTATTGCAGTTATTTTTATCATTTGCCGAAGACCTTTGAACTGAGTAGGGCCATCAATGCCTGCATCATCGCCGATACTTATTACCGCGATCATTGCCTATTATTCAGAGTATGTTCCTTTGCAGAATTGTCTTCTGCCTTTATCATCACCTCCCCCGAGGGCACTGCAGTTGTCTACACCAACACTTCAGTCATCTTTTTTTAGAGTTACATAACACGAGCATGGGGCATGCCCGCCTCGTTTGTACATAGTTTTCTATTTTTTTACACAACTCTTAGAAGGTCGGGTCCTACCGGTTCCTTTTTTCTCCAACTGATCGCTCTGAACGATCCCACTATTGCTCTCTCTTACAAAAACATTCTCTGTAGAAGAAACATTGATGGATTTCAGCTATACGTATGCTCTTAAACTCATCCATCAGGGGGCATTTGTTATCACTGAAATTTCGTCCGCACATGGCGACAAGAACTCAGCATCGTCAAATAGTAATGAAGTCATTCATGGCACTGAATTAATTTCACAGCATTCCAAAAATGTCAAAAACTATACAAAGTAGTAAAAATTGAATAGCGCTTTACAGAAGTTGGGTGCGCGCACACATGTGCATAACAGGAACGTACCATGCGCGCATACGCGCACGATGCGCGGTTGTTGGTGCAAAAACCTGCGCACCTGCTAAACGAAGCATTTATTGAATTGGTCAGCCTCCCAACCACTTATGGATCAGCTCCCAAGCCGATTTGACCCTCAAATATGAGCTAAATCCGAATGGTGGGCTGGTCAAAGACCTAATAATGCCCTAAAGAGCCTCTTTTCACACTACAAAGGAGTTACACAATAACCCAATGCAATGCTATAAAAATCCATGAAGAAACCTCATTTTCAAAAGGAATTTCATGTAATGTTATGTTGCCTAGATTGTTTTAAGGACTCCATCCTTGACAAGACCACTTTGGCACCATTTCATTGAGAAATCCACCTCTCCATTGATTGGATTTGCAAAGGAGTTCTTTCATCACCATTTTTATTTTTCTTGTTGTAAGGAGAGCAAGTTTGTGAGGGTCCAAGAGCCTTCCTTTGGAGCAAGAAGGGACTCATAGTCCCCTTTTCTTCATTGTGCCTTGATTTCATCAATAGATCAGCCTAAAAACATTGGTGATATTTGTCTTTTTGTGATTTGTTATCTCTATATCCATATGCTTATAATTTTGGTTTGTTTTAGTTTAATTCTTGCTTATAGTTTTGTTTTTTCTTTCTCTAACTCTTTCCCCTACAGCTGTCATGCTCAGCAAGACCCAACTGGGCATGTAAACACCTCTTATTTGCTCACCAAGGTGACGAAAAGGGCGGAAACAGTGGTTTATGTTCCCATGGTTTTGGAAACCCATGGTATTTTCCCATGGTATTACCTATAGGAATCCACCGGCTAAAAATAGACTTGCTATGAATACAATTCCTCCTAAACAGTAGGAAAAATGGGAAAAATGAGTATGTCACTAAGTATGTAGTTGAGCATGTACCCCAACAGGAAATAGGGTTGTCAAAAACTTTAATGGCACTCTAATTGTCACAGTAAATTGTATTCTAGGTCTGTATAAGAAATCGAAGTTTACCTATAAGTTGGAAAATCCATACTACCTCTTTACATCCATGAATGGTGCCACGATATTATACTTATGTAGTCTAAAAGGAGACTACCTTATGTTTTGTGCATGACCAAACCAATGGTCCAGTGCCGAAGAGAAACAAATAATCAAAAGTGTACTTATGATAATCACTATCACCTACCTAGTCATAGGTGGTGAAGCTGACTATAAAACATGAACTTCTACAATACTTGATACCAAGATGAGTGGTACCTTTGAGATAGAGAAAAATTCTTTTGACTTATTTCTAGTGGATTTCTCTAGGATTCTACATAAAAAAAGAAACCATACTAACCACAAAGGAAATTTTAGATCAATTTTGAGTAAGAAAAATGATACTACCGACCAGTTGTCGATAGATTGTAGCATCGACTTTAGGTGTTTGACAATTTTTTCCAATCACAACTCTAGATTGAAAAGGAGTAGCACATGGCTTAAAATTAACCATGTTAAAACGTGTCAAAAGATCCATTACATATTTAGATTAAGAAATGAAAAACCCATGAGATAGTTGTATTACTTGAAGACCCAAAAAATAATGCAAAATACCAATATCTATCTTGTTAAAGGAATCATCAATTTGTTTCTTCAATCTAAGAATGAGATCAATGTTATTTCCAGTTATGACAAGGTCATCAACATAAAAAACAACAATAAAAGTGTTTCCATGAGTATGGATTACATATAATTTGTGATCAGATTCACAACATTTGAAACCAAGTTAAAGAAAAAAAATGTTGATCTTAGAATACCATGATCTAGGAGCATGTTTCAAACCATAAAGGTACTTCTGAAGTTGAAAAACCAGGGTATAATCTATCACAAAACCAAGAGGCTATTCCATGAAAATTTCTTCAAATAGGTATCCACAAAGAAAATGACTCTTCACATCCATCCGATGGATCTGTCATCCAAATCGAGCAGCAAGGGAAAGAATCAATCAAGTAGAGTTCATATTTGCAATAGGAGAAAAGGTATCAGTGTATTTGATGCCTTCTTGTTGAGAAACTCCTTTCACAACCAAGTGAGATTTATGACGTTCAAAAACACCTTTAGAGGTATTTTTTTTCTTGTATACCCATTGACACTTCATAATGTTCTTCCCTTGATGTTGGGGAACTAAATCCCAAGTGTGATTCTTCAACAAAGAATTCATTTCTATCTATATAGTTTTAACCCATTCAATTATTCCTTGGGCATCGAATTAGGTAACGGGATCAAAGTTTTCAAGAACATGAGTCATTAAAGCAATGTTTCCATGCTTCTTCAGACTACAATTTTGTCGACCTAAATAAATATCACCAACATCAAGACTAGTATCTTTAATGTTCTTGGAAGCCCATCTAGGTAGGAAAGAAAGAGGTGATTTTTTTTTCACTATATAAGGTTGATCATAATTTGGAATATTTTTGTTCAAAGGAGATGGAAGACCAGGAGAAAGGGAAATTGACTAACTAGTTGACTCAAAGGTCGAATCTCTAGTCGAAACAGTAACAGAGTTCGACTATCCAATCGAAGGACTGCAAAAATAGAATAGGAAAACCAAAGTTAAAAACAACATCAAAGTGATCATCCTGTAATAATCTAGAGGAAGAATTCAACAACTTGATGCTATAAGAATTCTCATCAAACCATACATTTCTTTTGGTAATTATCTATCATTTGATTGGGTCAAATAGTTGACAGGTTTTACACTCTTTAAACTATCCAATCATGATACAAGCATGACTCTTTCCATCCAATTTATTTCTAAAATCATTGTAAATATAATCCCATAAAACACATCCAAACACACAGAGGTGGTCGACTAAGGGAATCCTTCAACACAATCGCTTGACTAGAGTCAATGAAGGAAAAAAATGAAATTGAGATGCAATTGAGTAGATAGTTTTCACAATAGATAGATTCATCCTAAAAATAAGGAGGAAAATCATTGCCTTGTAAAAGAAATCTAGGCATTTCGAATAATGTTTGTGTTGATGGGGATAAATTTACCTACAACAATAAGGGGTACTCCCTGGTACATGGTCCCAATTAGACTATGTACCATTTTCTTTACGAGACCCATCTAGATTCAGGCCCAACCTCCATTTATAGTGATAAGGGGTGATTGGATGGTTGGTAAATGAAAACAGAAATGTATATGTAGTCTAGCTAGATGCATAAATAAATATATCTATCATATCCTAGAGAGGAGAAATCTACATTAACCAAATGAGTGGCTAAAAATTAAACTAATATTTGTAAATGAATTCATTTAGATAGTTTTTAAGAAGTCGCAAAGCTATACCACACATGTATGCAAATATATAATCACATTAGTCTAGATCATAGTATCACATACATAAGGAACTCATATTCTTAGAATAAAATATTATAAGAAACTAGCAAAGTTGGGACAATGATATCAATTTGCATAAGAAAAGTATATAGAAAAAAATATATTCTTACAACACATGTAAATAATGGACAATCTCTATCAGAACTAGCCCTGAGGTATTCTCAATTTTAGTTAACACGCTAATATCTCCAAAATATTTTAATGAGTATACAATGCTTGAAGATCCCCTTCAAAATGCACATCTTCCTTTACTTAAAGGAATTTGCAAAACTTGTTGAAAATGTCTTCTTGAATTCTCCAAGGAGCAGTTACAAAGCCTTTCATATTCCCTCACTGGATATTGACATGTGTAAGAGTCAGGATGAAACTAAGGGTAATTGGAAAAATAAAAATAGAATACAATTGTTAGAAAATCCAAATGTTCTATTTTGTCTCATTCATTTGATTCAGAATGTGTAGATGTAGTTGTAGCATACATTTTTTATGTTTCCTCTTCTTCTTATTTCCTCTATGATTCTTCACAAGATTTATCTTCATAGGCGATCCTTACTATGGCTTTTCCTTACTGTCTAGCAATGACTTCATCGCAATTCTAAGCTTCGTAGTGGACTTCCTCCTCCTCCCAAGAAGTCGAGGTATATTCCCAAGTGTGTTTAATTTGACTACAATAATACTTGACTATTTTCTTAGGGTCATGCCTCTGAAATATTTCCTCTTCAAAGACATATGAAAGTAGTGTATCTACTTTATCATAGGCCTATTTGATGCTTCCAAATGAGTATAATCCGACCCACATTGGAAGCTAGGGCTAGATGGGCTTCTTGTCTCAATACAACACCACCCCAACTCCATGAATTATAGTTTGATATGCAATTTCTTGGAGTACTAGTATATTGGGTACAAATCTCAAGAGTAGATGGGGGGATTTGGTGGCCCCATATATCCTTATGTAGGTTATGTTTTCCATAAGGTATTGTTACACGCCAAAATTACTCACTTCGATGATGTCTCATTATCATTATCACAAGTGTCGCCCTTTTGTCACACGTGCCGCAAAATCATATTGTCATCTCGCCTATGTCACATTACAGATGACATCATAAAAACAATTGAGATATCCTCTAAGATTTGTTAGAAGATGAAAATATATATTTTGGAAAAAAGTACAAACTTTTACCTTGAGAAATTACCATCATTAAAGTAGTTTTGGAGATCAACACTCCCATGCACATTTGCAAGGAGAAATAGTTCTCCTTGCCCTCTTAGCAGGGAGCGTTGCAATGCTCTGTGGCCCATTTTGAGGGAACACCGACCTGTTGAGAAAATATTGGGAACAAATCCCCCTTATCTCTAAAGAAAACTGAGAAATATCTGAGTCAGTTTGGTTCAAATCCAATTTTAAGGTTGGATCTAAGGGGAGTTCCACAACTGATGGAGTAATATCCTCAACTTATCCCAAGAATATCTAAGGTGGTTAAGACTCTCAAATCCTATGTTGTTGCAAGAGTTGGTTCTAGGCTATAATAGAGCCAAGACTTAGCACATTTTGAATGAAATAATAATTTTTTGATTGATCAGTCATATGAGGCTTCTAGAACTAGGTCCAAAACAAGTCTTTCAATCATTTATAAATCAGAAAAGAAAAGGCATAACCTCGTTTTCCTAATTTAATTAAAATAAGGAATATGGATAGAAGATAGGGGATGAAAGAGACTGAAACAAAGAGTTAGGTATCTAATTCCGATAAGTCTAATTTTTATTTCAACATAGGAATTACAAATAACTTCGAAAGACAATCATGCATATATATATAACTTATAATCTAGGCATGAACAATCAAGCTACAGGTCTTATTTTTCTCACAGCATAAACAAAGGAAAAGCTAAACCTAACAGGCTTCCCAATAAATGACTACAACAATGGTATTACTAAATTAGAGTCATTACAAGATGAATATGTAAAAGAAGGAAGAACGAATGAATGTAAACCTGAGAAAATAATACACGAAAAGAAAGAATTACATAGTGACGAGGTATATAATCTCTTGGCATTTTGTTCTATATTTGTTGAAATAAATGGAATTACAAGCCTATCCCCCAAAAGGCTCTCAGGTTGTTCCCCCCCTACTCAGATAGATCTACAATCTATTTATTTATAAAAAAAAATTCTCAACTGAAAAAACCTTTGGGTTACCCACAACCTCTGCCTAAAAATAGAATATGATTTTAATAGTATGCATACATTATTGGTTTTCAATTGGAGATGTTGGTGCTTCGTCTGAATCTTTGTTTGTTCACAGATGTATTTACTATATTTTTTCCAACATATATTTGTTACAATTACCATAATCATTGCCACTCTGATTGTTGTTGCTGATTGTTGTAACACTTTTTTATGCCTGTTAAAGCTTCCATGTTCTATTTCTTTTCATGAGATACAAATCCAGCATCCTTCATATTAGTGATATGGATTTACTGCAAAAAGAAGGATAGTTCTTATTGTTATGTACTCATTATCCAACAGTCTGTAATATGCCCTTGAGACATTCATCAATATCCCAAAACTACGCATTTTACAGCTCGAAATCCATAGGCACAAGTCTACCTCCATTCATTACTCAAATATATCTCTGGCATCATTATCCATATTTAAATGCATGTTAGATGTTCTTCGTTGCACTAGATGTTTCTCTGCATATGGGAAACAATTGGGAAAAATAAAAAGTTTCCAAAGACTATTATTGAATAGTACTACTCCCACTCGAACATGTCTACATCAGTAAACCTTTGACCCTTTTCTCTTGGCTTTCTCATTAAATATATAACATTGGGCACCGTTTTCATGAGGTTTCAAACCTAAACCATATGGCCATGAAAAATTTGTTTCCCATGCCTTCTTAGATGCTCATCTACACCAGTTACAAAAAAATCCTCTCGATTCATTACTACAGGCAATGGAATTATCATTTATGTACCATTTGCACATTAAGGTATTGATGCTAATAACGCACATGAAAACTTGTTATGTAACACAAATGAATTGCACAAGCTCTCTGTAGTTCAGGATAAACCCTTGCATTCCTCAACTCTTTTGCATATCCTTTATTTAACAATATGTTCTTGGAAAATACAAACCTATCAAAAACAAACTTAAGAAAAAAAGATTCCACTTGTAAGTTGTTCTTCATGATAAGAAATTTTAAATCAGTGTAATTAGTCGTGGCAGACTTGAACTACAGTGGTAGCAAACGAACGGGGCAGGGAATGAATTCTTCCAAAAAATTCCCATAAACATGTTTTGAGTAGATGGATTCCATGCTAAGCACTACCAAATCAAGATTCAAGTCATCAAAAACCTCTCAAATAATATCAATAGGATTCTTGCCTTCACCAAGTCTCTCCATCAAGCCAAACTCCTCAAAACCACCTTGAGCTAGATGCCAACAGATACTGGATAATCATGCATCATTATCTGCTATTGCATCCTTGCTATTTTCATCAATAACAACAACAATGATGTCCGCACCATATTTATTTTCCAATGCGTGTGAATACTCAAAATCTCGGATTCTGCCCCTTTTGTTTTTGACAGAGGGCGTTTTCGTTTGACATCTGGAACGTTTAACCCATCAACGTTTTATGCGTAAGGCTGGAACCCCGATTTTGGGCCATCAGGCTTTGGGGGAAAGGAGGAGTGGCTTATTAGCATTCTTCCGGTAGTCAAAATCCCAAAAAGGAACATGGCGCTTATGTATAACCCTTCTAGCGATTTTCTTGGCGCGTATTGTACTCTTTTTGGGCCTCCTCATGAGCTCTTCCTCCATGTGGCTTAATGTGTGGCACTTCAAAGCTTGGTCTCGCCCGACTGGTGTGATATCGTGGGTGTTTGGCCCTGGTGCTCCCATGGATTCTCTCCTTGGAGTTTTTTATGAGTTTTCTTGTGACTTGGCATGCGTATGGATTTCGCTGGATAGTTGGGAGATTGGGACATGAAGGATGGTGGACCCAACGATTTTTATAAAAGAGAATAGGTGCAAAGGGTTTCAATAAATCAAACTTTAAAGTCAAATAAAATATTGATTTGAAATTATATAAAATAATTTTAAAATAATATAAAAAACAAAACTTATAGTTTGGTTTTTTGTAATTTGACACTTTTAGGCTTCTTTTGACAATCAAAGAATTGCGAACTAAGACCAATAGGAGACCTTCGGAAACTTCAAAGATTTGATATTTTGGCCAATTGTGACGCAAGGCTTTGAGATTTTGATGGTAGAGAAACTCAATGAAAATGGCGATAGGTTTAGAGGTTTTACTACAATGGAAAGGTTTGCATCGGGTTGTGCAAGGACTTAATGGTTATACAATCTTACACCAAGCGATAAATTTCTAAAACTAACTAGCACAACTAACCTAAATTTCAGCGAAAGACACTAAGTTTAGAAATTTTCAATATTTGTTCCAACAACCTATATAAGGAGGCATTTTCATGGTGAAAGGGGGAGAATAATTAGTGAAACGTATTTTCATTTGGATGGTGGATCATTCGAGCAAGGGGTTGCACAAGGAGAGCTTGGTGAGGCTATTACATCTGCATCTACAATTTGTAAGAAACTTATTTTATTCTCATTAATACATATGCTTGGCATGTTTCCTTCAAGATTGTGTACATTTGCATGAGCTTGTCATTTGGATAAATATAGCTTTAAACTAATCATGGTAGAATAGAAAGTATGCTTTGTCTTCATTGTTCATTGGTTTGCAGGACTCGTTAAAGGACATGGAAATCAAGACCAACTTGAACCGAGTGAGGAAAAACTTCGTAAAAGGGTACTCATACTTTCTTCCTCTTCTCTATTGACTAGATTAGCTATGTTTAAAGGAAATTCAGTGTTCAAAGTTAGCACTTTTCTATCTTGGTTATAGGGGTCTAAGATCCAAGAGGGAAGTCACCTGTCCCAAATTGTTTCTGTTTACCCGTCCTGCATTTTTTAATTGATCCTTCACATTGTGAAGGAAAGCTATGCTCCAGTTGAACAACCTTGGCTCCACGCATTGTAGAGAATAAGACATTTGGGATCTTGAAGTCAAATGTGCACTGGTGATGCCAGCCAAATTAGTGATGGAAAACAAAATGGATTGAAGAGACAAATCTCCAACCTCTTTGATCATGATTCGGCTTCCAACCGATCGTGACCCTTGAATACAATGATTTTCCACATACACTTCTCCAGGCACCGAAACTTCCCGTTGTCCAGATAAAATGATGGGAGACCCTCTTTTCGAGAGGTCAGTCAAAAAGTATACGTCCTATAGCTCGATTTTGAGCATTTGTGGCCCAATCTAAAATGCCATTTCAACATCATTCCACAACCCAATCATATACTCAAGTAAAAGGATTTCCTTTTTCATCTTTTGCAGCTTAAAGTACTTGAGGAGGTCACAATTCCTCAAAGCAGCTCTCGTTTGGGGATTTTACAACATGACTATGTCATCGAGGTCATGCTCGTGCTCCTTCCACTCAATCATGGATTTTATCAATGCAAACTGCAAGAACATTCAATTAAGAACCATTAATCATCTCATCATAGAAAAAATTTGGGTAATTTTAGCTTAAATATTAGTTAAATTTTTTATTCTGCATCGACGCTCCCTTAAATGCATACACAAAGTGATAGCGCTACCCTGGAGTGCATACCAGGGCACTGAAACCATGGTCAATGCTCCCCTCAGCCCTTTGAGGGAGTGTTGATATGTTTCGGCACCTAGGGATTCCTACGACACCAAAAATGAAACAAAAAAACTACCTAAAATGAAATTTTATACCATACAAAATGTTTGGAAAGAGTTAAATACCAACCTGATCTGGATGAAAGTAGAAATGTCTGAGCGTAGCTCCGATCCCAACAACTTCAAAATTTCTCTCCAAAGTCAAATTTACCACTAATAGAATATTTTGGCACAAATGAAATGGTAAAAACATTTTTTAACCCTATTTCATTGATATAGACTCCATTTTTGCTAACCTATAGTCTATTTCAGGTTTTAAAATCATTTTGGAGATGTCACTAATACCTTGGAATGCAGATTTGTCATCACTTGCAAGTCTCGAAGCGATGTTATTTTGATTGACCTTGTCACATTGACAAGCATGGTCTTAGCTCCTTCTCATGCTAAAAAAAAACATGATAACGTAACCAAGTAGACTTTTATCTCCTTTTCGCACTCATAAGGATATATGAAAAAGGAACCCCCCAGAGTCTTCTTTAAGATCTTTTCAGACTCTCTAAACATGAAAAGATTGTCGAGTGATCTTGCATCCTTTCACACTCGTTTAAAAATGTTTTGAAAGGGCATCTCTTAAGTGGTATTTAATCTCTTTTTCTAACTTCGGAGACTAATATTACGAAAAAGGACAACCCTAGAGTCATCCTTAAATCATTTTTGGACTCTCTAAACATGAAAAACCACTGAGTTTTCCTTCTCTGGACCCATTAAAAACTACACATTGAAGGGCCCATATGGGACCGAACCGTTACTTCTTCTGGTTCGTTAAACAAAAGAAGAGGCACTTACTAAAGGTGAGTTATATCGAGCATGTGTTATCCTCCTCAACCTCATAAAAATAAAAATAGGTACCTGTCTATCTTGATAGGGGGGAAATTGAAGGAAGCAAGCCAAGTCATTTTTTTGGAAACATCACAGGTCACTCTTGCAGTCTCCCTTGAACATGAAACTTTGTCTTTAAATACATTTTAACTTGCTAAACCTATGCACTGAACCAATCATCTGATTTTATTTACTCCTTTGGGTCACCCGATGAAAGTCATAGTATCAACTGCATCATGTTTTGTTCTGTGTTGTGTTTCTGTCGTTTGTGCCTCAGTGTTCAAGGGAAGTATCCTCTTCGAGGGTCAACCATCACAAATTTCTAGTTTCAATACTCGTGTCAGTCCATACTCATTTTATTCACCAACTTACATCTCTATGTCAGTTTTGTGTCGTTGATGGGGGATACATCAAGGCTCTCCTTTGACAAGTCTTTTCCTGTCAACTTCAACACATCATCCAAGAATTAGACTTAGAAACAAGTTAGTACCTTGGGACCTGCATGCCTCAATGGTAGGACTCCTCACCTCCGATAGTAGGTTTACATCATTGACCTCTGATCGGATGATTCCATGAATGTTCGACTTCAACTCATCTATTCACATTCGTTGGATTGTATTATGGTACCTTGGGAGTCATTACCATCAATGATGATTTCCCTCGCACTTGATAAACGATTTAATCAATGACCGATAATCAAGTGGTTTCTACCATGTTATACATCAAAACATACATTCACATGGTTATATTTGTACCACATCAAGATCACTAAGAATGTAACCCTGGGTTGACTGTTCACTTTGATATCTACTTTACCCAGGCTGAGAAACAAGATCATTTGAGCACACTGATATATATATTGTCACATAGATTCACTTTGTATTGGTTTGTGTCTATGTTTTGTCATATCATAGATCCACTATGTAATTCTCATGGCTACAATTAGTTCATTTCATGGAAGTATAGATCCACATTGTATCTTTGGTGTCCATACCTTTCAGTCAATACGATTGTGAATCCAGAGTGTATTTTATGGTGGCCATACCTTGAAAGTCCTTTACCAATCAAGCATAGGTATGCATGCCTTGGGTTTGAAACATGTCATAACATTTTTCTAATGGTTGTTTGTAGCTTATACCAGGTTCTCTGACTCCATACCCTTTTCTTCAACAATCTACAAAGTACTTCAGTCATCAGTTGTTGTCTTATGAACTTGCACTTTGGGGGGAAATATGTTACACATCAAAATTACTCACTTCTATGATTTCTCATTATCATTATCGCAAGTGTCTCACTTTTGTTGCAAGTGTCACAAAATCATACTATTGTCTCGCCTGTTTTGCATCGTGGACGACATCATAAAAACACTTGAGATTTCCTCTAAGATTCGTTAAAACATGAAAATATATCTTTTGGCAAAAAGTACAAACTTTTACCTTGAGAAAATAACATCATTAAAGTATTTTTGGAGATCAGTGCTCCCCTACCCACTTGCAAGGAGTGTTATCTCTCCTTTCCCTCTTAGCAGGGAGAGCAATTCTCTATGGCCCATTTTGAGGGAGTGTCGAACTCTTGAGAAAATCTTGGGAACGAATCCCCCTTACATCTAAATACAACTGAGAAACATCCTAGTCATTTTGGCTCGAATCCAAGTTTAAGGATGTATCTAAGGGGAGTTCCACAATTGATGGAGTAATATCCTCAACTTATCCCAAGAATATCTAAGTTGGTAAAGCCTCTCAAAACCTAAATAAGGAGGCATTCTCATGGTGAAAGGGGGAGACTAATCAGTGAAAAGTATTGTCATTTTTATGGTGGATTGTTTGAGCAAGGGGTTGGACAAAGAGAGCTTGGTGAGGTTGCTACATCTGCATCTACACTTTGTAAGAACCTTATTTTTTTCTCATTAATACATGTTCTTGGCTTGTTTCCTTCAAGATTGTGTACATTTGCATGAGCTTGTCTTTTGGATAAATCTAGCTTTAAACTAATCATGGTAGAATAGAAAGTATTCTTTGTCTTCGTTGTTCATTGGATTGCAGGACTCATTAAAAGAATTGGAAATCAAGCCCAAATTGGACTGAGCAAGGAAAAACTTCATAAAAAGGTACCTGTACTTTCTTCCTCTTCTCTATTGACTAACTTAGCTATGTTTAAAGGAAAGTCAGTGTTAAAATTTATCACTTTTCTATATTGGTCATAGGGGTCTAATATCCAAGAGGTAATTCACCTTTCTGTAGGGTAATTTTCCTACAACAGGTACCATTCCCCAATATTTTGGACTATTTCCAATTCATTATCTATCATACATGGAGTTAGTGCACAGAAGATGAGCTCATAGAAAGGTGCTAAGAAGTCCTCATATATCTTGTGGTATTCTAACCTATATTTTTTCTCACAAAGAACCTTCCATTAGATGTGCACAGACGGGTCTGTTGGTTTCCAGACACAACCCATATTAGTATATTGATGGGGTATGCACATAATATCCAATAGGTAATATTACATATGTAAACTTGGGAATTTTCTAGGTTCAGTGTCTTTGATAGCTATGATGGATTCTTATAATATTTTTAATAGGGTATAAACCCACTTGAACATCAACCCTCATGTGCACAGTAGTGAATCAAGGGAATTAGGGACAACATGACTTTGGAGGAATATTGTTCCCCATATATCCTGCAAAGTATCACCACAATGTATTGATATGGCATTCTAAGCACAGTAGTCAGATCCTTGCCACATGGTTTGAGCTTAAATTTTCTATCTTGCTTGTACTAGATCTTGAATAGGTATTTTGTTGTGTGTGGGAATTTTTTGAGGAGTTCCTCGTCCAATGATCAAGTTCCATTTTCTAGATGATGATATTTAGCCAGATCAACTACTTGGAATGACGCTATGGGATCCCCTTTAGCATTGAGTATGTTTTGGTTTCCCAGGTCCACATGCCTGAGGATCCATGAGATTACATCATCACAAGGGAAGATTGTAGCACAAGTTTCCATCCTATGCAGTCTCGACCTCCAAATGTTTCTGAATATTCTAAGTTCATCCTCATCTTTAGAATCCATGGGGAAATTTTTCTTTTTGAACATCTGAAAAACCTCACCCCATTTGAGTGGGTCTTCCCCTTTCTCTAAGAGCCCTTTAGTATCATTATAGACGATTCTTGGGTAGTTAGAATCACATTTCTATCGACTTATGCTTTCAGAGGCCTCTATCATAGGCTCCTTTCTCGTCATCTTCTTACATGGTTCCATCTATGAATCTGCAACATGCTTTCATAATTAGTGCATAAAATTAGTAGTAAAAGATGATGAGAAAGTAAACATGCAACATCGGTCCCTGTAAGCATATGAGACTTAAGCATTTGAGTAGTAAACAAATGTTAGAAATGAATCATTCCATATAAACCCATGTCAGATATCTAAGGAATAACTTGATTGAATCTGAGGGAAATTGTCTTCTCAAGATGATAAGATGATCCAGGACATGATGAAATTTTAAGGGATATGGGATTAGTCTAGGAAACGTCTAGGTGGAACGACAAAGTTGATGCTAACTTCGACAACGAAGAAAAGTGGAACTAACGATAATGGTGGCAAGTGATCCAATATGCACTGAAGAAGACGGTGGAAAATCCACCTATGTGAACTAGAGAGGATATTTTTAAGTGTGTGGGAGCGTGAATCTATTGTTGGGCCTCCAAAATTGATGATTCGTTTTCTCATAAAACCCCTCCTCAACCCATTTATTCCTCCTTTTTGACTCATTATCATCCCTGTCATCACAATAGTATCATAGTTTTGATGGAATAGTTATCTAGAACCAATAAGGTAATATTATCTTCAAAATGTGAGTATTTCCATTGATTAGATAACTTAGGGATATTATTAATTGGTTTATTACTAATGAATTTTTTCATGATTTTAGATCCTACAACACAGAAATAATCCCACAACATCTATGGATTTCCACATCATTGGTTGAAACATAGAAAACCATCCTATAGCTAAACCATGACATGGTTTTTGCTCGTAGTTGGGATGGCATGATATGATATCTATGGAATTCACATCTAGAGACCAAGGAGTGTGAAAGATGAAGTTATACAAACCAAGGAAAATGTTTCCATTGTTAGTATGTCTAGCATTACCTGAGCTCAATTTGGTTCAATATTGTTATCCTCATGCATATCCATGTCATGAGTATATCATGGCAACAATTTTACTGTACAAATTTATCTATATTCTATCATAACAGATTTAATTTGATCCCCTTGGTATTAACGTTGGTTTAACAGTTTTTGGAGTAGTGGATTCATTCGAATATCCTTTCCCACTCCGGGAGTTCATTATGTGTATAAAAAAATTAGTGTATCAATGTAATAAGAGAGTGGAGATTAGTGATAACACAAGGGATAGGAAACAAAATGTATGGCTCGGACTTGATATTTTCAATTTTATCTTTTGCTTAATGCAATGATATGATGTTCAAGATCCAGATTGATGTTATTAATTTTTCAGTCCTATAAATTTTCTTAGAAATGAGACACCAACTAGGAGGGCCCACTAGTATGTTTCATATTGCCTTATGTCTGATAGCGGTAGAGGTAATGGTTTCGACTACATGTTTTTAAATTGCAAGCATTTGTTATTGTTATAGTTTGGACTAATATTGTGTGATCGATGTTATGTTTAATATATATATATATATATATATATAATGTATATTGAAGACTGTAAGCATTTTGTAGTTATTATAGCCTAAGTTGATGTTACATGATTTAAGTTATAATAGATTTTGTTGATATTGAAGGCAATTTATAGATTTGGTGTATTTCATGATTTGTATTGAAAGGATACTTTGTTTTGTTTATGATTTGAATGTGCAGAGTAGTTAAACTCAATTTTCTTTATAATAATGCACATCTTTTTAAACTACAAAAATGAGATAGTTTGTAATGGTTGAGCTTTGTGTGAATGTGAGTGTGGAATGATCCTCCTCTTTCTTTTTACTTTGCTAGAATTAGATTAATTTAACGGAGATAAGACTCACTAGGGGTTGAATAATAACATTGATTTGACTATGTTATGCAAACCTTTTGTTCCTCACAGTGAAAGAAACATAATATGTGCCTTTTACAACTCTACAATGTTACCCAACGAATATCATCTCCATTTTTTTCCTTTCATGATTATGTGTGAAATAGAAGTGAGATCAATCTCTGAAGGGATGATATGTGCATTTTAACTCTTCATGGTTGCACGAAAAAATTGTTGGATCAGAGTGAAATATTGTAACCTACTGTGAAGGGGCTCTGCATTGATACCCCAGTTACCACACATCTCCTAGATTTAAATTCCTAGTTCTTTCATTTACATGCCTTGTTTGATTAAAATACAAGAACAATGTCACTTGAAGGTGGAAATGAGATTTTCTCTAAGAAATGCATACATGAACACTTTGTTAATGCATTGTGAAATATCGTAGCCTATGTCAGTGCCACATATTCTTGTTTTGTTTCCCAATGAATGAGTTTCTTGTGATTTGTTAGGAGTAAAATTTTTCTTCCCATAGATTAGGTATCCCTCCATGTTCTAGTCTTCGCACATATAGTGTTTCTATTTTTAAGTTTGTGAACTCCTGAATTGATATATTTAATCTCAGTAAATTAGCATATAATTTACCCAACATTTTTGGCGTTGTTGTCGGGGAGGTGCTAAAATGGATTAGAGCATAGGTTGTTCGTTTTCACAAGTTTTTTGTTTCATGATTGATTTAGTAGCCACGTGGGGGAGGAGAAACAATAAGACGCAAAGGTGACCCTATTTCATAATTCCTAAAGGGTTTTTATCCCGATACATTCACTTTATTGAGTCTCTCCAAAGTATTATTGTTCCTTTTCTTGCAAATTTGTTTATTTTTTTGCAGATGAGTGTGTTTTACTTCTATGCAATGTTTTCTTATTCATGGAAAGGAAGAAGCTAAATCATGTCAACAGATAACTTGGTGACGACAGGGTCCCAGTAGTGTGGGAGCATCTTAGTACATGATGATTTTTTTCTTTGTTTGCTTTTAGCCAATTGCATTTTAGAATTTTTTTGGAGATGTAATGTCTACCCATACACTGACCCATGTGCAAGATAGGACCTACCAACTAGCAAAGCGAAAGAGAAAATTATACTCCATGAGATTTCTCAAATCCTAATGGACATTGGAACCATATCTACATCTCAGGAAGAGTGAATCCTGACCACACTTAGGAACACACCTGCACTCCAAGAAGTGATAGAAGAATGAAATTTCAATAAGAAATGTCAAAAAGAAGGCCTTAAAGAGACCAAACAACCATGGGAAACAAACAATGGAGAGAAAATATTGGAGCCTGATATTGATAAATTTGTTTCATGCCTATCATCAAACCCCTTATGCATTCAAGAGAGTGATCAACAAGAATATATGCATGGCATGAAAAAGGAGGATACAAAAATAGTTGATCATGAACTAGATATCCAAGGAGACAGAGACCCCATCGAAACTTAGTTCCAAACAATCATGAGGAGATAATACCACTCCATCATTCATCATCTCTTGGCATCGAATCAATCAAGTAAGTTGGATCCTCATATTCTGTTATATGCTCAAGCATATTTTACAAACATGAATATGAGTATGTTTGTAATCTTGTTGCACACATGGATTCATTGGAAGTTCTCCTACACTTGAGGGAAGGGATTCTTTTTCCAAGTAGAGTAGGTTAGTGTAGAAAAATAAATCAATAAATAGTAAAGATAAAAATAAGTCCAGGTATGAAAACTAGTTTATTGGCGCAACTTGACATGTGTCTTGCTTGAAAACCAGGCAACTCAAAAGAAAAAATCTCAATAAGTTATGTAATCTCATGTTGGTTCCAACCTTGTATTATGTTTCTTAAAAATATCTTTTTGGTTCTATTCTCATTTTGGATGATGTGGTATTCCTTAAGGCCCACCTTCCAATAGATCTTGTCTCATTGACTCCGACGCCTTATATGGGACCAACATCAAAGATTCTTTTAGTAGCTTGGAGTTTACAAGCCTCAATGGTATAACTCATCGCTGAAGACAAGGGGATACATCAATGTATCTTGATCATCATAACATACAGTGGATTTGACATCAACACATGCATTTTTACCCACTTGGTTGTACTCTAGTACCTTGACACTCATCCTCATTATTGGTGAGTAGTCTCGCATTGGTTAACAATTTCTATTATTGATCAGTAATCCAACGAAGTTTTTCCATGTTCGACTTATGAGAAATTCAGTCACATGGACTAAATTGTACATACATCTGGATATTGACAAAGAGTATATGGATTTAAGGTATCAAAAAAACTTGCAATAGTTTGATTTCTTACAACAATATGTCTATATATTGTCCCAATAAATATTACTATTCATTATTCCTGATAACCATGGTTCACTCCATCCTTATTCTTCTTCAGCAAGTTATTTTTCACTAATAAGTCAAGGTCAAAGTGTAACAAGTTTTATTTCCAGTCTCTTTCATAAGAGCCTCAACATCATCTCAAAGAAGAAAATCTATTACCTTATGTTCACTCTGCAATTCTTGATAGCTTTCAATAATTCAAAGTCAATGTTTATGCAAATGATCTACTTTTTTCCATAATGATTTTAACAGACAATGGCTACAGAACAATCTAAAAATATTATTGTTTTTGCATAGAAAAAATAGTTTTAGAATGTGAGTTGTCTAGGAATATCTCAGCATTAGAAGCTTCAATATTTTCCTGGCATCAACATCCTCTTCCATTTTATGATTATAAAAGTTGATAATTATTTTCTCAGCATGGGTCTACACAACATGAATCTACTAATTGTCTACACAACAAAGTCAAAACAAAAATTGCATATATGTATCTTTCATTCTTCTATGCAATGGAATTGTTTTTTTGTTACCTCCCTGCTCTCTTTTTGTTTGGAAATAAGTCAGGCACCCCAATGGAAACAAGTTGCAAACAACTAGATCCAAATTATTAGTTCCAGAATTCCTTGATTTCTAGTTATATTTCATCTCTATTACTTTCCACTTTATCCCCATTATCTCCATTTCTTCCCCATCATTTTCATTTCACCTCCATCCTTTCCATTTTCTTTCCAGCTCATCTCCAGTATTTTTCATTTCATCTTTTGAGAATTTAAAATTACCGAAAATCCTGCAACACCCATGAGATCTTACATGTTGGCCCTCGACCAAGTTTTGAGGAAACATTGGTCATGTTTTTTGGACTTCGACAAGCTGGTTGAAGATGGAGCGCCCAGGCAGAGCTGATATCGCGGGATCTCACTTGTTTTGTGGGATTTTTGGGATTTTAAGGTTTATGTAATGGGTTAAGGGATGTCGTCCCATGGGTTTTACCCATGTTTAGGCCTTTTGTAAATGTATAAATTGGTAGTTATGCGATCTAAGAAGGGACTACTAGTTGTTGATTGGCTTAGTGCATGACTAGTTGGCTTCGTGCAAAGAGTATCTTAAGACTTGCAGAGCTAATTGCAAGTGATTGTAAGAGGCTTTGTGCATAGATTGTATAAGTCTTTGTGCTAATAAGGACTTGGCTATGTGCCTTGACCTGATTTTCAGAAGGAGGATATGGCGGGTTGAGCACAAATATCCTATGCACTCTATGGGTTTGTGCACAAGAGTCGAATAATGTATAAAGCTTGAAGATTTATAAAGAAGAGAAGAAGAAGTTGATGGATGTAGCCCCACACTGGGGTGAACCACGTATATCATGTGTTCTGAAGTGCTTTGTGTGATGTTTTTTATGTTGTTTATGTGCTTATTTTCTTAGTGGTGTTGTTATAACATATAATGGATGCATTTGATGTTGTTGCTTTGTGCTTTATGCATGATGAATGCTAGATTTGAGTTAATTCTATGTGCTAAGAGGTTTTAAGGGCTTGATGTTGATTGTTACTACGCTGATATGTAATTAGGGTTTAATATGTGATGTGAACAAGACTCATGAACTAATGCATATTATTGGCTAAGTGATCTATTAAGTGTTGTAATCACATATATGTGTCTCAGATAGGTTGCAAACACCTGAGTCCTATGACCCCCCATGCCTCTACCTCGGGTGAGACTTCATCTTCTTTGTGGGTGTTGCTGAAAGGGACATAAGTTAGGTTTTTTTTGGTGTGTTGTTGTAGCGTTGAACCCTGGGTCTACCCCTGTGCCAACAAATGGTTCTGTTGTTGGGACCTAAAACTGTGATTGTTGGGAACTGAAGAAAAGAGAAATCTATGTGCGTAGATCTGTTGTTGTAGTTCAAATTATTTTAATCATCTTGCGGATATTTATGCTAATAAAGGAACCCGATCTGAAGAAAATAGGTAGATATTAAAGCTTTGTGCTCTGGTAAAGGTAAGATAAGTGGAAATTGTTTCTTTGAAAGTATGAATCTAGGTATGTTTGATAGATTTTGTCCCAGTCTGAAAAATAGGGCATAGCTAGAAGAAATATTTGATCTGAATAAATTTGGTAGAAATAGTGAAAGATATGTTATTCCTATGCATACAAAGAATTTTTGGACTAACAAGTGGATGCAGGAACCTAGAAACAATTTTTGCAGATTGTAGGTGTAATATCCCTCGGTTGAACCCAATTGTAAATGTAATATAAGTGTACTTAAGCTGGTGAGATGTTTTGACATCATTTAGTGATGCACGTCATGTGGCATAATGTGTGCATGAACTTCATAGTAAAATGATGTAGTATGCACATTCTCGTATACCACAGGTAGTAAACTAAGGTGCACGCAGTATGGAGGACAATGAGCCTCGTGTATATGATATGTGTTGTAGGCTGGCGAGCTAATTACTATAAGCTGGGATGCTTATGTTTTGGTATTAGGCCAGAACTCCTAGATGTCAAAGTCCAATGTGCCTACTTTGTACATGACTCATGATTAATATAAAATACATCATTGCACGTAGACCGACCACGATAAAAGAGACTGGGGACTAAACTTCACTAGTTAGGGAAAGGAAGGGCCGAAAGTCAAGGGAATATTATACTAATATTTCCTAAAAGTATAAAGTATGGATAATTATTTTATCCTAAGTTCTAAACTTGGGGACAATTGGACCAAAGTAACTTCCGATATGACAAGTGTCAAGTTGGGGACATGCATTCATATCGTGGGGAACTTATCTCATTTGGTCACTTTTTCATGGGGATTGTTTTACCAGCAGCTTGACCATCATTTTTCTCACCATCACTTTCATGATGAGTAACACAGTGATTTCCTTCCTACACTTAGTTATCCAGTCAATGATTCCATGACCATTTTTCACTCATTCAATCTGTAATCCTTGAAATATCCATTTCACCATATCTGAGCCTATTCCCATAGCCTTTTTTAGTTGGTGTACCTAGTTAGCTTGGATCAGGATTGAAGAAGGAGGTTGCCAGGCTCGTGAGAAATTCTCTGAGTGAAAGAATTGTTGTGGATTGATTTCCGAAGGTGCTAAACTGTAGCTATAGTGCTCTGAGACTTCCAGTCCAGCCTATTCCTGGAGCCCTAGAAGGGAAGTGGGGTAGCCGAGGGACTGTTGAGCAGAGAAGGGGCACACTTTCTTGGGTGGGACAAGCATGTGGGGAATGAGAGGCTATAGGTTGTTAGTTGAGTGAGCACCTGAGACAGATTCTTTCCTATTCTCCATGATCCTTATCCTGGTTAGGAACCCTTTACCCTGGTTGGATTTCAGTCCCATCTCGGGGGTGACTCACTGTTGAGAGTGATGAACAGTGTAGTCTAAGGCTGGGAGGTTCGTGGATGGTCTGTACATACTTGGTGACAATATTTCCAAGATAAGTACCAATCGTATGCTAAAATGATATGTTTCTTTGTTATTTGCATGCCTATGTTATGATTCATCATATGTGTGATTATAATTGCCTATATGTTTATGGGTAATTTCCTATATATGTTGCATATATGTAGTTACTGTTATTTTAGTATAGAAGTTGTATATTATAGAAAGTAATTGTTTGTTTATGTTTATATGTAAATATTCTGCAAGAGTGGTGTATGTATATGTTTAGGTTGCATGAAGTTTAAAGAGAAAATTTATGTGGCATAACTCAGTTGAATACTAGGTATGTTACTGTATGTTCCTCAGTAAGGGAATGAAAGTGTTCCCTAGAGTAGCATGGTCTACCCTATTAAGGCTGGTGATGTTACTGACTGGTGTCAGAGCATGAGAGGTTTCTCTAGAGTGGCGTTCCCCAACCTATGGGTGGTCGGGGGAACATTATAAATTAGTATCAGAGCTTTAGTTCAACAATGAGCCTGGATGGGCTAGAGGGGTTCAGTTGAAGTGAATATTTACAGAAGAGTAACTTCAAAGTGACCAAAATTCGATTCACGGAGCGTCCATGGAAAATGTTGGCGTGCTGGCGCACGCGGTAAATTTTGGCACCGCGCGAGGAAAATGTTGGCGTGCAAGTGTGCATGGTAAATTGTGGTGCCACGCGAAAGATTATTATCTTCAGATGCACATGCTAAATTTATCCTTGCACAGTGAGCACACACATATTAATGTGCATTGTTGGTACGTGCATAAGTATGAGTATAAGTTGTCTCATGACAATGTATTCAATAGTGCACACAGATAATTATGCACGATGGAATATGTTGAACTTTGACATGGTGCAATGCATAGGGCGAAATGCATGTGGAATATCGGTGTGTAGTACCAAAACTATGCACAGTGGATATTGGTGCACAACGCAAAAGTAGTGCGCACAAGTTCTCGGCGCGACGGAGAAGAAATGAACAGTAGATATAGGTGCACGGAAAAACATTTTACCTTGTGATATTTCTATGCATGATAAATATAAATGTATAGGTCAAAGTTTAGTGCATGTGAAGTCGCTTAGAAGGCGACGAGTCTGAGTTTAATTTGCATAACAATAGAAGAAAAAGAAACACACAACCTCATCTAAGCATTAATTAAAACGAATTTTGAGTTTTATATTCCTTTGATTCAGACAAATGAAAGTGAAATATAAGTTTACAAGAAAAGCATATTATAAAAGAAAACAAGATTCATAACACCACAAGATAGAAATTGTAATAAAACAATCTAAAATACGTTTTTGTATTTATAAAATTGTATTAATCACAAAATTACAAGGGAGGGATGACAACAGTTAGTCTGTTGTAAAAAGGGTCGTTTAAGAATAGGCCTATCATCTCTAGTGCTCCTTACCTCCGCTACCATTTGTTCAAAAATTCGCTGAAACATGCTTAATCTTAGTTGAAGACTCACTTCATCTTAGTGATCTCCTCCTTTAAAGAATCTAACTAGACCGGTTTATTCTCTCCAACACTTTTGGTCACTTCAGCCATAGATTCATCCTTCTTCTGTCACTTGCTCCTTTTCTTCTTAGTGGTTGGCTTGTTGATGACTAAATACTTCATAGTGGGATTCAACCCGACTTCCAACCGTTAGTCTATAGCCAACTATGTGTGGAATTTAGATGCTAGAATGTGTGCAAGGAGCCTTTCCTCCTTAGTCGCAGGAGATTCTAGCATGTTGCCCGAATAACCAGTCTCACTTGATTTAGCCTTGTCCGTGTATCTCAGGTTGAGGATACCAAAATGCTTTTATAGAGAGCAGAAAGTCGAGCAGTTTGGATATTACTTTGGTTATGGATACACAGATACCTTCATACTTGGGGATTGGTAATTATAGAATTCCAATTATGAATCACAGAAGGATTACGTACAAGATATTTGGGTTTCCATGCTCGACTAATCCATTTAGAATTATTATCTTTTGATTTCATTACATGGTGGTGTTCAGCTGACGTCACATGGCTGCGAAGTACCGAACAAGTGAAACAAGGTGATTTGACTAGCCGCCGCCCATTCCACGAGTGGTGGATTTGACATGTTGAGACACGTGATACCGCATCTTGGAGAAAGTGGTTTCGTCAAACCACCTTCTTGCACAGATGTATCTCTGAAGACACTATGCGTCTATGTTTTCGAGACTTGGGTCTTATCTAGAATTGGCATTGTGATAACACCAGGAAATCGAGAGAGATAATTCTGATGTGTATATTGAACCAAAATGGTGCATATTCTCATGAATTTTTGAATTGTTATCCTGATAAGTTTCGATGGCTGCATGTTTTGCAGAATTAACAAAAACTACATCAGATCAGGCCAGTGCAGATTCCATAGGAATGGAAGAATCACAGGGGAATTATAGTTAGCTAGATGAGAGCAGAGGGGTAGATGTCCATTTGGGCATTGAAGGAATGAACTCCAACGAACATGGAGAAGAAAGGAATGAAAACATGAATATGGATGAGACCATTAAGAATTTGCGAAAGGATATCCAAATCCATAAAGATGATAATGAAAGGCTTATGAGAGACAAAGAGCAGCAGGATGACTTCAACATGAAGTTATTGGAGAGATTTAACAAAATAGAAAATAAATTGGTTAAGGAGAGTAGCTCAAGAAAATCTGGAAGTCACGAGCCTTCAAAGGAGAAAAGAAAAGAAAAAAATGTTAGTAGACATCACCATCATTCCCCAAGGAATTCCAATAAGAGAGAAGGCAATAGCTCGAGTCTATCCCCTGTCATAAGGTATAATATATCTGGGGTGGATGATTTGCGAGGAGAAATGAACAAAATCAAACTTCCTACATTTGATGGTGAGAACAAGAAGGATGAATATGCAGAAACATGGTTGCTAGACATGAGAAAGTATTTTCAATTGCATAATTATTCTTCTCATGCAGAAGGTAGAATCGTAATCTATCAACTCAAAGGAAAGGCCTCCATGTGGTGGGATCAACTTGTGTAGGTACATCACATTGTAGAGAAAAGTGTTACCTGGATGGAATTCAAGAAGTATTTTGAGAAGAAGTACTTGACTAAGATATACTATGACAATAAAATGAAATAGTTCTTTGAACTCAAGCTTTGAAGTATGACCATAGATGAATATGAGAGAAGGTTTATGGAACTGTTGAAGTATGTCTCATTCATCAAGGATGAGACAGTCAAAATTCAAAGGTATTTAAGTGGATTTCCATCGTTTATCAGTGAAAAAATACAATATGATGATCCCAAGACATTAGAAGAGACCATAAGGTGAGCTAAATGCCTATATGATCAGCAGAAAGCAAGGCCATCTTTCCAAAAGGCTTGGGAAGATAATAAGAAATTCAAGATGGATCAGAGGAAGAAGGGAGTTAAGCCACCATTCTTTAGAAATAATCCACAAGGACAACAAATGCCTAAAGAAACCAGAACGATTGACACAGGGAGTCAAGGGCCAAGGAATCCACCTATGGAATGTTGGGATTGTAAAGGGGAACATAGGTTCAGAGATTGTCCTCACAGAGGTGAAAAAGGTAGGGTTTTTCACAATGTACAACAAGATGAAAGAGTGGAGGACACGGGAAGATATGTGCCAATGATTTATGCATCCTTGGACAACAAAAAAACAGAGTATCAGTCCCACATGATTGAAGTGGAAGGTATGATCAACAACCAAACCATTACTATTTTAATTGATTCAGGAGATATTCATAGTTATATAGACCCTAAAATGCTGGAAAGTTTGCAATTTCCAAGAAGCAAGCATGGGAAATTCTGGTTGGTGCAACTGGCTATTGGAGCCAGAAGAAAAGTTAATGATATGGTTAAATCATGCCTCATAGACATCAATGGAATGAACACTAAGGCAGATTTAAACATCTTGCCTTTAGGTTCCTATGACTATCTAATTGGGATGGATTGGTTGGACCAACATCACACTCTCTTAGACTGTCACAACAAAGAATTTACTTGCCTAGATGAGGAAGGGAAACTAAGGAAGGTACAAGGAATTCCCAAGGCAATAATCATTAGATAAATTTCAGCGTTGCAGCCGAAGAAATGTTACATAAAAGGATGTCAAATAATTGCAGCTCATTTGGCAGAGACACCTAGAGATAAGGTGCAAAATTTGAAAGATTATGCAGTCCTGGAAGATTTTGAAGATGTGTTCAAGGAGGTACTCGGACTACCCCCAAGGAGAGACATTGATTTCTCTACAAATTTTATGCCTGGAGCAGCACTAGTAGCAAAGACTGCTTACAGAATGAGTACACCAAAATTGAAGGAGTTGCAAATGTAGCTTGAAGAACTTCTGAAGAAGGGATATAAACACCCAATCATGTCATATTTGGGTGCCCCAGTCTTGTTTGTGAGAAATAAATATGGAAAACTAAGTTTTTGCATTGACTTCAGACAGTTGAATAAAGTTACTATTAAGAACAAGTATCCTCTGCCATGGATTGATGGCCTCTTTGATCAATTGAAGGATGCAAAGATATTTTCAAATATAGATCTCAGATCAGGATACCATCAGGTAAGGATTAAATAAGAAGATGTCAGCAAGACCTCCTTTAGGACAAGGTATGGTCATTATGAGTTCATAGTGGTGCCATTTGGGTTGTCAAATGCACCAGTTGTTTTCATGTGCTTAATGAATGGTGTTTTCTGAGAGTATTTGGACAAGTTTGTCATTGTCTTTTTGGATGACAATGTTACATATTCCAAGTCAAAGGAAGAGCATGAACATCATTTGAGGATGGTGTTGCAAGTATTAATGGAAGTGGGAAGTGGTGACAATGGATTTTATTACGGGATTGCCTAGAATAGGAAAGCTACATGATTCAATCATGGTGGTGGTGGACAAGATTACGAAAGCTACCCATTTTATTCCACTTAAAACTATGCACAAGGCAGTAGATATTGTTGATATTTTCATGAAGGAAGTGGCACAATTGCACGAGATTCCTAAAACAATTGTGTCCGACAGAGACCCGAAATTCACCTCAAATTTTTGGAAAGGATTGTTCAAAGGATTCAGAACGAATCTGAACTTTAGTACAACTTATCATCCTGAGTCTGGTGGACAGAAAGAGAGGGTGAAGAGAGTGATAGAAGATATACTGAGAATGTATGTGATGGACAAACCATCTAAATGGGAAGACTACCTACACTTGGTAGAATTCACTTACACCAATGGGTATCAGGCATCATTGAAGATGAGCCCATTTGAAGCACTTTACGGTAGAAAGTGCAATACTCCATTGAGATGGGATAATCCAGCTGATAGGACAGTAGTTGGGCCATATTTTCTCAGGGAGATGGAGGACCAAATGACAAAAATTAAGCATAATTTAAAATCTTCCCAAGAGAGACAAAAACGTTATGCCGACAAGAATAGAACCCACAAAGAATTCAAATTGGGTGATCATGTTTTCCTAAAAGTGAAAGATAACAGGAGTTCCTTAAAGATGGGAAGCTGCGCCAAGTTGGCAGTCAAATTTTGTGAGCCATTTGAAATCCTAGAGAGGATTGGTCTAGTTGCTTATATGATTGCATTGCCTACATCTATGTATATTCATAATTTCTTCCATGTATCATTGATAAAGAAATATATACCTGATGTTGACCATGTTATTGATTGGAATGTGATTCAGGTGGAGCAGGAAGGCACTTTTCAAGTGCATCCAGTGCACATTTTGGACCGGAAAGTCAAATAACTCCGGAACCGAGACATAGGGCTTGTAAAGGTTTAATGGACCTGGTACGGTCCTGAGGACGCTACTTGGGAGCATGAGGATGAAATGCGGATAGAATACCCGCATATTTTTGAAGATTTTTGAAAACTCTGTTGTATATGGGTGTATGATGCACTGAGGACAATGCATAAATAAGGGGAGGGGATTGTAATATCCCTTGTTCGAACCCAATTTTAAATGTAATATAAATGTACTTAAGCTAGTGAGTTGTTTTGACATCATTTGGTTATGCATGTCATGTGGCATAGTGCGTGCATGAAATGCATAGTAAACTGATGTAGTATGCACATTCCTGAATACCGCACGCAGTAACTAAGGTGTGTGCAGTATGGAGGACAACACACCTCGTGTATATGATATGTGTTATAGGCTGGTGAGCCAGTTATTACAAGATGGGATGCTTATGTTTTGGTATTAGGTCGGAACGCCTAGATGTCAAAGGCCAATGCACCTACTTTGTAAATGACTCGTGATTAATATAAAATACATCGTTGCACATAGACCGACCATGATAAAAGAGATGGGGGACTGAACTTCACCAGTTAGGGAAAGGGAGGGCCAAAAGTCAAGGGAATATTCTATTAATATTTCCTAAAAGTATAAAGTATGGATAATTATTTTATCCTAAGTTCTAAAGTTGGGGACAAGTGGACCAAACTAACTTCCGATATGACAAGTTCCCAGTTGGGGACATGCATTCATATCATGGGGGACTTATCTCATTTGGTCACTTTTTCACAGGGATTTTCTTACCAGTAGCTTGACCATCATTTTTCTCACCATCACTTTCACGATGAGTAACATAGTGATTTCCTTCCTACACTTAGTTATCTAGTCAATGATTCCATGACCATTTTTCACTCATGCAATCCGTTATCCTTGAAAGATCCATTTCACCATATCTAAGCCTGTCCCATAGCCTTTTTCAGTTGGTGTACCTAGTTATCTTGGAGAGGGATTGAAGAAGCAGGTTGTCAGGCCCGTGAGAAATTCTCTGAGCGAGAGAATTGTTGGGGATTGATTCTTGAAGGTGATAAACTGCAGCTACAGTGCTCTGAGACTTCCGTTCTGGCCTGTTTTTGAATCCCTGGAAGGGAAGTGGGGCAGCCAAGGGACTATTGAGCAAATAAGGGGCACACTTCCTTGGGTGGGACAGGCATGTGTGGAATGAGAGGCGGTATACTATTAGTTGAGTGAGCACCTTAGACGAAGTCTTTCCTGTTTTCCATGAGACTTAGTCTGATTAGTAACCCTTTACCTTGGGTGGAGTTCAGCCCCAGCTCGGGGGTGACTCACTGTTGAGACTAATGAACAGTGTAGTCTAAGGCTAGGAGGTTTGTGGATGGTTTGTACGCAATTGGTTACAATCTTTCCAAGATAAGTACCAATCGTACGATAAAATGATATGTCTTTGTTATTTACATGCCTATGTCACGATTTATCATATATGTGATTATAATTGCCTGTATGTTTATGGGAAATTTCCTGTATACTGCATATCTGTAGTTAATGTTATTTTAGTATAAAAGTCGTATATTACAAAAAGTAATTATTTGTTTATGTTTATATGTAAAGCTTATGCAAGAGTGATATATGTATATGTTTAAGTTGGATGTAGTTTAAAGAGAAATTTTATGTGGCATAGCTCAGTTGACTACTGGGTATGTTACTGTATGTTCCACAGTAAGGGAATGAAATCACTCCATAGAGTAGCATGGTTTGGCTTGTTAAGTCTGGGGATGTTACCGACTAGTGTCAGAGCATGAGAGGTTGCTCTGGAGTGACATTCCCCGGCCTGCAGGTGGATGGGGAAACATTACAGCAAGTACAGCACGGTGATCCCAGTACGCAGTATAGGAAAGGTTGGGGGTCATTTAAAAGAAAGAGAGGATTGACACTATGTTATAATTGCATAAGTCTAGGACATCTTGCTAAGGAATGCCCTGGGGTAGGTCCTATTTGTCTTTGTTGTAAATTTATTGGTCATGAGTTTGAAAATTTCCCAAGTATGATTGCTAAAGTTGAAAATATGAACATGAGACAAGAAAACTATGAAGACAGCCAAGGGACTAAGGATATGTTAGAGAACCAGAAAGAATCAGAGACTATGTTATTATAGCTGAAAGAAACATTGAATTATCACAGAGACATCAGTTTACTAGAGATGTTAAAAGAGAAGCAATGCATAGAAACAAGAATAGGAGACTTCGACACAAACTTTGTCTTGGATGAGGAAACATAAGTGAATATCATGCCAGAAATCACTTGAGAAATTTTTGGAAAGACTGCTATGGTACCTTCATTGTGAAGGATAGGTTTGTTTAAAGGAAAGATGATAACCCTATGTGGAAGAGTTACTAATGTACCTATGATTCTTTTGAGCACTCAACACACCCTAAAAAGAATATGTCAAATTTTACTTTTTGGGTACCACTTGATCTTTTTCACTGTCTAATTCGAATTCATTGTAAAAAGTGTCATCTTGATTATCATTTTGATTCTCATTTAAGTCTCTCAAAGTTTTCTTGAACATGTGAAAACCCATAACTTAAAAGACTAACATTTAAATAAATAATTGACAGCCAAAAAAAATTTCCTTCGACGTGATCAAAGATTCAACATCGGGAAGAGTTAAAGATGAAGGAAAATCATTTGAAGAAATCTTAGTCACCGAGCACCGATCTTCACCGGAATCGACAGAAGGAAGTTTTCTTTCGTGACAAGCATCACACATGGAAATCGTCAATGGCCAATCCCCATCAACATAAAAAAAGGATGAAGAGAGTAAATGTTGATGTAGAAGGAAATGATATCATCAATCGCTGATACCCAACATGCTTAGCAAAATCATAGAAAACCAAACCATGACAAAAATTCATACCACGTTAAAAAATTTCTTCTGATCGCCGACTTCCGAAAAAAACCTTTAAGCATCCATAATTTTTAAATGCTAACCCAAAGGAAACTACACGATAGGTTTCCCTGATCGTCGATCCCCGATTCCTTTGTTGCATCGGCAATCCCAGGTTTAGTTTAGAGTGCATAACTTGAATAAAAGTCCCAAGTCTGACCATTACCTACGAGTTAAGTCATAAATTTTCATTTCCACGTGTCCCAAGCTGTTTTTGGGCCACGTCATCACCATACAGCGGAGTCGATCGGTGTCAGAAGCTTTTTGCAAAAGAATATCAATGAAAAACACAAAGTAACTTGAGGCACCACTAAGTATAAATTCAGGGCTAACTTGCAAGAAATACGTTCTGAATTAGACAAGAAAATCATGGACAAAGAACACATGAGATACATACACAAAGAAAAGGAACGAGGCATCCAACCGCTACAACCAGAACCCTTTCGTCAAAGTTTTGAGACATTATATTATATTTCCATCCAGCTCAAATTACATACAAAAGACACTATCTACACCTTTTGGCCAACTAACCTGGTTTACATTAAGAACAAGGAAATTCCCAAAAGAAAAACTATCAAGAGTTGTGATAGGTTTGAGAGTACAAAATAGAGTTCGTTAATCATTCCTCTTCTGTGCACTGACAAGGACCGTGCAGACTTTCTCCCCGACTACTTCGCGTTCCCTGAGATGATTTAATTTTTCGTTCTTCTGACACCCTTTTTGCTTCGTGCAGATGCAAAATCATATCTTGGGCTTCCCAAAGTTGTCTCTTACGCCATGTCATGCTCCCTTCGTAACCATGTGATGTTGACACCTCAAGGGTATTTGCCACCAATGGTCATCTTAATTCTCTATTTTCCTGGTAGAGTTAAACAATGGCGAGGTGTGCCTGCTCCGGATGTTGAGTCGGCTCTTGAACTTTAGAAACCAAGGCATATATTCTCCTTTCCCTTCTCTTTCTCCCCTAACTTACAAATTCGACAGGATCTATCTAGATAGCACACTTAAGTAATTCCTTGGCAACCAATATTTCACATGACCCGCTCGGGATGTGGATTTCCCCAACTTCCTTATTCTTCCTTGGCATTCCCCTTCTCTGAGGTATCTATTGTTGGGAAGACATGGTTTCCAACATCCTCCCTTTCGGAACAAATTCTTCCACTTTGGCCTCCACATGGTGTGATACCATTGTTTCCACGCGCAGGTAGGAACCTCCCTTCGAAGCCTCGGGAATGCCCGCTATGAGTAAGAATGAATCCCAAGCATTTTGAGGCTCAAGCCTGGTTCTTCAGCTGCTTCGCATGCCCCATATTGCATTTTGAGGGGTTCCCATGATGCGACAACGTATCTTTCTTATGCGTGAGGAACTTGACGAAGGATCAAAGAAAAACATTTCTTGATCAGACTGGGCTCATGAGATAAAATACCAACGGTGCATACATGAAAAACATCGATAATTTATAGTAGAGTGGGCAGGGAGTGGAAATGTGCTAGAGGACACTGGATTCATGGAGATTGGATGTTTTGAAGAAAATTGAAGATTCTTTGTGACACATCCACGCGACGAGTATGTTCTAGGGTGTGTGAGATACAACCGATAGGAGTTGTAGAGGGTGTGTAGTACGATCACCTAATTTTTTCAATTCCCTAGCCATCATGATGAGCCGATGATAGTTGATGCACTTGTTAACTCGAATTTTGTTTAAGCAACTTGCCTCAATTTGGGGCGCCTAATGACTTCCCTTATGACAGGATATGGCCCTTTTGGAACATACTCATACTTTCAGAAAATGACAATGCTAACAGAAGTGGGGAGCAAGAAATTCGAGGGATTGCAAAGATCACATAAGTATCAAACAACCAAGTTTAGCAATCTTTACAAGTATGTACCAGTTTGGATTCTTCACATTTACACTTTATACATATGATTTTACCAAGTTTTGTTCTATACGCCATCTCTAAATGATTGTAATTTCAATTGCAGGAAATATGCCTCTGAGAGTTCAAAAAGAATGGCCCGGGGGCCTCGTCGGGATATTCAAGAAAATAAATCAAGTACAAAAGGAGCTGGGGAAAAATCAACAAGGAAGTGAACGATATCGGACTGTTAGAGTTTGGCATGCCCGATGACTTCATTGACCTACATGACATAATCAAGTCGCATGCCGAGCAAGATTCATCATGGGTTGAGTAACTAGCAAAGGTGACAGACACAATGCCAGGTCAGGTGCAACAGTTTATATATCACCCGATCAAATCTCGGGTTGTGTTACAAATAGTTAAGTGCCAGTCTAGTCAAATATTGGGCCCATGCAGTGGAAATCAGATAAATTTACATGGCCCCGATGGAACGACACAAATTTCCATATGCCCACACCAGTGAGGAGTTGTTCATCAATTGGTTAGAATACGAGAAGAATCACCCGTTTAAAGTGATACCTTGAGATAACTCCTAGATGAACTGATAGGAGAATGCCACATGGTGAATTTTGTTTTACTTGTCTACACTTAGCCATTATTTCAGTTGAATTTTATGTTATAAATAAGAGCATCGACCAAGTAGTAAAGGTCGATGGTTGTTCCATGAAACTCTTTTTCTGGTTTGTTAAGAATTATTTTCGAGATACCTTTAAATTGAGAAGTCCTTCTGGACCAGAGACAAGTTTATATTTTCATCAAATGCATGTATGATTGGACGTGGAGAAGAACTATTTCCTATCTTGTCTCATGAATGGATGCTATAACAAGAGACATTAAATCTATTGATAAGTTATCAGATGCAATGTTTTTTATAGTTCTTTCTTTAATGATGAAAATGGATCTTTGTGTAATTATGTGATGGATGATTGGAGTTAAGTGAATTATTTTTCTTTCCATTATTTACCACATATGTGTTTTCTTTCTGATGATTTGTATCTCAGTCAGTAATTGGATACTCACATGGTTAACGTATTAGTACTAGGCATGTGGTATAGAATTGTTGTTTGCATGCTTTAGTAGTTGGTTATCCCAAGCTCGGCCTCTTCTCTAGTAGTTAAACTTATTCCTATTTTGTTACCTAGTTGGTTTATACCAGCTCCCATCTTATATCAATCCCACCTAAGAGAAAGTACAAAAAAGAGAAATTTCAAACCGAAGGAGAGGCCTTCACAAGAAAACATAAAGCTCGTCAATTATTTGGCCAGATTGTAAGATCTAGAGAACCATTCCACTATTAAACGTTGCAATCTAATTGGGCCTTAATGGTGGGTTTTGTTCCTGCTGTTGAACTAAGGGATTTAGGACCCATCAATAGATTTCTCATGATACATCGACCGAAAAATAATTTGAAGTCATTAATTTTGTTGAGAACATCGCTCATTTTCCACTTTTGTTAGGAAAGATCTGGATTGAGAAATATCATATCTAAAGGAAAGAAGAGGAGGAAGATACAGAATAGAAAAAGAAATAATTAAAGGACTTCATAGCTAGAAAAATAGAGCGACTAATACAAGAACAAAAGGATAAGTCGAAGCAACAGAGGGCCAGAGAATTAGTTGTTGAAGTTGAAAGTACACCAGAAGGCTTAAAGAACCTGTCCATGGAGGAAAGAAGTGGAGAAACCTTGGAAATAGTAACATAAGAGGTATTACCTTTGAACCCTTTGAAAGACCGTCATCAGTGTGAAGTTACTATGCTAAGAGAATATAAGAATAAGAATGGAAAGAGGAATCCAGAAACTCAGATCATAGGAAAGAAGGCAAGAAAGCTTAGTAAGAAGAAAGCAAAGTTAGAAAAACTGCAGGAAGTTCGAGAGAAGACTTCGCAGAAGGCATGCTTGCATAAATTGAAACTCACAGGAATAACAAAACCGCATAGAATGGGACTTCACCACAACGAAGCTATATGACTGTTGGAGGCATCCTGACTGTTAGAATGATTCTCTGGAAAAATTAGAAACATAGTTATTTCCATAAATACTATCATTGGACTGTTGGGACAGCGCCACAACAGATTGATCCATATTGATTTAAGCATTCCGACTCGTTGGAGGAATCTGTTACAACATTACTTATTTAACCCATCAGATGTTGTGTTGGGACCACTTTTTTCCACTTGTAATTATCTGAGCTAACAAATAACCAATTGCATATCGTGTTGCGTTGTCCAGACCTCACTATCCAGTTGATTACCTTGTCTTCCTATTCGCCTACCCGATCCCCATCCCCTTGAATATATGTGTGAATGTCAGGTGAACAAAGTGCACTAGAAATGTATGTGGAGGATATTCTTGTAGATCTCATGGTTGAGAAAGTCATGTCTGTAGGAATACAGGCATCATTGACTAGCAGATTTCAAGTATCCCCCTCAGCTAGACGTCGGTCTAGCCGAACCACGACTGAGAAACAAATCAAGCACTATGATGATTTGGCTAATGCGAAGCATATCCCGTCGGTATTGCCAAATTACATACCATCGTTCACTGGTGTATTTAAACATGATAGTGTCCTTCGTGACTTTGAATACACGTTGATCATTGCGTACCTCTTGAAGGGCATACACGCAGTTGGACCCCAGTTGGGACTGATCCCAACTCTCAAGATCAATGACTTAAACCTCGGACAATGGAAGAACTATGCAATGCTCGTGCTGCACATGTAACTGATGAAGATGACTAGGAATAATCCTATAATAGATCCTCAACCGTGGATTAAGGAGCTCACGCGATAAATGATCTTGAATGTGATGAAGATCCCTCACTTTGACCGACATCAAAAGGTTAATGCTTGTGTTAAAATCCTCCTATCATGCTATCATGGAGCTTATCTTTTGTTAGATAGGTGCATCACTTTGGATCCGACGTTGATCCACCTGATCATTGGATTGAGCATGCAGGGACCAAACCCTCAACAATTCTACCCAGAGAAGACTTTAGGCAGCTCTCTGGCATAGCGCATCAAGGAAGACTACGGTGATGTAGAGAAGGGAAAGCGAGGCTACAATGTAGCCTCTATCTAGGATGGAGAAGTGTGCCTTGATTTCCAATTGATCAATGGCAAGCTCATCAGAAAGAAATAGCCAACACAAGTCATAGGGTTCATAGTGGACCTTGCAGGGAAGTGCGTAGAAGGAATGCATATGAATTGGGCAAGTTACCTTGTCAACGAGCTGGAAAAGGATTGTCGCGAAGCAGAAGATCAAGGGTATGAATTCCATTTCAGTTGGATATTGGTATTGATCGCATTTGTTTCTTGGAAAATGATGAAAGGAGTAGTGTTCCCAGAAGTTGATCCATTGGAGCCATTGGCCGCAAGGTTCTCCACCTTATGGTACACGAATGGCATGGCGAAGGAGTGGCAGTTGAATGTTGTCTTCCATGCTTAATACCTATAACTGAAGTGTGCCATTGAATCATTTCCATGAATGACATTGAATACACTCCATCAGTATAGACCATTCGCAAAGTTTTGCGTAGACCGACACTTCATCTACATCACTACGCGCAGGGATGAAAGTAAGGAGGAGCTTAAGTCTTATTATAATCTTACCAATGAAGACATGGAAGATATCGCTAAATAATGGCCAACATATTTCCTTGTAATGATGAAATATGCAGAACTCTTCGACCCCGACATCATAGGAAGTCCATTAGTCACCCGAGTCGAACATGATGGAAGGAAGAAAAAGAAGAAAAAGGAGGAAGTGCAGAACATAGAAACTGATGAGGAGGATAGCGCCTCATAGGAGAGTAGGCATGATTCACTTATAGGAGGAGGAGGAGCTGAAGCTAACCAAGATGAAGGAGGAGAAGAAGGAGAAAGTTAAGACAAAGGCAAAGCTACACTACTAAAGGATCCCCTCACCACAATAGAAACATCATAGAAGAGGAAGGTTTCCTTGAAGAAACCTTCAACAAGAAAGAAGGCTCGCGCCAATAAGCCTCAGTCAAAGAATGTACTCATAGTGGATGATGTAGATCTCATCATTGCAGCCATGGAGGACACTTTATAAAATATCTTGCAGAGGCATGAAGTGAAGGAAGAAACATTATATGACATAATACAGAAGGATCTCAGGGACATACAATAAGCTATCCATTCGAGCCGCTCAGTACCAACTATGCCTTCTTCAATGGAAAATGTAGAATTGGGGGATGAGCCCAGCCAATTATGAATATTAGCCAATCCAACAGAGGCTCGACATCATCGAGTCTAAGAAGAAAAGGAACAGGTTATAGAAGTAACGAAGCAAGAAAAGGAGGAGGCCTTAGAGAAACTTCAAATTGCGTAGTAGGAGAAATAATAATTTAGGGCGATGTTCGAGGAAGACAAAGAGAAGATGCAGAAAGAAAAATACTAGCTTCTTGCATATAAGACTATGGTCAAAGAGGCAATGAATAGAGCACTTCGCTCTGTGTTGGGATTGGTGTAGTAGGAACCAGAGTCAACTAATATGCAAGTGGGGAAGCTCGTCGAAGCCATTCAATATCTTCAAGCATGGATCACAGAGTTAGAACTCTACGCAGTACCTAGCACTCTGCAAGAAGTCATGATTAGAGGGAAGACACTTCTAGGAATGCAGTAGAAAGAATTAGGGCACTCACCTCAGGGTGTAAGAAACTGAGTGATCGAAGTGTGCAGAACTATGAGTGCCTTTCAAAATATTTAGAGCTGAGGAAATTGGAAGCACAACTCTTGGAGGCGAAGTAACAAGTGTCCACTATGCAAGCACAAATGAAGCTTCTTACTATAGTCGAGAAGATGAAAATATCATAGGAACAATGCGTAGTTCAGCAACAGGCTACTACCATCTAGAGAAGAGTTATGGAGGTTACACATAGACTCCAGTTGGTACAGGATGAAGCTCGCACACTTTTTAAAGAGATCAAAGGACAAGGATCATAGCTGGAGCAAGTGGTCACAACAGTGGAACAATTCCTGGAAGGGCCTGTCACCGAGAATGTAATTAAGGAGTTCACCGAGTAGGAGGCTCTGGCGAAGCAATAAGTCAAAGAAGCTTGAGCTAAGCTCGAGGCCTTCGAAATAGTGTTTCCTAGATCTGAGTGACTTGGGATGAGTCATAGGTGAGTGTTGGGGGCTTGTTGGCACTCGACCAAGTTTTGAGGAAAGATTGGTCGTGTTTTTGGGACTTTGACAGGTTGGACAAAGATGGAGCACCCATGTGGAGTCGAGATAGTGGCATCTCACTTATTTTGCAGTATTTTTTGTCTTTTAGGGTGTATGTAATTGGTTAAGGGATGTCGGCCCATGGGTTTTACCCTAGTTTAGGCCTTTTGGTAAATGTATAAATAGGTATCTAGGTGATGTAAGAAGGGACTACTAGTTGTTGATTGGCTTAGTGCATGACTAGTTGGCTTTGTTCAAAGAGTATGTTAAGACTTGCAGAGCTAAGTGTAAGTGATTGTAAGAGGCTTTGTCCACATATTGTATAAGGCTTTGTGATAATAAAGAGTTGGCTTTGTGCCTTGACCTGATTTTGGGAAGGAGGATTTGGCGGGATGCGTGCACATCTCCGATCCTCTGCAGAGTTAATCTTTGTGAATTTTTGAACAGGAGATGAAGAATGTAGAAATATTGAAGATTAATAAAGAAGAGAAGAATAATTTGGTGGATGTAGCCCCACACTGGGGTGAACCATGTATATCATGTGTTCTGAAGTGCTTTGTGTGATGTTGTTGGTGTTGTTTATGTGATTATTTTCTTAGTGTTGTTGTTATAACAAATAATGGATGCATCTGATGTTGTTTCTTAGTGCTTTATGTATGATGAATGTCATATATGAGTTAATACTATTTGCTAAGAGGTTTTAAGGGCTTGATATTTATTGTTACTGTGTTGATTTGTAATTAGGGTTTAATATGTGATGTGAACGAGACTCATGAAATAATACATGTTATTGGCTAAGTGATTTTTTAAGTGTTTTGATCACAGATCTATGTCCCAGCTAGGTTTTAGACACCTGAGTCCTTCAATCCCCCATACCTCTACCTCGAGTGAGACTTCATTTGCTTCGTGGGTGTTGTTGAAAGGGCCAGTAGTTAGGGTTTTTTTTGTGTGTTTTTGTAGCGTTAAAGCATGGGTCTGCCCCTATGCCAAAATTACATCAATTGTTCTTAGTTGTCACAAGATCCCATGTCAGTCTCGGGAATTTCAAGTTTTAGCTCTAGGAAATGTAATGAGATTCAAAATGAAGTTTTATGATTGCTTGTGAAAACTTAGCCTCCCATACTTCACATCTACATTGGCTTTCATCATAAAAAACATTTGACTCCTTTGATATGGGGAATTCAATCTCATCAAGTCTCTTCAATATTTATCACCAAGATTTCTCTCTTACTCATGGTCAACAAATCTCAACTATTCATAAGCCACTGATCCAAGAAAGCATGTGATTATAATTCAAAGGTAAAGAAAAGGTAAAAGATTATTTTTTAATTTTCCCTAAATTTTATCTAAGATATGGTAGTCACATGATAAAAACTTGTTGGCTCATGAATGGTTTATGGATGGTTTTTTCAATATGTCCCACTAAACTTAACACCCTATCCATACATTATTACAACCGAATTCAATTATCATTTTCAAATATCTTGTCTAGTATACGATCCTGATTTTCCACCCCTCAAAATTTTATTACATGATATTATTGTCAAAAGAAATATCTAATTCTCACCTTGAGACTCATTTCGAATCACTAACAGGATTCAAAATGAGCTCTTCCAAGTGTCCACATACCTATTTTCTCCATCTTTTAAACCATATTCCATTTTGATCCTTGACTGTAACCACACTCCAATTTGAAAATCTCACATTTGAAGCCTCTATTCTTATCCATTGCTAGAAAAAGGATCATTCAAATTGGGGGTCCATTACAACTCCATTGTCAAGGTTTATCATAGTATGGGGAAGCCATGAATAATTCAATATGAACCCTTGACATTGGAAACTCTGTAAGGGTATCAATAATATAATGAAAGCAAGGGAATACTCGAGAATGCAGCCTCACTTCAATTCCTCTATCAATTTGGAGGACATAATGACTCTGTGAAAAAATCATTTGCACGATGATTTGATGGCCAGATTGCATGAATTGGTGATTTGGTAATGAAGGTGATATAAGAGACAATTGCAAAGGCTACGGGCATGCCCCAGAGATGTGAAATATGGTTTAAAACCCAAAAAATTGAACAGGGGGCATGGCCATGATTCCTCCATAACAATGAACATGCGCCAGACTAGAAGCATTGATTCCCATAGTCATGGCTAAAGGTGATGTGGAGGAATTTTCTATTTGTACTTCAAAACTTTCTCACTTTTGAGGGATGATATGTCACTATATTTTTGTATCATATCATATTGCTTCGCATTTTGAACTGGGTGATCAAATAAATTTTCAATTATAGTTTTGTAAGTGTTTGGGGAAGATGTCAAAATATGTCTAGAATAACCCTAAGAATGTGAGTAGCAGTCTTTATCAGCATGGCTTAATCAAAATATTAATTGTGAAAGATTTTAGGAAACAAAACAATAATTGGTATTTGTTTTTGGTTAGGAATGGATTCATTAAGGTAGGAACAAGATTAGTCGATTTTCCGAGGAGGTCATTGATATCCCTAAAAACAATGAAATAAACACTAAATGAAATGAAGGCCTCAACTCCCATAGATTTGAGGGCTTTAATAATAGTATCTATGACAAGACAAAGAGGCCATTTCCAAGGAAAATTAGACATCCAACTAAGGATGTATCACCTCCACTTGAAATATTCACATGTATCATGGCCAAGAAAAAAATTGAAAATCAAGGTATAAAGGTGACAACACTTATTGTTCCTTGTTAGAAGTCTGTTAATCTTGTGCATGCCAAAGAAATACCAAAAGGACCTAGCGATGTGTAGCAAGAAATTTTTTTCAAGGCCGAGGATAATAAATTGAAGAATAACGAATCTAAACCAAGGGTCTTTGACTTTCAACCTAAGCCTATTGATGTAGAGATACCATGGATGGAAATTTTTTAAGATGATATAGACTACAATGAGTCTCATCACCCAATGTTTTCTTCAAACAATCCTAGAAGGTAATATATCAAGGAGATTAAGAATATTAGAGAATTATAATATTAAATCAAATAATTTGAAGTGTTAGATGGATATGTGAAGGACGAGAATACTACTCTCAAAAAGAGATATTCCCAGTTGGAAATTGAAAATGGGAAATTGGTCAAAAATAACAAAAATCTACTCAAGAGTGTTAAAATTTTGCACACATAGGCTCAATTGTTGATTGTACATAATAGGGCTCTGGAAAGGAAATTCAGGGAAGAAAGGGATAGGAAACCCAGTTTCATTCTCTTTATTTGAAATTAGTAGACCTATTTTTTCCTAGAATTTTTTACTTGGACATCAGTTTTTGTTTGTACCAGGACGTACAAAAACTTCAACATGGGGGGATTTTTGGCCTCCAAAATTGATTATTTGATTTCTGGTAAAAACCCTCCTCAACCCATTTATTCCTTCTTTTTTCCTCATTATCGTCCCTATCATTGCAATAGTATCCGAGCTTTGATGGAATAGTTATCTAGAGCCACTAAGGTAAGATCATCTTCAATATGTGATTATTTCCATTGATTAGATAGCTTAGAGATATTACTAATCGGATTATTCCTGATGATATTTTTCACGAGTTCATATCATGCAACACACAAAGGATCCTACAACATCTATGGATTTCCATGGCATTGGTTTACATATTAGCGGCCAACCTAGAGATAAACCATGACATGGATTTTTCTTGTAGTTGGGCCAACATGATATGATATCTATGGCATTCAGATCCAGAGATTGAGGAGTGTGCAAGATCAATTTATACAAACTAGGGAAAACACTTCCATTATTAGTGTGTCTAGCATGATTCATGCTTGATTTGGTTCGAGATCGATATACTCATGCATATCCATGTCTTTAAAATATTGTGGCGACAATTTTTACTGTATAAATTTGTCTCTATTCTATAAGAATAGATCTAACTTGATCCCCTTGCTATTAATTTTTATTGGGCATTGTGTGGATCAAGGGATTCATTCGAATAGTTTTGCCCACTTTGGGAGTTCATTATGTGTATAAAAACAATAGTGTATCAATATAATAAGAGAGCAGAGATTAGTCATAACACAATGGGTAGGAAACAAAACTTATGATTCATACTTGATCTCTATATTTTTGTCTTTATTTAATGAAATGAGCTAATGTTAAAGATCCAAATTGGTGTTATTCATTTTCTAGTCCTATATATTTTCTTAGCAATGACACACCAATTGGGAGGGCCCACCAATCTAGTTCTCGTTGCCTTATGTTTGATAATAGTAGAGGTAACAATTTTGACTACTTGTTTTCAAATTGTAAGCATTTGTGATTTTTGTAGTTTGAATTATTATTGTGTGATCGATGTTATGTTTAATATATATGTAATTTATATTGAAGATTGTAAACATTTTTCATTTATTCTAGCTTGATTTGATGTTACATGATTCAATCTATAATAAATTGTGTTGATAATGTAGGTAATTTATATATTTGGTGTATTTCATGATTTATTTTTTATTTTTTATTTATTTTTTTATGTCTGGAGGAATCAGCAACTAGTTGGGCATGTGATCGAATTACACGTGGCTGTGTTATCCAACCGCTACCACTATAACCTCCAGGTGTGCCCACGACGCCCCTTACGCGACACACAAGGTAAGTCGGGGGGAGTTGAACTCGAAACCTTATGGAACTTCATTTTCACGGCACTTGCCAATTGAGCTGCCCCCCCCTCGGGGGCATATTTCATGATTTTTATTGCAAGGATACTCTATAAATTTGTTTATGATTCAAATGTGGAGATTAGTTAAACTCAATTTTCTTTATAATTAATGAACATCTCTTTAAACTACAAAATGAGATAGTTTGTAAGGTTTGAACTTTGTGTGAATGTGAGTGTGGATTGATCCTCCTCTTTCTCCTTACTTTTCTACAAGTACATTAATTTGACTGAGATAGGACTCATTGGGGGTTGAATAATAAAGTTGAGTTGATTCTATTATGTCAACATTGTGTTCCTCACAGTGAAAGAAAGATAACATGTGCCCTTTACAACTCTCCATTGCTACCCAGTGAAGATCATCTCCTTTTTTTTCCTTTCATGATTATGTGTGAAATAGAAGTGATAGCTCTCTCTAAAGGGATAAGATACACATTGTAACTCTTTGTGGTTGCATGGACACCTTTTTGGATCAAAGTGAAATATTGTAACTTGATGTGAAGGGGCTCTATGTTGACACCCCAATTAGCACACATCTCTTAGATTTACACTCTGAGTGATTTCTTTTACATTCCTTTTTTGATTAAACTACAATAAAAATGTCACTTGAAGGTGGAAATGAGATTTTCCCTAAGAAAGGCATACATGAACACTTTGTTAACTCATTGTTAAAGATTGTAGCATGTTCCAGTGGGCCATCTTCTTGTTTTTGTTTTTCTCAATGAATGATTTTCTTGTGATTTTCTAGGAGTAAAGTTTGTCTTCCCATAGATTAGGTAGCTCTCCATGTTATAGTCTTTGCACATATCGTGTTGGCATATCTAAGTTTATCAACTCCCAGATTGATATATTTAATGTCAGTAAATTAGCATATAATTTACCCAACACCTACGGATATGAGAATTTAATGAAAAATTTTCTGAAAAGGACTGGAGCATATATTACCAAGTGCATCGATGGGGTCAATGTAGTTTCTGTGTCATTCATCGGTATGGACCAGAAACAATTATAACAACTCATCTGATGAACTGGAAGAAATATTACAAAAGTCACTAGTTGATAAAACCACGTACCAAGAGAGTTAGTTTGAGCCTTCCTGGTATATACTGGAGGATTTTGTATTAACTCCTCCATTGAACTGAGAGTAACCAAACAAATGTTTCCTACTCTTAACGGGGGACCCACATGATAACCTTGCCAATTATGCAAGTTTACGAAAATATGATTAATTGTTGGAATCACAGCTTGGCATAGTTTGGAATTAGTTTTGATGAACTAATTTGACTCAGGATGAGCTTAAACATTAGTCAAAATACTATGCATTCCACTCACCCAATAGAATTTTAACGGGGAAAGACACCTTTTCCATATATCAATTCAAAATAGTAAGCTAGGGAACAATATTTTTAGGGAGAAGGTTGGGGTTTTGTGGAGGTGCAAGCCTAGGAATGTTTTTTTTTTTTCAACATGGATGCACCTTGGCATGCAGTGAATCCATTTGATAGCATAGGAAATGGCATTGTCATGGGGGGAAGATGAAGAGACAAGCCTCGAGACACAGGTTAAGGCCAATATATTGATAGGGATAGGTGAGGCATGGTCGAAAGAGGACAAGGTATAAGGGTCAGTGAATGGGATCATAGGTACCCTCTACTAGAGATAATAGCTAACCCTAACCTTGTAGAATATAAAAATGTGAAGAGAGAGGAGCTATGAATTACCTGGAAAAAATGACACGTGGACCCAAAGAGTTGATATGATATTGGAGGGTTAAAACATTGGTGATTGTGATAGCTTATCTATCGTTTGTTTGGGAATTTATTTCCTCCTTGGTGATAAGAAAATGATAAAAAGGATAGAGGGGAAGCGCTCTTTTATAGTTGTGGCACAAAAAATAAAGAAACTAGAAAGGTTGGGAAGAACTCGATCGACATTAAATCCCTTACTCTATCAAAGGTGAAGTTCAAAAATGGTCTTGTTATATAAGAGGAAATTGTGGAAAGAACTCTAGTGTACATCGACAATATTAGCACAAAATCCTCTAGTAGGTACCAGAGCCTATAATGGGAAGTATGTCGGTTTCCTTGATCGTGTATTGGATAATATTAGGGTAACTCTTATGGTTCAACAAACAGAGTTCATGGGAACTCTCTCGGTCACATCAGAGTAGTTACTATCAACGTAGTCAGTGATAAATAATGTGTATCAATAGAATTTGGAGGAAAATCTCCAATATGTTGGACGAATTTAGTGGAACTCCTATGGTATGTATCATAGGAGCTAAGGGGAAATTCTCCAATAGAAAAAATGATTATTGAAAATTTTCTAAGTGTCAAAACAAAATTAAACCAAACAAAACTTTGAAAAATCAAGAAACATGATCATAGAGGGATGAGAAGATTTTAATCAAATATCAAAATTTGGGGTAGATGTTCTTAGTTATTCAAGATACTCTCAAGTAAAAAAGGAGAGGTCCCATTTTCTTGTTGAAAGAAAAGGATTTTCAAGCAAGAATACAAGAAAATGGGAAGGTGTTGATGCCTGGCACAATAATTTGATTATTGTGTTTAGTAATGCCATTATGTTGAGGGGTATGAGGGACTGACTACTTCCATTAAATACCAGATCGAACCAAGTATTATTCAAAATTTCAATTTACATACTCCCACCATTGTTTGATCTTAAGAACATGATGGGTTGGACATAGTGCTTTTCATCAAAGGCCTTGAATTCTTTGAAATTTTCAAAGATAAGATTCTTATTTTTCAAAAAATAAATCCAAGAGAAATGATAAAGATCATCAATGAAAGTCAAGATGTTCTTTCAAACTACTAAGGAAGGTACATTAATGCAGAATAGGTCACTTTGAACTAGTTCCAAGAGGTTTTGATCTCTCCATTCTTTGTCGGAGTCAAAGGGTGCCCGATGATGCTTGACAAACACATATCCTTTATAGACTCCATCAGGGGAAACAATTTAGGTAAACCCATAACCACATTTTATATTTCCATTGACTGTGGACCTCAAAAATTTAGGTTTTTGAATCATTCATGTTAGGTTTGATTTCATTTGTTTATGTGAGAAACAAGATTAGTTAATTCAAATTTGGGTTAATTCATGCCACAAAATGTATACAAATTGTCTTTCGGGTTGAGAAACCCTCCGATGAAAATTGGCCAACCTTTCCTCAAATAGAAAATAAGGAACTGATATGGAAAAATCTACACAACATTTCTTGTCTATTTTAATTGAGAAAATCAACAACAGATTGAGACTAAGGTTCAGTACATGATATACATTGAAAATTATTTTGTGTCGACTGGGAACTTCACTGCAACAAAAAATGTCAAGATCAAAGTCATCAACAACATAAATCTTTATCTCCACAACTTTATCTAAGGACATGAAAAAGGAAACATCTTAATCCATATGATGACTTCTCTAAGAATCGACTACCCATTCATTTTGCGTAGAATGAGACAACAATGCTTGAGAAGTTATTACTTGGAAGGTGAAATTATTAGCATGTCAATGAAAAGTGGACATGTACCCTTCAAGGAATTTTATCTTCTTCTATAGGTCATCTCTCTTCTTGTAGAATAACTTTTCCACTTGTCCAGTCTTTCCACAGTACTAACATGTCTTCTTCTTTCAACTCTAGAAGGGTGCATTTGTCTTCCATTTAGGCTTTTGGTCAAGGAATCCAGGTCATTATATAGGTGTATCAAACCATCCTCTTTCCTTGTGATTTGACTTTCCCTTTCCCTTGAGAAACTGATCTTGGTATTTTCCACCAAGATTTCCTTCATTAATCAGTTTGTTTTCATTAGTAATCAAGAAGCCATAGAAATATTCAAAGGTGTAATCCTTACCATCTTCCCTACATGCTTGTCAGTTGGTGTGAAAATTTGAAACAAACATGAAGAATGGTGTTCCCAAGTTCATCATGACCAACATGATGATTTGTTTGTCGTTATTCAAATAATTATTTCTACATTCACCTAATTTCAACTGTAGTTCCTTCACATGCACCAAATAGTCCTCTATTGATCATAATAATGAGGATCGAGAGACATCAACTCTTTTTCCAATTGCATGATGTGGATTTCATCAACTCCATCAAATAGAGACTTCATATTCTTCCATACTTGATGAGGGAATTCGATTCCACTGATGTGAAATTGAATCTCCCATGAGATATAGGTCATGATCACCCATATAGCCTCATCCTTTTTCTTGTCAACAATGAATTTTTCCTTATCGTATTTTGGATCTAGAGTCACAGTCTTTGAATATTGACATGATCCTTTACTCTTCAGTAGGATTTCCATGTCTAGTTCCCATACAACATAATTTTATCCATTCAAAAATATAGGATTGATATTCAATTCCATCTTCAATATCTAGACATACATGTTCTATTTCCACAAGTTATAGTCAGAAAATCACCTGCCCAAAGTCAATCACACCAAAATATGACTCATCAAAATTTGTAGATAGTAGTTGAGGTTATAATGAGTCATTCCAATGCCATGTTGAGGATTGGGTGTAACCTGATATGAAACAAATTAACAGAACTATATATAACCAAAGAAGCATAACTTTCAAAGACAACATGTGATGTCTAATGACATTGTTACAACACTTAAGAACAATGCATTGTGATTAGAAAATTGCAATGCATGTTGAATATATTCACACATGTTCAATTCACAATCTTATACACTTTATAATGACCCATAAGGTCTACAATTTATAGCTTCAAGATATAACCAAATTCCTTAGAATTGGGAAGATCTTGTCCACATACAACCATCAGTAGTTAGAGGAAACAACAGAAAATGAAGAAATCCTTGCAAGGAAACAAACTACAGTACTTGTTTAGTTCTAATTGATGATGTCAATTAGAGTTCAATTTAATTGTCAACTCGGGAAGGTAAACTTAGAAGTGCTACCTAAAATATATAGATCTAGAAATATTCTTAATATGTCCGAGATCTTAAAGTTCCCTTACAAGAACATATTCATCAAAATATCTTTCAACAACTAATCAAACCTAGATCTAACAATTGTCAAGACCCTAAGGTTCTCTTACAAGAACTCTTGAATTTTAGGATCTCCTCCAATATTAGAACAAAACTTAAAAGATGAAATGAAACAAACCTAAATCTAATAATTGTCTGAGATCTTATGGTTCTCTTACAAAAACACTTTCAAATAAGATCCTTCCAGTATTAGAACATTTAACAAAAATTTAAAATCTGAAATCAAACAAAAACATAAATTAAGTTATACCTAAAATAAGCAAATCAGCATGCAAGTGAGGCCATGGGGGGGCTCCATAACTCCACAAACACACCATTTCAAAGGAGACTCAGATGTAGAAGCAAAATCAAAGTATGATTCTTTATTTCAAAATCTCCATTACAAGCCAACTCTAAGATTACAACTCTCTCCAATTCTAAGATTACAAGCTTACAAATGAAGGAGGTAACACTCCTATTTATACAAGAGCTATGATAACAAACTCATAAATGTGATCCACTAATCTCTCTTTAGTTCCATACATCTCTCAACCATCTAGACACATAACCCTATCCTCCATGATATTCTCCATGAGGTCCATGATCTCCTCCATGATATCCTCCATGATCTTCTCAATCATCTCCTCCATGATCTCCTCAAATTCGAATTTGAACATAGAGTGCCACATAAAGGTGCCTAGGAAGCTTCTTTTGTACCTACACATGTCAACAAACTCATTCTAATTGTTAGGTATAAGTATAAGCATATTATTTTCTAAAGTTTAACCACAAATCCACTTAAAAATGTTAAGAATTGATCAACTTTGGAAAATCATAGTTATAACCCAATGATGAGGTAAATGTAATGATGTGGAGGTGATATGAAGGTGATATGAAGGTGAAATGGAAGAAATTGTGAAGGTTTCAGTGAATTAATGGAGTGAGAATAGGGACTATTTTGAAACCCTACATACCCCCAAACTGAAGGTATTGCATGTCCTCATGCAATCAATTACATTACTTTTTGATACTTGAGCTTTGGCTTAAACTCTGCATGATATCATTTACT
>ML777595.1:828686-880441 GCA_009831015.1 Picea engelmannii | reverse complement strand
TAGTGAATATATTTTGAAGGTATGTGAGTTTTTAGAATGTGATATATGAATATGGAAAAATATGAAGGTGACAAAGTATGTATGTAAATGTATCCCTCCCCCCAAACTGATGGTTTTGGCAGTTGTGTGAAATGAGGAAAGGATGTGAAGTTTTTCCAAAAATTATCATTCTAACTTTTCAAGGAATTAAATGGTTAAAAGTTAGAAAATATCATACCTTAACTTACCCTTTCAAAAATGGATGAGAGTTGTGCACGTGTGGCTGCAAAATTATGTTCATAATCTTCTTTACCTGGTTGTGAAAATGGTGGATGAGGTCGAAAAAGTGAATCTTTTATTGTTGTTGCATCTGTTGCTAAATCTGTTGCTGGATCTTCTACTGAATGTTTGGAATCTGTTGCTGCTGCTAAATTTGTTGCTAGATCTTCTGTTGAATGTTCAGAATCTACTACTACTGCTAAATCTGTTGCTGGATCTTCTGCTGAATGCTCGAAATCTGTTGTTGAATGTTCAGAATCTGTTGTTGAATGCGACTAAAAATGTATAAGGATTGGAAGGTATACAAAATATAGAAGTTACATTCCCCCCCTAGCCTTATTTATTGACTTGTCCTCAAGTCATGACAAACTGAAAAAAAAAAACAATGAAAGGAAATATGCTTCATTTGCTACGAAATATGGGTCTTCAAGTCTTCAACGGTCGATGGCACAAATCTTACTATGTGATTAAATGTGATGGTGTTGAATATAGTAAGAATTTGTTGACTTAGTGGCCATTAATGAATGCCACTAGCCAACACGAGAGCTCCCACCATTGATTCCAATAGGAGTCAAGATGCCTAACAAATCTTTGTAGGTACGAATAAGTTTGTTGTGGTCGAGTCACCTACAAGATCCAACGAACAAGGGATATTAATGTACTCTCATTGTTCATTGGAAAGAGTACTTGCCATTAAGGCATGCAAGCCTCTAGGTGTTTTTACAAAGATAATTAGACTCTAGGACTTTGACTCAATGGTGGAAGGAAGGGTTTATTTTCAAGTGTAGGAAAAAAGGAAACTGACAATGAATATGTAAAGTGGGCCAAAAAACTTGTAGATGAGCCTTGTTGGTTTTATTGGTGAGTTAGGATTGTATGAAGTGAAGTGTAATGGGAAATGGATAATGACTCTTGTTGGAAAGGAATGAATTATGGCATACAAACTTTCAAATATAGCAATGGAATGCCAATTCTCAAACATAACAAATTTGCTCCTGAATTCTGTTAAAAATAGTTGAGTTTGACTAGTCTTTGACCAACCACTTGGAGATGTCAAATTCAAGTGTGGATAGGTTTCTCACCATCCTTGTAAATTTAGGAACAAACAAAACTCTTCCATTTTTGCTAATCTATCATGCAACATGTCAAACGATTAAACTATTACAGGAAGTTGCAAGAATTCGTAATTTTCTGGAAATTTCGTTTATGTTCATGGACTTGTTCTTTAGAATTTCTCATGAAATTAGTCTTTTGGAGACGAATTGAGCGCTCAAATATTTTCCTTAATGATCAGTTGATCATCCGAAATTTGCAAAAAAACTTGGCATAAAGAACATAAGTATGTTCAAAAAGAAATGGCCAATTTCTTAGTGATTCTTACGCAAAAATAGATGCCAAATGAAACAACTTTAGGAGACTCAACAACATAAATTTAGTCTAATTCCTGATGTTGATAACAGTCCAGTAATAATCAAGAAAATTAATTTATATCCCTCTTTGTATCAGATGTTTACTTGAATGTGCATGATAAATAGCATGTGCATGGCAATGTTAATCACCAATTAAAAAATAATAAAGAACGACTGAGAATCAGGGTTTAGGGAGTCAACAATATTTTTTTGATTTTATGTTGATTGGCTCATATTCTCCCTCTTCGATTGCGCATATGGGTTGAGAAGCATTGTTCATTCCTGCAAACTTGAGAACCTTATTTTTGACACTTGACAGAGGCATTAGCTTTTGCAACGGAATAGTAATATTTCAATTTTGAAAATGACTGACAAAATCAATATCCAAATCTTTGCCAAAATGAACTGGAGTCTTACCTGAAATTACCTAGGCAACTGGCAGATATGTAGGTGTCGAAGATTTGGCTAATTCACCCAAAGAACCAAGCCTCAATACTTTGGAATCGGAGCATGAGACTAACCTACGTCCCTTCTTCCCCTTTGATATTTTTGACAAGGGAGACTCAATATTGCGAAAAAGACCTCCATGTGCAATGTAAACACAACCGACAATGATATAAGAAAGAGGAATGCCTTCAAAGCAGCCTAATCATTTACGATAGACATGCTTACCTTGATCCCCATACTTAGCCATCACTTCCTGCTCAAAACCATAGACAGCTGTGCAGAATTTGGATTCATGATTCCCACGGAGAAGAAATACTCTATGAGGAAGAAGAACCTTCCAGGCCAAGAGCAATAAAAACGTCTCGATTCCCTAGGCCCCTCTATCAACATAATCTCCATTGAAGACGAAAAATTGATTGGGAGACGGAGGCCCCGCGGTCTATAGCATATTAAGAACGTCTTGCAACTGGCAGTGGACATCGCCCACCACCACAACGCTGCAGTTGCTGTCGACGTCGATTTCGAGGCAATTGGGCTCTCTTTGGAGGATCTTTGATGTCAACAACGCAAGACTTTCAAATACAGTCACCGGAAGCACTGACGGGATCTTGGAGGAAGCAATGTATCGGGATGACCAATCGAACACTATGACCAAGGACTCTACCCATTCTGTGCTCAATGATCCTTGCATAGGACATTTTATTGGTATCTCGAATGGTGGCGGTGGAGGAGGGGCACTGTTTCTTGTCTTCATATTGATATTCTCCCCATCTTAGTGGTTTTTGGAGGGCAAGGCAAGTTTCTTTAGAAAAAAAAAAAATCAGCACGTAATCCATCAAAGTTGCACGTAAATCACTCAAAATCTGCATGTATCCATCAAATTGCTTAAAATAAGGCTCAGATTCAGATGGATTTGTTGCCTCCCATGAAGATCTCAAATGTGTACTCGTCCATGGCTCTCTTGTTGTCTCCATCGTAAGGCACATATTTGATGATGACGACATTTCTTTTTAACATGTTTGCCCGCTCTTGAAGTTTTCTTCGGCGATGATACTGTTATTTGTAATTGCTAAATCGATCTAGAACAAAGGTGTTTTGAGGACTGCCATTTATGAAGGGAACATTCTCCTGAACGCGGGACAATCCATAGAGAGTCGATGGTGAGATCTCAATTTGAAGCTAGATCTGAATCAATGAAAAAGGATCTCAAACCTATGATGAATTAACCTGTGGAAGGCTCAGAATAGTGGACAATCATCTGTAGAAACTTGTTTTCGGATCTATGTGGCTTGGTGCAGACTTCAGTGTTTTCGGATCTGAACTCCAAGAGTGAGACATAAATCAATTCTGTAACCAAATCTGAGGCTCAGTAAAATGTGTGTATTTTATATGTTGTTGTGATGGAAGGTATTGAGTCCAAGTATCAATTCTGTTGTGAAATGGAGTCGGCTTGGTAAAAAATGCAACAACAACAACTGAGTAGTCAAATTATCAATGATCCATGAAAATCCGTGCTTCTCAACCGTCACAATCAAAAGAGATTTGTTCTATGGTTATGATATATTGATGGAAAATGTGTCAGATCCTTCTCATATAGATTTCGCACATCACAAGGTCACTGGCCGGCGGAAACTTTCACCACAAAATCCCATCATGAAATTCCTTAAAAATCTTATCGACTTCATAATTGTTCATGCAATAGAGAATGACTCCATCCGAGCTCATCCATCCCAAGCCATTTTGGGTCAAGCAATACTTAGTAGATTGCAATTTAAGGGATCTTGTTTTATGCTCTACTAAACCAATTTCATGCATATCAATTTTCCAACAAAAGTGTTTTTTTTAATCAATAGATTTTCTGATCTTCTTGATCGCACGAAGCGCAGGAAGAGAGCATAGTAATCTGTTGATTTTTTTTTATTTATGCAGGTTAGCGTGAATGGATATAAACACAATCAAGATCTGCGACAAAAATTTGCATTGTCTATACTGTGCCACTGAGTTTATTCATGATGATTTATTTTTTGAAAATAAGACTAAAAACTTCTTACGACTAACACTTCTAATGATAACGAGCTCGTTTTATTATCCTAATCTATTCTATCTAACTTTTTTGAAATATTTTTTTATTTCCTAGGTAAAAGAATTCTTCCAGTGAAGCCATCTACGGACTAAGAATTTGAAAATGCTCACATCAAGATTCAAAATTCTTACCTGATTATTTGCAACGATGTGAGTAACCTGTCTTATTCTTGTAGTTAACGCAGGGTTCTTTTGAAACCAGTCATCGATATTAGCCTCGCTTTCCAAGAAGTACTCGTTTATCATTTTCAAATTCCTCATGCGTAGATGAGTTAGTAAGAAATGGGGGGTTTAAAAACTGAATTTAAAACTAATTAAACTAATTGCGAAAATAAAACACTCCAAACTTGAACTCCTTTATCAAGATCCTCCTGTCACCAGTGTTCACAAGTTAGTCCATAAAATCAAATGTAGAAAATAATTACTCAATCCTTCTAGTTGCACTTCCCCGGCAACAACGCCAAAATGTTTAGTTCTAATTGATGATGTCAATCAGAGTTCAATTTAATTGTCAACTCGAGAAGGTAAACTTAGAAGCACTACCTAAAATATATAGATCTAGAAATATTCCTAATATGTCTGAGATATTAAAGTTCCCTTACAAGAACATATTCATCAAAATCTTTCAACAACTAATCAAACCTAGATCTAACAATTGTCAAGACCCTAAGGTTCTCTTACAAGAACTCCTGAATTTTAGGATCTCCTCCAATATTAGAACAAAACTTAAAAGCTGAAATGAAACAAACCTAAATCTAATAATTGTATGAGATCTTATGGTTCTCTTACAAAAACACTTTCAAATAAGATCCTTCCAGTATTAGAACATTTAACAAAACTTTAAAAGATGAAATCAAACAAAAACATAAATTAAGTTATACCTAAAATAAGCAAATCAGCATGCAAGTGAGGCCATGGGGGCCCTCCATAACTCCACAAGCACACGACTTCAAAGGAGACTTAGATGTAGAAGCAAAATTGAAGTATGATTCTTTATTTCAAAATCTCCATTACAAACCAACTCTAAGATTACAACTCTCTCTAATTCTAATATTACAAGCTTACAAATGAAGGAGGTAACACTCCTATTTATACAAGAGCTATGATAACAAACTCATAAATGTGATCCACTAATCTCTCTTTAGTTCCATACATCTCGCAACCATCTAGACACATAACCCTATCCTCCATGATATTCTCCATGAGGTCCATGATCTCCTCCATGATATCCTCCATGATATTCTCAATAATCTCCTCCATGATCTCCTCAAATTCGAATTTGAACATAGAGTGCCACATAAAGGTTCCTAGGAAGCTTCTTATGTACCTACACATGTCAACAAACTCATTCTAATTGTTAGGTATAAGTATAAGCATATTATTTTCTAAAGTTTAACCACAAATCCACTTAAAAATGTTAAGAATTGATAAACTTTGGAAAAGCATAGTTATAAACCAATGATGAGGTAAATGTAATGATGTGGAGGTGATATGAAGGTGATATGAAGGTGAAATGGAAGAAATTTTGAAGTTTTTAGTGAATTAATGGAGTGAGAATATGGACTATTTTGAAACCCTACAGTACCTAATGGCACATCAAATGAAGAATATTTGGTTGAATTGGAATAATAGCATATATAATCACTTTAATAAAATCACCAAGAAGGGCATAAAAAGAAGTATAAGCTAAGGAACCAGATGTTAAATAGTCAAAGAAAGAAGAACCAAATAATAAAGTTGTTGTATATCACCACCCTCAACACTCAGAGAAATAATATTCATTAAGGAAAGGACCTGTGAATAAAAAAACATATTATGGACCAACATTTCACCAAAAAGGAAAGAAATCAAGAGGTACATGGAGATATCATAATAGCACAACAAGGAGCAATCAGATTCCATATCAAGGTGGCAAGGAAGTAGTTGGACCCCATGTTAACATTTCACTAATATGGATGGATTCTCATGCTTGGTACCATATTCCTACATTTCTTGTCTAATCATATTTTATGGTTTCTTCCCATTTTTTCAAGGATGAAACATGCGTAGGTGGAATGTAGTATACTTAGGGGGTAATATGTGATGCCTAGGGAGGTACCCAAGGGGAATGATAAGAGTTAGGTGGCTATGTATTTCTGTGTATGGAGGTTTTTTCTTGTAAATAATACCTATGTAGTAGTTTCAAAGCAATAAATGTAATAATTCTTACTAGAAGGTTCCTTCCCTAGAATGTTCCTAGGAGGTAGATAGTATAATAAATAAGTAGAAGCAATGTAATGGAGGTGGTGAAGAATATTGTAATTGTATCAAGAATTTATTAAGGAGTGTTTTACTTCCATTAGGAATAATATAAGGTGTTACCCTACCGCGTGGGTTTTCTCTACATTATTGTGTTCATTCTTGTGTGTGAATGATTTGAGTTATTTTTCAAGTTAAGGATTTACCTTCTAGATTATATTTTCATATCTGAGGTACACAACACTTTGGATTCATAATTCCTTCCACCATGAAACTGAAGGTGGTAACCATGATGGAATATTTTGAGAATAACCTTGGATTGGGTATTTCCCACACATTGGAGAAGCATGCAATTAGAATGTGAATGGAGAAAGAAATTGTTCAATATAGCATACTTTGTAAATTGGAGCCTTGACCTCCTTTTCTCATTTCCTTGAGTATGAGAAGGAAATTTTTATTCTATAAATAAATAATATGCCTGTACCATAGATCAACAATTATGTCAAGATCAACATTAGAGAATTTCATCTGAAAAAATGTAAAAAGCGAGTGATCATCCTCAAGGTTGGTTGAAGATTAATATTAGGAATTTTAGGCAAGAGGAGGCCAAATCCATACCATGAATTGTTTTGGAAATCATGATTTCTAGGTCAAATTCTTGAATTTTATCAAGCTAGTAAACCAACTTACCCTAGATATAGGTTTGGGACAACAAGTATTTTACTATGGATAGTAGTACTTTCACAATTGTTCATTGAATAAAAGGTAATGTATGAATTATTTTAGAGTGATGATGGTCTCAAAAGCATGTTTTTCAATTATAAAGTATTATACATCATTTTCATTTACACTTTGACTCACGAAATCCACCAATATACCAAAAAAATAACATTTAACTAAAATAACATAGATAGAACCACCTCATCATTAGCATTAGAATGGATTTGAAATTCCCTACAAAAATTAACCTTTATCCAAATTAGAGGTGGAATTAATATAATTGTTAATGGACTAAAATGCATTTTGAGCATCTCTATCTCTATAGAAAACTGCATCTTTCCTTATAATATTATGTACATGTTTGATAATTTTAGTGAAATCAAGGATACACATACACACAAATTAATTTTACTCATAGAGGCTTGAATATATATTTCTCCAAGGTAGGATCGGGCAAGTTTTGAATTGAAAAAATACTTTTAGGATCAATGGTTACATTGTCTTTAGAAACAATGTGACCTACAAGTTTATCTTTAGTGCCACCAAATACAACTTTGTCAAACTTCTTACATCTAATAAAAACCTTTATTAAATTATAAAAATTACATTTTCAAATTTTAGAATTCAAAATCAATTCATCAAGGAAAATTTGACTAATAATTCCAATCATATGATTACAAATGTTGAAATGTAGCACCTGCATTAATTATCCCAAAGGGAATACTATGGTATGCAAAGGTACCCTGTCATGTGTTAAATGTGATTGTAAACTAATATTTTGTATGCACATTGATTTGGTTGTAAAAAAAAAACCCATAGACAACATTTATCAAACTTCAACATGTTGCAAAATCACATCCATGTGAGGCCAAGGAAAATTATTTTTAACACTTTCCTGGTTCAAAGATCTATAATTACACAAAGGTAGATGTCACCATTATTTTTCCAAATAGGAACCACATTCGTGACCCACTTTGAGTAGTGTACTATAAACATGACATTGGCTTCAAGAATTTTATCTAATTCCTTCCAAATTATAGAATTAATATTAATTTTGATAAGGATTTTCCTTTAACTAATTGAATTAGCACCGTGTTCATTAAAACATATGTTAATTGGAATATTCTCTCATACTTTGTTTGTAGAGTGTTATTTTTAATTTTTTTGATGTTTTTAAGGGAATGATTTGTAGAAAACATGTTTTCAAAAGAACATGTTAGGGTCCTACCTTAACCCCCTTACTTAGATACTTTATTATTGTGTGAGGTCACCTTTCTTGATTAAGGCCAATTAAAAAGTTAGATGTTAGTCACTCAATGTAATAAAGGATCTTTTTTAGTAATAACACACAAATTAGTTGGTCAACCGTTATTATAAAGGGCTCATAAGTAGTTAATATTATATATGGATAGCTATATATTGAGTATAATCTCTCTTTTCTCTTGTGTTCTTAGTTTTTTCACTATATTTTGTGTGAAATATATAAATTTTGGGGGTTAAGTACACTACAAGTTGTATTAGAGCTCTTTCTTCGACATGAAGGGGTATATATTTTTGGCACAAAGTGGTAAATTTTTTTTCTTTGCTAATTTTTGAAGGAAAAAAGAGGATGACAACACTAAAAATGATTTATAAAACTTTATATGCATAATTTGAAAATCCATCGCAAGAACAAAATTCATCTCGAAGAAATACCCAATTTCAAAAAACAAATCATCGTAAACGAAGTCTGGAAAGTGGAGATATCATTGATTTTAAATCAACATTGTTTTAGGGTTTTTTCCAGGAAGGTCGTGATTTTTATAGATTGGAAATATTTTAATAAAGAGCATAGATTTCAATCAAAATAGTCCCAGTAGATCCAGAGAAGGGGTGGAATTTCATAATTGTTTTCATAATAGCCAATATGAGAAGTATAACAAAAGTTGTGATCATTTTACATGTTTGGTCTCAAACTCTACCTTGCACAAGTTATTTTCTATTGATCTTCATACCTTTTTCTTGGTTTAGCAAGCTTAAATGTTTTTTATTTTTTTTAGAGGCATGTTATATTGTCTTTAAATAACACAATGATTTATCATTCAATGAATAAAACTATGTTAAGGGAAGAATCCAAGTAGAATATCATTGTTGGAAACCCTTGTAACCCCTATTATTACCCCTTCAAGGTATTGCATTAGGTAGTACTTGCATATCAAATCTCACTTCCATGTATCATTGGGAATATAGGAATTCCCCTAGGTATACATGAATCTAGCCTTAGATAAACCAATTAGTCGTATTTTTCTATATTACATTGAGAAAATGACTCGGGGAGATCACTCTCTAGTACCAAGGTAGTCAAGTAGTATGTCTAAGGGTAGGATTGAGCCTCTTTTGTTAGTTCCCTAAGATATTGGGTTGTGTACTATTGTTGGATCCCACACATATATCATAGACCTATAGAACTAGAAACTCCCTTGTCTCTAGGATACAATAACTTGTTTCCACTAGCTCACCCATGAAGGTTACCTATAAACCACCTCATAATTCTCCAAACAAGATGAAACCCCACTCTACTACAAGAATATTGGACTATGTAGACAAGCAACTTAAGAAAATCCATGATGACAAAATTGTGTTCAATGAGATGTTGGATAGGAATATGGATGAGAATCTAGAAGATAAGTTTAGAAACTTCGAGAATATGAGTATTGATAAATTGATAGATATACAAAATCAGAGCATACCATAAGAAAACCACAAGAATACAAAACACATTGAGCTTCACCAAGAATAAATTTCTATATTAGGACTATTTAACCACCCACAACCATTTTCCATTATGAATAATAATAGTTCAATGGGTAATAACTTATGGAACCATTCTCCTAAGGTGGAACTAAACAATTTTGATGGTTTTGACCTATCTAGATGGGTCACTTAGATGGAACATTACTTCTCCCTCCAGGGAATTACCAATGACATATTGAAACTCGGGGTAGGGGTTTTGTATCTAGATATGGAATGATGGAAATGGTGGGAATGGAATAAAAATTGAATATGCAGTCTATATAAATTGGATTTAGTTTGTTAAAGATGTTTGTACCACTTCAAGAAAGATGCTCACGATTTGCGTTGACTTACCAAGTTATGCCAAACTAGCTCAATCACAAAATATGGCGGCCTTTGAGAAATTATCTATACATACAAATAATTTAGAAGATTCTTTATACAAATAATTTTTCATTAGCATCCTCAAGGAGGATATTTAAGCTCATTTTATAATTCAACATCCCACTACATGGTTGGAAGCAATGTAGAGTGACCTAGAAGGAAAGATGGCGATCAATGTACAAACAAAAAAGGTAACCTTAATTTCCTTCTCTCATCCTCCCTAGGGAGATTCCCCAAACATGACTTCTACTCATTCCTTGAAAGTAAAAAGGTTGTCTCCGATGGAAATGAAAGATTACCAAAGATGTGGAATATTCTATAATTGAGATGAAAAATATGCTCCATTTCATTGATGTAAAGAACATTGTTCCAAATTTTTATGACCACTCAATCCCTAACCAAAGACACATGTATTGAAGGGACACTAGAGTTACAAGTTGAAGAAACCAACACTCAAAATGAGGTGTATATCAAACCTCCATTCTCTCATGAAGAACCATTTATCTCTCTACATGTATTATCATTCATTTCAACTCCACAAACCTTGAAAATCATAGTTTACATCAAACACCATAAATTCATAGCCCTAGTTGACAATGGTAGTACTCACAATTCAATTCACAAGGGAGTGGTGGAAGAAACCCATCTTTTTGTACATCCGATGAAAAAAATTCAAATCATGATCACCAATGGAGGTATGATGAAATATGGGGGAAGATGTGAAAATGTTAGACTCCATAGGGGGGACTATCAACTCAAAACCCATATATTTTCCATTTGTATGGGTGGGTGTGATATAATATTGGGAGGGAGTATCTATTCATGTTGAGATCAGTCACCATGGATTTCAAATAATTCTATATGAGTTTCACTAAATAGGGGCATGTACACACCCTTCAACGGCTTCAGGCATGCCCACTTGAAATAGTCATCTCTCATCGTATGGATAATTTATTAAAGAAAGGGCACTGTGGAATTATTTCATAATTTAATTCCATGCAATTTATGGATAACCCAACACAATGAATCCACCCAAACTTGTAGCTAGTCCTTAAAAAACACCATCCAATATTTGAGACACCAAAGGGTTTACCTCCTTCTCTATGACAACATTCCCATGGAATTTCCCTACTTATAGGAAGTAAACCACCAAATTTACATCCTAGTTATTGCCACCATTTTACATAAAAGAATGAAATAGAAAAAATAATTCGCAAATTTTTGGAGGAAGGGATCATATGTACTAGTACAAGCCCTTACTCATAACCAATAGCCATGGTATTAAATAGGGAAGGAACTTGGCACATGTGTCCTAATTTTTGGGCTCTCAATAAGTTGACAAACGAGGACAAATTTCACATCCCTATTATTGATGACATTCATGGTAAAAAACAAATAACTAAACTTGATCTATGTTCAGGATACTACCAAATCAAGATGAAAGAAATAAACATCCCAAAGAAAACCTTCAAAACATATGAAGGTTATTATGAGTTTATAGTGATTCCTTTCAACATTTCTAATGCTCCATCCACATTCCAAAGTCTCATGTGCTAGTATATTTAGACACTTGGGCATTATTTAAGATCAACTTGGTCTAATGTTTCGTTAGGTTAAAATGTGTTTCTTTGTATGTTTATTTAGTATGAATTTGTATGCATTTGTAATCCTAGAGTCATGATATGTTACATGTTGGAGTTACTTCACACACACCTAGGATTTGTTTTTACTAAGGTTTTTCCTTGTTTATTAGACATAATTAGTCATTATCCAGTGTCCTATATTTTAGGGGAGAATATTCCACCTGGAGAATATTCTCTTCAATTGACACTTCAGTTTGACTAGTTGAGTTGAGTCTAGATGCAACATTGGTTTTGTCACCATGAAAAATTGGGATAATCAACAGATAATGCGCACCTTCCTTGGTTTCATCACCATAATGGCACATTACCCTTGATTCCTTGATCTACTCCTCACTACACTATGTTTCATTCAGTTAACTGAAGACTAGTTGACTAGTTAACTCAGCTAGGTGGCAGTTCACTCTCATAACTTCCTAGGAGACTATAATAGGTGTTAGTTCACACCCGTAACTACTGGTGTATATCCAAATCACTTTATAACACCACTATGGCACATTGGTTCTCCTCCAATGTGTATTGGTTGAGTTATACAGAGTATATCATGTGTAAATTATTCATTATTCACTACAATTAAATAAAATTCTTCTATTCTTTCTCTCTTGCTTCTTCTTTCTCAATTTCTATCTGCAAATGTGTGTGGTATTTTCTAGCTAGATCTATTCTATGCAGGTTCAAAAAAATTACATGGTATCAAAGCCAACGGACTGCTAAGAAAAATCTACACCAATGTTTTTGCAAGTACAAAAGATTGAAGATCGCGGAAACATGGATTTCCAAAAAGAATTTATTCTTACACTTTATAATTACTTTGCATGGAAGGTGAAAATATTCATACATATCTGAAATAGATGATTGTACAGGTTGACCATGAATACAAACAAAGAACTGACATCATCCATAGAAAAATACAAGTATTTAAATCGAATGGATGAAGCATTCAGAACAATTCGCAATATTATTTCTCCTGATCTCTTTTTTCACATATCTTCTTGTAAGACTCCCAATGAATCCTGTACCACCTTGGAAGGTATCTTTGGAAAACAATATGAAATTAGGGGACACATGCTAGAGGTGGAATTCATCACATTGGATCTTGTTGGCGGGCGAAATCGACCGTCCATCAACTGAGAGAGTGGAACCGGTCCGGGGTTGTCTAATAACCCAAGCTGTTTGGAATGAACCACCCTGATGGGTTTAGCGGCTCCGTTATCCGATCTAAGGTCCTAGGAAAACCAAAGATAAAACTAATCTAAACTAACTAATCTAACTAAAACTAAACAAACTAAACTAACTAAGACTAAATACAACAAACTAAACTAACTAAATAATAAAAAAACTAATCTAACTAATTATATATACACAATCTACTAATTACTACTATACTAACTCTACTAATTAGCTATTTAACGACTTATTGCACTATAACTTATTCACAAATATACAATATCTACAACTGGCAGATTTAAATAAAACCTGTAAAACTCATTTGCTTTCTGCCCTAAGACAGCTAGAGATATTTTTTATTTTTATGATTTTATGAACAAGAAATAGAACTTACTGAAATTAAACGATCTAATATACTAACTACACATATATCTAAGTAAATACTAACAAATACACTAAACGAATACACAACAAACTGACTTGGAAACGCTCCAGATTTGTCCTGTGTATGATGACTTCGAAGCTGGTCAGAAGAAGGAAACTCGCACCAGATGATCCAGAAGCTTCTCGTAAACGATAGGCTGCACTGCTCTTTGATTTGTTTACAGGACAAACAAGACATAAAAAATAATAACAATTATATGATTTATAAATCTCTGCAATAAGGGAAACCTGTTATGCAAAAACTTATACTTAATAATTCAACTTATGAAGAAGAGAAATCTGCCATTCACAAACTGAATTAAGCAATTGCTATGTTTTTTTTAAACACTTGGAAGAAATCAGATATGGATTATATCGATTAAATTATGTCATTTTCAAAAGACTAAGATAGCTAAAGTAGTCATTAACCAAATGCAAATAGATACACATAAACATAAAATAAAATATTGATATCATGAAAAGCTAAAGCTGTAGCAGAATATCAAATTCTGTCTCAGTCTGTATTAAAATTCTATATCCTTGTTCTCCCACGAATGAGGATGATATTATTACAAAAATGATAGGTATTTATAAGTCTTTCCATAGGGTAAAACCTCCCTGTGGATAGTATCAAATAGTTTACATAATCTGGGAAGATCTCCCAAAATCAACTAAACCAGGAACTAAAATGAAACAAACTATTTCAAATATCCTCTAAATTGTCCATCCAATCCAATGCAATTTCGAATTCACCTGAAATGGAACAAAAATAACAAGTTAGAGAGATATTTTATGAGCAAAACAATAAAAATCTGATTCCACAGACTTAGCTACAGAATCATCTTATTTTGTAGCTAGTCTAAAATAATATACAGAATCAGAATTGAAATCAAATCAAATCTTTTAAAAGAATTAAATCCAATTATCTTCCAATGATTACTTGAAAATGAATCAAAATGATTTTATCATTCAACATTAAACAGGATCAAAATGATTCAATCGAAAACAAAGATAGGAATACTCTGTTCTGTTACCACAAAATCGGGTAAATAATAATCGAACAATAACAAGATTGTCTCATATCCAATTGAAATCGGTAATGAACCATATCGTATGTGATATGATCTAATCCAACACAACCACTTTCCACTTGTTATAGCTATAACGATATAGCAAAAGATTCATATCGTTTAATCGAATACACAGATAGAAAGACTGTTTCGATTATGGGTAAATGAAATCATACGTAACAGCATCAACCAAACCAAATTTGTGATAGATTTCGATCGTTTATCCTTACAGAGTCAAAAAATAGGATCAATTAATTGTGATCACAATCTTAATAGAATCGACAGAAGTTATAATTGCAAACTGGGCAAATAATCTTGATTGGTATTGAACGAAATCATTAATTTCAAACAAATCACGATTGAGTTTAGTATAGAAATAAATCATGAATCTGGATATAGCCAATCTCTTTCTACAAATAAAATTCAAACAGAGTATCCATTTCAATTACGAATCCAACTGATAACATGGTCGAGCTAACAATAAACCAATGTGAATTAACCGGCTGGGTTTTAACATAATCTTTATGAATTGAATCTATTCACGATTTGGGTGTGTTTGTACGGAGTCATATTGAAAAAAATCTGAATTGTATTCATGTTGCTCGAAGGTCATATGGGACATAAAACCATAACAATTAACCGTATCAAAACTGTTGCCAATCATAGCGTATGCATTATAACGAAATTGAGTCGAAATGTGATCATTTTCTAAATAGAATATGAGGAACAATCCCTGTCTAGAATAGGTACAAACAAATTCGATTGACAACAGAGCATCCATTTTAACTCAATCAAACAAATCAAATCCACACCAAGATCAATCAAATCGATGAAAATCTAATGGAAGCTAAACTGGGAATGATTGAAAAAACGAAATTCCATTTAGTCAAAACAAATCTATATATAGAATGCATGCAAGGTAACAGAGCCATTCAAATGAAATGAACAGAGCTGTTTAAAACAGAAATCAAATCGTTATATAAACCTAGATTATTTACACAATGAAATGAAATTTTCCATACCTGTGTAGCGACGAGGCTGCTCAATTATACCATCTTGGAATTAACAACAGTCGTGGCTGATTCCACATTTTTAAACAAGATGGAGCCGGTCGTCTTTTGTTTTTTATCTGTCGCTTGTAGCTTGGCCTTTTGACTGGTCAGGGCTGCAATCTGGTCCTCTAGTGACTGAATCTTTGACTGGAGTATTGGGACATCATTATAATACCGCTCCAACCACGAATTGCATTGATCACAGGGTGACACTGTAGGTTTGGACAGAGTAGGAGGGGATTTGGGAAAATGACCGAGGGTTTCACAAGGAGACTTAATGCCTGGGTAGTTAGGGTCGTCCTGTAGGTAGGGGGGTAGGTTTGACACAAAGTCATACGAGGGTTCGACACACAAACCTTGTGAATAGGGGTATTCGTTAGCCAAGAAATGCTCCACCTCCGAATCAGAGTCCTCACTCAACACGATAGGGTTTGGTTCGATAGGGGGTTTTGGTTTATTCCTCGCCATCCGTGAAATCAAACGTGCATTCTTTTTCCCTTTGGTGTTTGCAGTGGGGTGGGCCTTGGGATTTTTGCTCACAGGCTTAACAGTCTCAGCACTCTTAGTCACAGCATGGGGTAAGTCGATAGGAGGATCGGCCGAGGGTTTAGGCAATAAGATATGGTAGGGTACTGGGGGTACAACTTTGACCTTGCTCACCATAGGTTTGTCAACCTGTGTAGGGTTCGGATCCTCGAAACCATTTCGAGCAACGAAATTGCTCAAACTATCTTTGTGCAAAGTCAAATGATAGAAAACAATAAGCTTCACCAGCCCATAATGAAAAAGGCTACTATCAGCCTGGTTTCTTTTGTACTTCTTTGACATTTTAAATAGGCTTCTATGCAAATAATAGGGCATATTGAGCTGATAACCCATAAAAACCATAAGCAAACGCAGGTGGTGTAAGTACACAAACCAGTATCGACCCTCACAGGTGATAAACTTCTTGATTATCATTAATAAATCATGCCAATGTTGTTTAAGCATGGTCACGGGCATACCTTTATCACAGGAGGTGATTTTGCATGACTGGAAGAGCAGTGTCCATGGGACCTCCTCAACTTTGCAATTCTTGGACCATCGTTGTCCAGTGGCAGGCAAACTTGTACCAAGACTGATAAACTGTTCATCAATTTCCAATTTTATATCATTGACCTTGGCTCGACAGCCATCATAGGTCATGGCAAACTGTCGAACCACGCAAAGGTTAAAGCCATCGAAACGTTCCACAAAGGTAAGCCACCCACTGTCTGCCAAATCTTGGCGGGCATTGTCAAACATCAACAGGGCCTGTTTGCCATTAGGTTCAACTCGCACGACTGGTGCCATGGAGTTGAATGCATGGTAAGGGAAGGGTTCGAACACACAGTAACAGAGCTATCCGAACCAACAGCAATGAATCGAGCCAAAATGGGTAAGCATTAACGCAAGCATGCGAAGGTGGTGGAGTTATTCACCGCCATGCAAAACAATTATGGTCAAAGTACAACCGCCGATATAGTTGTTCAATTCAAAATAGTGGATCATCCATTAAGTCAGGTGTACAACCAATCAAATCCAATGTGCATTCAAATACGCGCTAACACTATGCCATAGTGTTTAAACACCCAATATACAAATCAACATGTAAATCAAATATGCGCTAATGTATTGATTCATAAGTTTAACCAAGGTGCCAAATAGTTGACAAGCCAAACACATATAAAATATTAACATAAGGATCCTATCATACATATAAAAATTTAATCAAAACCCTTATGCATTTCATAGAATCAAAGATTAGGCAAGTCATAAAATGCGAATCCAAATGCTCAATGTCTTACAAACTCAAAAAAAATCAAGTCATATAATCAATCGAAGTATGAGAACTGATCAAAGGATACTGCCAATCGTGTAACGATCAATAAAATGTAAGTGCAAATGACAAAAGTAATAACCACAGTTCAGATAATGATCAAAAAACAACTTCGAAAGGAGAAGTTTTCATGCTTACAGTCGTGAAAACTTAACGAAGACAAATGTGTCAATGTCGCAAGAAATGAAAATGTCATCTATTTGAAAAATGCGACGAAAAACTTGACGTTCGCAAGACATAGGTGTAGGCAGCTTATAGGATAGTAGAAAAAGTTGAATTGGCTGCCAACAATGGTGACACACTGGAAGAAGCAATATCTCTGCAAAAGTAACAAATTCAGATTAGGACAGCCAAGAAAATTTCCACCCAAAAATAACAACCAGAAAATTGCATAAACATCGTCATCAGTCATTTTTTCCAGCAGTGTTTTAAAAGATGAAAACCAATAACAGTCTTAAGATCAGCAAGTCATGATATTAAAGATAAAATATTCGATACTGTTGGCATGGACACTGCTGCTAGCAGGCGTCCATAACCTTGACAGGGTTTCCATTTAACCCACTCTGACATTTGTATCATGTCAAGAAGTTCTGGATCAGAATAAAGGACATTAAAGAGGTTTCTTATATTTTTTGCAGATTTTCATGTATCCGACATTGCTTCGCTGCCAGCGGGCCTGTTCGGTACCCCGACGAAGTTGTCTTGGTGCCATGCATGCATTTACCCGCTGCCAGCAGACTTGTTCAGTATCCCGGCGGGTTTACAAGCACTTCCCATAGCTCTTATTCATATTTTTTTTTTTTTTTTTTTTTGAAGATATATGGCTGAGCGAGGTGACGCTGAAAATTATGATATTTTAACATATTTTTTAGACCTCATCATAATTTTTTAGCACCGCCCTTTATTCAGTTCCAGAGATATTTTATAAAAAAAACTTCCTATGACAGGGAGACATCTTTTGAGTCATTCCTTTACGAAAAAGGGACAGCGTAAAAAGATAATAGATGATCATGACAAACTTTGCTCAGAGATTGAAATCAGTAAATTTCTTTCAAACAAAAATCTTTTCCAACATAGATATCAGTCTCAAAGATATATCATTGATGTTTGTACAAATATTCAGAAGTTATTTCAGCAAAGAAATTTTTTTAATCGTCTTTGTCTGAATAGCTCAGTGTACAGGTATGTATATTGTTTCAAAGAACACAAACTAATAAATTCAAATCAAAATTGAAAACATAAAGCAAAAGAAAGTGCAAACAAAAATGAAATATTTACATAATATACAAGGGTAGTTATCAAGCAAAGTATCTCTACAGGGCTTGGCCATTCACCGGATAGGTGTCAAGTTATCCTTCAAGATTCTGCAATCGAAAGGAACTAGGACCCAATTTTTCAGCAATTAGAAATGGCCCAAGACATAAGTTTTGAAATTTGGTGTGCTCACCCTTTCCTTCGTGTGGTTTGTCCCACTTCAAGACGAGATCACCTACTTCAAAATTTCTATCAGAAGCTGAATTAGAATCAAACCATCTTTTAATCAATTGTTGATGTTGGTCAAAGCGTTAATTCGTCTTTCTAGGGGAGGACAATCTTCTTCTTGGACTTTTTGTGATAACTGAAGCGAAGGAAGAAGAATGTGAGGTGGAAGAATGGCTTCTCTTCCATAAACGAGGAAAAAGGGGGAGTTACCTATAGCGGATTTGGGTGTTACCCTATCAGCCTACAGTGCGTTCAGAAGTGCATTGTACCAATTCTTGTGATTTTCAGCCATGGTTCTCTTGATAATTTTGATCAAGTTCTTGTTTGTTGATTCTGCTAATCTGTTGCCTTGGGGGTAGTAACTAGCAGAATACTTCAAATTTATTCCTTTATACAAAGCAAACTCACTCATCTCAAGAGAAGAAAAGTATGAAGCGTTGTCAAATACTAGACAATCAGGGATACCAAAACGAGTGATAATGTTCGAGTTTAGAAAAGCGATAACCTGACTGGTGTTAACAGTTCTTAGCGCAGTAGCTTTAGACCATCGAGTAAAGTAATCAGTGGATGTCACAATATACTTGTGTTGTTGCGAAGACAGAGGGTTAACGGGACCTATGATATCAAGGCCCCATTGCTGGAAAGGAGAATCTACTGAAACAGGTTGCAAGGGAAAGGCTAGTTTTTGCAATCGCACTGATGCTTTTTGACAGATGATACATTTATGACACAAGGCATGGGAATCCCTAAAAAGTGTGGGCCAGTAGTAACCGGCTCTTAAAACCTTGTGAGAAGTGGTGTCGCCACCGAAGTGACCACCAGCTTCTCCTGCATGCAACTCAAGCAAGACTTTTTCTGCTTCGTTTTTCTCGAGGCAGCGCATCAGTACGCCGTCAAAATTCTAACGAAACAGTATATCGTTAATTAGATGAAAGGAGGCGAAATTTACTCTCAACGCTATTCTTTTGGTGGGGTCAAGGTGACAGGGTGCTGATCCATGTTCAAGACAGAATCTAATATCGTCGTACCAAGGACTTACGAGGTTTTGTGCGCAACAAATCAAACTTTGATCATGTTGTTCTAGGTTTGACGTATCACTATCGTCTTGCTGTCCTGTTTCTGAATCAAAAACCAATTTACACAACCCTTGGCCTCTCACAATCTGAGCTGGAGTGATCTCTAAGTCATACTCTTGCAAGGAGGTGACCCAGTTGGCTCTCTTCTCTCCTAACTCCTTTTGCACTAACAAGTTCCTTACTGCAGGGTAGGGGACAATGACCTTCGTCCTTGACTTCAAAAGATAGGAACGGAAGTGCTTAACTGCTTTGAAAACAACGTAGGCTTGTCGATCGATCGCTGGGTAGTTAAGTTCAACACCTTTGAAATCAGAGCTCATAAAGGCGATGGGTACTTCGTTGTTCTCGGAATTCTTTTGAGTTAGGATTGCGGCATAGGAACGGTCAGAGGAAAAAGTATAAAGTGTAAAGTCTTGAGAGAAATCAAGGCTCATGAGAGACGGAGCGTCTATTATGGCCTTCTTTATGGAGTTAAAAGCTTGATTTTCTATGGGTCCCCAGTGGTACTAGGCGTCTTTCTTAATCAGGTTCTGGAGAGGTCTGACCATTTCGGAGAAACTGGGGACAAATCTTCTCACGAAATTAATCTGGCCTAGGAAAGACTGCATGGATTTCTTGGATGTAGGAGGGGGAAGTATAGTGATGACTTGAGTCCTCTCGGGGTCAATAATCATCCCATCACTAGACACAATGAATCCTAGTAATTTACCCTGTTCTACTGCAAAGATGGACTTTTTGGGGTTCAAGGAGATGCCATATTTACAACATCGTAGCAGAACGACTCGTAAGTGAGCTAGATGATCGTGTTTGTTTTTAGAGTAAACGGTCACATCATCTAAGTAAACTACAATGAAGTGATTGATTAAGCCTCGAAAAGCAATGTCCATTGCTCTCTGAAAGGTAGCACCAACATTAATCAATCCAAAGGGCATTTTGCGATAAGCATAAGTGCCCCACGGGGTACGGAAGGTGGTTTTGAGTTGGTCTGGCGGAGACATCAAGACTTGGTTGTATTTGAAGAAACCATCCAATAAAGATAGCCTCTCGGAACCAGATACCTGTTGTAGGATATGTTCCATGGGTGGGACAGGATAATTGTCTTTGTCAGACGCTTTGTTGAGGTTTCGGAAATCGACGCAAAGTCGAATTTCCCCGTTTTTCTTCCGAACTGGGACAAGGTTGGACACCCATTGAGTGTGTCTAACAGGAAAAATTATTTTAGCACTTAGGAGTTTATTCAATTCCTTTTGAATGGTCGGTTCTAGTTTAGGGTGCATTTTCCTCAGTTTCTGTTGGAAGGGTAAGGTTTGGGGCTTCATCGGAATGACATGTTGTATGTTATTAGGATCGAACGTTTTAAGATCATCGTATGTCCATGCAAAGAAATCCTTGAATTCTTTAAATAATTTAACAAAAGCAGCTTTTTCTTATCTAGAACATCCCAAGCCTAGATTAATACACTGAGGATTTTCACTAGTTCCTAAATTCACTTTTTCATAAGACAACGAGGAACTATTAGTTTTGCAATTGACTGTCTTTTTAAATTTATCTTCAAAATCATAAAACTTTTCTAATCTAACTATAGATTTGGGTATGGAATTTACCATGTCCGATAGAGCTTCAGGAGATTTTGGATTAGGTATTACCGTAAAATCGTGCAAATTGTCGTCGTGTGTGCGTTCATCTATCACTGAGCCTTGAAAGGTTTCTTCCATGTGCAGAAAGTTAATGATTTGTTGATCATCGTCAAATACTCTCCAGTTTGTGATATTGTCAGGAACAGATGGTCAAACCAGTAGCTCAACGGAGAATGCATTTGGGGACAAGCCTTCTGCAGGAAGAAGTTTAGAGGCTACATTAGCTAGTAAATCTGCTTCAGCATTATTTAATCTAGGAATGGAATTTATATTGAAAGCAGAAAATTTGTTCATTAAACTCCATACCTCAGACTGATAACTTTTGAGATGTGGGGAAAGACAGTGTATAGAATCTCTTACCTGCCTAACCACTATTTCAAAGTCGCCAAATACAACCAGGTTTTGAATGTTCATATCAAGAGATTTTATGAGACCTTGCAATAAAGCCTCATATTCTGCAGTATTGTTAGTACATTCAAATTCTAGTCTACAAGCCATTAATGTCTTGTTACCTACCGGATCGATAATGATGCAGCCTACACCAGCTCCTTCTTTAGACTTGGAACCGTTGAAATATAGAGACCAAATTTGGTTTACATCGGGCGCATGGGACTGTTGCATAGAAGCTGTTGGTTGCATGTATGCTACGATCTCGGACTGCTGTTCTGGATTGTTGATAGGTGAAACCTCAATCATGAAATTGCCGAAGAAGGTTTCCATCCCTTGGAATTCAGGTGAATCAGCAGGAGGTGTATATGGTTCGTTAGGATCGTTCAAATCTGTAACCGTGAACTTTAGGTAACGTTCACGATTCACTCTGATCTTGTTAGGCTTACCATTCTCTGGAAGCCATAAGTGAGACCAGACTGTTACGAAGTAACCATGTAGTTGCTCTGACCAGTCCCTTCTCAAAAACAGACCATACACTTATGGAATATCCACAACGATTATATCAATAACCTGATGAACCTTTGGGTTAGATGATAATCTAATCAATACATTTTTTAGTTCGCCTATAACTTTAACATTTGTCCGATCAAGTTGTATGATTTTCAAAGTAGATGGTTCCACTTCAGCATTAATCTTCTGGCAGATAGACCAAGGCATCACATTAGATGACGCTCCTGAGTCAACCATACAATTATGCACATTTCTGTTGAAAATTTCAAAGGTTAAAAGAAAAGGAGGTACATTCTTGCGAGTACTAAGAGTGGTAGCTTGTGGTTTTTTACGCGCAATTTCTAATGCTACTTTATCTACATTATTTACATTATTTACATTATTTACAGGAACTACAGGAAGGCTTCCTTTATCTTGAGGATCAGGATTATTTTTAGTGGAAGTCTTATGTGGAACTTTGCTTTGCACAACCTTGTTACCTATCGAATTACCATTCTTGTCGTTTTCTGAAATATTTTGCGACATTTTTTGTAACAAAAATGGAAACTTCAACAACTCATAAATAGAAATGTTAGCCCTTAATTTTTTAAGATCTTCAATAACATCATAATCTAAGTTAGGGTTGACATTACTCTGTTTAGTTTCTGCTGATTTAGATGGCTTTGGAGGTGAAGTTGTAGTGTTCTCGGTAGAAGGCTTGTTTGATGTCTTGCTCCTAGTGTTATAAGGGTGAACAGTCTCGAAGTTAGCTTGAAAGATGTTGTCCGAGAAGTGTCCAAAAATGTTTGGAGAAGACTCTTCTTCTTGAAATGTTTCCTGTTCGACTTCCTCCTGAGGGATCTCGGGAGGCATCAAGTTATCTTGGGCTTCTAGAATTGTTTGAAGAGCACATTGCAAACTTTCTAGGTTCAAGCCTTCGGGGTTTGGTTTAGGTCGATTGGTAGGAAAGGGTTTTTAGAAAGGAGGTTTGTAGGGTCCTTTACTCAAGGAAGCTTCTTCAGTTGACCTTTTTAAATCTATAACTTGATTTGACAGTTTTTGAACAACTTTAGTTAAATTTTCCAAATCAGAGTTTTCAGGTTGTGTTTTGCTTTGTGTGGGTCTGGGGAGGATTTCAATCTTCTTTTTGGAAGAAGAAATAGTCTCAGTTTCATTGCTAGAAGAGTCCTTAAGAATAAGTATGTCTTTTTCTATTTAAGTAGCCTCCTCAAAGGCTTCTAACAACGTGGCCTTTTTGGATCATTTAACCAAAATAGCTATGCTTTGATGCAAATCTTTAGTGTAGTATGCGATTACAAGACTCTCAGCAGGCATAGAATCTGCAGGGATTCGATTTTTAAGCGTTAAGAATATTTGATTAAAATCTTTAACTTTTTCTTTTGGGTTCATTTTTAAGCTTGAAAGATCCATGACTAAGACTTCTGGAGGTTTACCATCTCCGAATTTTTCCAAAAAGCATGACTCAAACTTTTCCCAAGACATTATGGTATGGGGTTGTTGGGAAAAGTACCAAGTGGATGTATTACCCTCAAAAGTATAAGGGAACAACCTACAGACAACGTCTTCATGTTTAACATTGCGAAGTCTAATGGATAACATAATTTTTTTGATATGATCTTCATCTATTTGTTTTGAATCGGGATCGAACTTGGGAAGCCATTTCTCCAGGTGTTTAGGTAAAGGGTAATGAGCTCTAGGTACAACTACAGCATCCTGGTCCAACCAGGGTCTAGCAGGGTTGTTTTGATTTTCCATTGGGGTAGTGGGTGTGGAAGGCTGAGAAGGTGAATTTCCTTCGTCTGACAAGGAATCTCCTCTAGAAGAGGAAGGATATGAGGGAGGTGGTGAAGGAGGTATCCCAGATCCTCCTGCAGCAGGATTTTTGATTGGATCTATAGGATTCACAGTGAGGTTAATGTCACCTAATTGTTCTCTGATATCAGAAAAGTCTAAAGGTTGACCCCACAGATGGTTTGGTTGCCTAAGACGAGCTAAGGAACTATGTGTTTTAATAAGAGATTGACGGATAATCTCTTGCATGTCACCACCTGTAGGATTAGGGGTTGCTAGCTCAACTGTGATCTGCGGATCTTCGGTTGAAGTAGTTGTTGTTTGAAGGGGAATATTATCTTGTGAACGGCTTCTAGTCACTATAGGTGATCGGTTGGGGGGGGGAGGAGTCTTGCGAACGCCTCATGCCATTAATTAAGTTCAGGCCCTCCTTTTAGTGCCATTTGTTGACGGGCGAAATCGACCATCCGTCAACTGAGAGAGTAGAACCGGTCCGGGGTTGTCTAATAACCCAAGTCGTTTGGAATGAACCACCCTGACGGGTTTCACGGCTCTGTTAGCCGATCTAAGGTCCTAGGAAAACCAAAGAGAAAACTAATCTAAACTAACTAATCTAACTAAAACTAAACTAACTAAACTAACTAAGACTAAATACAACAAACTAAACAAACTAAATAATAAAACAAGCTAATCTAACTAATTATATATACATAATCTACTAATTACTACTATACTAACTCTACTAATTAGCTATTTAACTACTTATTGCACTATAACTTATTCACAAATATACAATATCTACAACTGGTAGATTTAAATAAAACCTGTAAAACTCATTTTCTTTCTGCCCTAAGACATCTAGAGATATTTTTTATTTTTATGATTTTATTAACAAGAAATAGAACTTACTGAAATTAAACGATCTAATATACTAACTACACATATATATAAGTAAATACTAACAAATACACTAAACGAATAAACAACAAACTGACCTGGAAACGCTCCAGATTTGTCCTGTGTATGATGACTTCGAAGCTGGTCGGAGGAAGGAAACTCGCATCGGATGATCCAAAAGCTTCTCATAAACGATAGGCTGCACTTCTCTTTGAGTTGTTTACAGGACAAACAAGACATAAAAAATCATAACAATTATATGATTTATAAATCTCTGCAATAAGGGAAACCTATTATGCAAAAACTTATACTTAATAATTCAACTTATGAAGAAGAGAAATCTGCCATTCACAAACTGAATTAAGCAATTGCTATGTTTTTTTTAAACACTTGGAAGAAATCAGATATGGATTATATCGATTAAATTATATCATTTGTAGAAGACTAAGATAGCTAAAGTAGTCATTAACCAAATGCAAATAGATACACATAAACATAAAACAAAATATTGATATCATGAAAAGATAAAGTTGTAGCAGAATATCAAATTCTGTCTCAGTCTGTATTAAAATTCCATATCCTTGTTCTCCCACGAATGAGGATGATATTATTACAAAAATGATAGGTATTTATAAGTCTTTCCATAGGGTAAAACCTCCCAGTGGATAGTATCAAACAATTTACATAATCTGGGAAGATCTCCCAAAATCAACTAAACCAGGAACTAAAATGAAACAAACTATTTCAAATATCCTCTAAACTGTCCATCCAATCCAATGCAATTTCGAATTCACCTGAAATGGATCAAAAATAACAAGTTAGAGAGATATTTTATGAGCAAAACAATAAAAATCTGATTCCATAGACTTAGCTACAGAATCATCTGATTCTGTAGCTAGTCTAAAATAATATACAGAATCAGAATTGAAATCAAATCATATATTTTAAAAGAATTAAATCCAATTATCTTCCAATGATTACTTGAAAATGAATCAAAATGATTTTATCATTCAACATTAAACAGGATCAAAATGATTCAATCGAAAACAGAGATAGGAATACTCTGTTTTGTTACCACAAAATCGGGTAAATCATAATCGAACAGTGACAAGACTGTTTCATATCCAATTGAAATCGGTAATGAACCATATCGTATGTGATATGATCTAATCCAACACAACTAATTTCCACTTGTTATAGCAATAATGATATAGCAAAAGTTTCATATCGTTTAATCGAATACACAGATAGAAAGACTGTTTCGATTATGGGTAAATGAAATCATACGTAACAGCATCAACCAAACCAAATTTGTGATAGATTTCGATCGTTGATCCTTGCACAGTAAACAGACATGATCGATTAATTGTGATCACAATCTTAATAGAATCGACAGAAGTTATAATTGCAAACTGGGCAAATAATCTTGATTGGTATTGAATGAAATCATTAATTTCAAACAAATCACGACTGAGTTTAGTATAGAAATAAATCATGAATCTGGATATAGCCAATCTCTTTCTACAAATAAAATTCAAACAGAGTATCCATTGCAATTACGAATCCAACTGATAACATGGTCGAGCTAACAATAAACCAATGCGAATTAATTGACTGGGTTTTTAACATAATCGTTATGAATTGATTCTATTCACGATTTGGGTGTGTTTGTACAGAGTCATATTGGAAAAAATCTGAATTGTATTCCTGTTGCTCGAAGGTCATATGGGACATAAAACCATAACAATTAACCGTATCAAAACTGTTTCCAATCATAGCGTATGAATTATAACAAAATTGAGTCAAAATGTGATCATTTTCTAAATTGAATATGAGGAACGATTCCTGTCTAGAATAGGTACAAACAAATTTGATTGACAGTAGAGCATCCATTTTAACTCATTCAAACAAATCAAATCCACACCAAGATCAATCAAATCGATGAAAATCTAATGGAATCTAAACTGGGAATGATTGAAAAAACGAAATTCCATTTAGTCAAAACAAAGCTATATATAGAATGCATGCAAGGTAACAACGCCATTCAAATGAAATGAACAGAGTTGTTTAAAACCGAAATCAAATCGTTATATAAACCTAGATTATTTACACAATGAAATGAAATTTTCCATACATGTGTAGCGACGAGGCTGCTCAATTATACCATCTTGGAATTAACAACAGTCGTGGCTGATTCCACATTTTTAAACAAGATGGAGCCGGTCGTATTTTGTTTATTATCTGTCGCTTGTAGCTTGGCCTTTTGACTGGTCAGGTCTGCAATCTAGTCCTCTAGTGACTGAATCTTTGACTGGAGTATTGGGACATCATTATAATACCACTCCAACCACGAATTTCATTGATCACAGGGTGACACTATAGGTTTGGACAGAGCAGGAGGGTATTTGGGCAAATGATTGAGGGTTTCACAAGGCAACTTAATGCCTGGGTAGTTAGGGTCATCCTGTAGGCAGGGGGGTAGGTCTGACACAAAGTCATACGAGGGTTCAACACACAAACCTTGCGAATAGGGGTATTCGTTCGCTAAGAAACGCTCCACCTCCGAATTGGAGTCCTCACTCAACACGATAGGGTTTGGTTCGACATGGGGTTTTGGTTTATTCCTCGCCATCCGTGAAATCAAACGTGCATTCTTTTTCCCTTTGGCGTTTGCAGTGGGGTGGGCCTTGGGCTTTTTTCTCACAGGATTAACAGTCTCAGTACTCTTAGTCATAGCGTGGGGTAAGTCGATAGGAGGATCGACCGAGGGTTTAGGCAATAGGATATGGTAGGGTACTGGGGGTACAACCTTGACCTCGCTCACCACAGGTTTGTCAACCTGTGTAGGGTTCGGATCCTCGAAACCATTCCAAGCAATGAAATTGCTCCAACTATCTTTGTGCAAAGTCAAATGATAGAAAACAATAAGCTTCACCAGCCCATAATGAAAAAGGCTACTATCAGCCTGGTTTCTTTTGTACTTCTTCGACATTTTAAACAAGATTATATGCAAATAATAGGGCATATTGAGCTGATAACCCATAAAAACCATAAGAAAACGTAGGTGGTGTAAGAACACAAACCCGTATCGACCCTCACAGGTGATAAACTGCTTTATTATCATTAATAAATTGTGCCAACGTTGTTTAAGCATGGTCACAGGCATACCTTTATCACAGGAGGTGATTTTGCGTGACTAGAAGAGAAGTGTCCATGGGACCTCCTCGACTTTGCAATTCTTGGACCATCGTTGTCCAGTGGTAGGAAAACCCATAGCAAGACTGATAAATTGTTCATCAATTTCCAATTGTATATCACCGACCTTGGCTTGACAGCCATCAGAGGTCGTGGAAAACTGTCGAACCATGCAAAGGTTAAATCCATCGAAACGTTCCACGAAGGTAAGCCGCCCACTGTCTGCCAAATCTTGACGGGCATTGTCAAACATCAACAGGGCTTGTTTGCCATTGGGTTCAACTCGCACGACTGGTGCCATGGAGTTGAATGCATGGTAAGGGAAGGGTTTGAACACACAGTAATGGAGCTATCTGAACCAACAACAATGAATCGAACCAAAAGGGGTAAGCATTAACGCAAGCATGCAAAGGTGGTGGAGTTATTCACCGCCATGAAAAACAATTATGGTCAAAGTACAACCGCCGATATAGCTGTTCAATTCATAATAGTGGATCATCCATTAAGTCAGGTGTACAACCAATCAAATCCAATGTGCATTCAAATACGCGCTAACACTATGCCATAGTGTTTAAACACCCAATATACAAATCAACATGTAAATCAAATATGCGCTAATGTATTGATTCATAAGTTTAACCAAGGTGCCAAATAGTTGACAAGCCAAACACATATAAAATATTAACATAAGGATCCTATCATACATATAAAAATTTAATCAAAACCCTTATGCATTTCATAGAATCAAAGATTAGGCAAGTCATAAAATGTGAATCCAAATGCTCAATGTCTTACAAACTCAAAAAAAATCAAGTCATATAATCAATCGAAGTATGAGAACTAGTCAAAGGATATTGCCAATCATGTAACGATCAATAAAAGGTAAGCGCAAATGACAAAAGTAATAACCACAGTTCAGATAATGATCGAAAAACAACTTCGAAAGGAGAAGTTTTCATGCTTACAGTCGTGAAAACTTAACGAAGACAAATGTGTCAATGTCGCAAGAAATTAAAATGTCATCTATTTGAAAAATGCGACGAAAAAATTGGCATTCGCAAGACATAGGTGTAGGCATCTTATAGGATAGTAGAAAAAGGTGAATTGGCTGCCAACATATCCAAAAAGCTTCGACAATATCCAATATTGCTTTACAAATTTCAAGGATTTACTGTCGCAACTCAAAGCTTGCAGGGTTAATAAATCTAAGGAGGAGAAAAAAATGGTTCTCACCATTCTATCCAAACTTGGTCCTGAATTCTTTGTGTTCTTATCAAAATTCCACTTAGTCAAATTCACCTCTAGATCCACCTCGAAAATTCTATCTCTTGAGTACTTTATTGAATCCCTGGCACAAGAGAAAACCAAGCTCATCAACATGGGAAAATTAGAAGGCCCAAAGGTGCATGCACTTACTATGCAAGATGGAATCCATAAATATCATAAATCTAAAGAGAAATACAAAAGGAAATATCATGCATATTCGAAGAAGGAAGGGTACACAAAACCCTTCACTGATGCCTTTGGATCCAAAGGTGGAAAGGGAAGAAAAGGGGAGAAATGCACATACTTCTACAAAGGATTCCATCCAGAATCTACATGCATGCAGAAAAAAAAAATATCTAATGAATAAAACACTTCACCAGAACAACCTTGGAGATCGCATTCCCAAGGGTTCCAAGAAGAAGAAGCCAAAAGATCAGAATCCCAAGAAAGGCAATTCTATCCATGCCTTGATTGCCATCAACTCCTCTCTTTATGCTTGGATCATATATTCAAGACCATCACATCACATGGTTGCCTCAAAAGTATTTTATTCTTCATTGGATTCATGAAAAGGTCCTCCTATTCTGATGGGGGACAACTCTCCAGTCAAAGTCACTGGCAAAGGAAGGATTAAACTCACCAACAGAAGTAATGTGTTGCACGTTCCCAAACTTTTTGTCAACCTTCTCTCCCTGTATCAGATGACGAATCCAGGAACCAGAAATAAATTCATATTCACATCAAATGTAGTGGACATATATGACATGAAAACCAATTCCAGGGTTGCTACCGGTGAGGTAAATCATCAATCTAGATTGTATACATTTTGTGAATTAATTGAACCAAATTCTTCTTTGCTACTTACCAATGCTGATGAAAGTAGTAGGATATGGCACAGAAGGTTTGGACATTTCAATTTCAGATATAAGCAATGTCTTAGCAAGAAAATATTGTTTGATGCTCTACCAGACATCCATTTCTCCAAGGGAGTATGTGAGGGATGTGTTCTTGGAAAACACCCTCAAGAGAAATTCGACAAAGGAAATTCATAAAGAGATTATGTGCCTTTAGATATGATCCATAGTGACCTCATGGGTCCTTTTTCGAATCCATCTATTCTGGCAGTGAGTGCAACAAGAGGCTCCTCAAAATTAGATCGATTCCTCCTAGTATCGGTTGGATTACCAACAAGATCCCTTTCATCCTGAAGAGTAGTCTATGGCCACTTGGGCCTCTTCTCTAGATCTAAAATTGCATATGGATACTCTAAAGCAAGGTTTTCTCTCATTTTTGGTTCAGTCTTCAGATCCACAGTATTATGGTGAGGCTTCTGGAAATCCCTTTTTGGAATCTGTCATGCAGGAGCAGTACAGCTCCCTCCTCGAGAACCAGACTTGGGATCTGGTTTCCATTCTTTGTGGGAGAAAAATTGTCAAATGAAGATGGGTATATAGGACTAGGAGTGCAATGGATGGATAGATTAGTAGATACAAAGCTAGGCTTGTTGCCAAAGGATTTTAGCAGGTGCATGGAATTGACTATGATGAGACCTTTGATCTAGTAGAGAAGATGGATTCCATACGATTGGAACTTGCCATTGCGGCAACCAAGGGATGGGAAGTCCATCAAATGGACATGAAGAATGCATTTCTTCATGGTGATCCCTCTGAGGAGATCTATATGGAGAAGCCCCAGGGATTTATGCAGGACTCATATTTGGTATTTAAAATGAAGAAGTCCCTTTATTTCCTCAAGCATGCTCCGAGGGCATGGTATGCCAAGATGGATTCCTACCTATTGTCACAGAACTTTGTATGTTGTAAATTAGACCTGAATGTCTACATGCTCAGGATGGCTAATTCACTTCTACTCTTAGTTCTGTATGTTGATTATTTCTTGATCATCGATTTCTCAACTTCAATGATTTCTGTAGTCAAGAGGATTATACATGAGAGGCTTTTGATGATGGACATGGGTCCACTACACTTATTCCTTGGACTCAAGATCAGTCAGGATGCATCAAGCATCAAACTGTCTCAGGCCAAGTATGCATGAGATCTCCTTGAGAGATTTCACTTGATAGAATACAAGTCTTCTTTGAATCCTTTCCTATCAGGAGTCAAACTTGAGGATGGCAGGGACACTCCACTAGTTGACAGCACATTGTACAAACAACTATTGGGGAGCTTGTTGTATCTCACACACTCTAGAACAGAACTCTCCTATGTAGTTGGCGCAGTTTCTAGGTTCTTGCAGGAGCCACATGAGATACATTGGAAGGCTGCAAATCATATCCTTCGATACGTACAGGGCACCATCACCTTTGGGATTCATTATGAAACAAAATATACATTAGATCTTATCAGGTTTACTGATTCTGACTAGGTTGGTGATAGCACTAATCGCAAGTCCAGATCTGGTTACTCACTTAGTCTTGGTTCTAGGCCTATTTTTTGGTCGAGAAAGAAGCAAGCTTCCATTTCTCTATATTTAGTCGAGGCAGAGTACAGAGGGGTAGTTAACATAACCACTAAGATTATGTGGTTACAACATTTTCTCATTGAGTTGGTATTTTAGTTTCATCAGTCGATCATCATCTGCTGTGACAACCAGAGCACTCTAAAGTTCTGCAGAGATCCAATTCATAGGAAGTAGAAGAACCACATCAAGATCCACTTGCACTACATCCAGAACTTAATGCACGAGGGGATCATCGACCTACAATTTTTTCCTTTAGTAGAATAGACGACAAACATCTTCAACAAGGCCCTCACTGATCAGGAATTCCATTCTCTATGAATTCATCTTGAAGTGAAGGACACAATTTCCTTGCAACTCTAGTTCTTCTTTTTACATACATTTTACCTTGGGGGGGGTGGGTTTCCCCATGATTTTTTCCCTCTTTCCTCACTTTATTTTCAGTGTATCTTTTGTATTTGGGTACCTAAAGTGGCCTCGTTGTCGAGGTGCATTATTTATTTTCACCATAGTGATGTTCAAAGGGGGTGTTGGAGTTACTTCACACACACCTAGGATTTATTTTTCCTAAGGTTATTCCTTGTTTATTTGTCATAATTAGTCATTATCCAATCTCCTCTATTTTAGGGGAGAATATTCCACCTGGAGAATATTCTCTTCAATTGACACTTTAGTTTGACTAGTTGATTTGAGTCTAGATGTTGCATTGGTTTTGTCATCATGAAACATTGGGATCATCACCATCTAATGCACACTTTCTGATGCAGGAGCATCGCCAACTCATCAAGCGAGCCAACACATCAAGCGGAGATCGGCTAGATAAACAAACCAAAATTTTTTGAAAGTGCTTTGGGATTGTAGCACAAGTCTTTAATGAACCATTCATGGAGGTGCATCTATATATTGTATTGGACTTTGAGCGATACGCTCTCGTCCTTAGTAGATAGGAGGCATTTAATAGATTTAATGCTGGTAGATAGAATTCAATTCTTAGATTAGACAGTTTTTAGAGTGCAGGAGGGAAACTAGATATAGACACCCTCATTTGTATCATTGTAACATTAGCAACAGGAGTTAGAAGAATTTAGAGCCTAGGATAATAGCAGAGAGCTGTAGAAGAACACCCATGTATAGATCTTGAATTAATAGAAGAAGTTGATTCAGATTCATGGCTGTTGTTTTACTCTCTGTGCATGTGTGTTGAATGCTCTACTGTTTCTTCCTATTATGCATTGTTGTTATGTTGTGCGTATGATTTCATGTGTTAATATAGAAGTCTGAGAGGAGGTGGAATGAGTTTCAATTGTTTCTCTACTTGATCCAGGAGATTCCTGCAAGGTGTGCAGTTGAATTCATCCACAAGGAGTGCGTTGATGAAGGCTCTGTAGTTTAACTTTTGTTCTCATTCACCCAGAAGTGGATTTGGTTTGTTGAAGCCGTGCAAGGGGTGCGTAGGCTGAAGAAGAAGTCTCAGTTGTAAATCTGAACAAAGGATATCAAAGACTGTTGCTGCAGGAGTGCGAAGAGTCGGAAGGATTCAACACTGGGGAGTTGTTGAATGTTGAGCGCAAGGAGTGCGTGCAAGTTCCTCTGAAAGAATCAGAGTGGAAAAGCTCATGAGGTATAGCACCTTCGTGATATCATTAAAGGAGAGAATAGGAGTTTGTGTCGAGGAAAGTTCAAGCAGGAGATGCAAGTGCAGGTGTCAGAGAACAAGTTCTGATAAAGAATATTTAACCCTTCTCAAGAAATCTTCAAGGAGGAGGAATCGACGGTCAGGATTCACCGAGGAAAACTGTGAAATCCTGTCAGTCGTTAGATCTCGGGAGGTTGCACAGGGTTTAAGCCCGAAGGAGCAGGGGAAAATCCCGGAGGAGACATCGGGATATTTCCATCATCGGGTCTTCATAGAGTAAGAATCAGAGACCTTGAAAGTCCCGAAAACCCGAGAAGGGATCCTAGCCATTGATCTCGGAAGGACATGTGTGAGCATTCTGGGAAGTCATCGGGACTTTGGAGGCATCGAGGTTTCTGGAGACAAGAGAATTAAGCATATTGAAATCGTGATCTGCGATTTCCCGATAGGATCCGAGCCGTCCAAACCACAAGGACACGTGGCGAGAGATCCCGGAGAGTCAGAGTTCGGGATATCGGGGTTTCAGGAGTCATGAAAATCTTGCATAATGAAATCACGATCCGCAATTTCCCGATACTGTCGGAGCCGTTCGATCTGAGGGACGCGTGTCCAAGGATCTGAAGGAGTCGGGGTTCGACATTTTGGGATTTTCAGTGACGAGGAAATCATGGGAAGAAAATTCACGAAATCCCGAAACGTGATGGTCCCACAGTCATAGTATCTCCGTGGGGGACAAGTGTGATCACACATCAAGGTTCGGAACTTTGGAAGTTCTATGAACCAGCGCATGTGAAATTGCAAAACTCCGAAACGCGATTTCTCGATCACCACAAGAGCGTGGGCCCCAGGTTCTAGAACAGAGGACAGGTGGCAATTTATATCGGGGTTCGGGGAATTGAAACTCCCGTGTACATTGACAATGGGAATCGCGATATTCCGATATGCGATTTCCCGATAGGGTTAAAGGGTCGTAGTGGAGGACAGGTGTTGGAAGGTCAACCCTCACTGGTGTCAACGCCAGGTGGCATCAGGAATCGGAGGTCCCGAAGGGGTAAGTTCTACGCATTCCCATTCCACGAATTCTGAACTTTCGATAGGGGAAAGGACCGTGGTCTTGTGGACCAGCAGGTCACATGCGGAAAGAGTTAGCCGGAGGGAGCTAGGGGGTGCAAAAAGTTCCATCGCAAATCGGGAATTGGAGATCCGTGAGGTGAGTGATTCACGATCTCGCAAGTGCCGATTTCCCGACGGGGACATTCCCGACAGAAGCAAGGAACACGTGGGTGGATATTTCATTAGGTTTCGGGGAATTGGCATACCCGAACCTGTGAGTGCAGGATTCGCGATCACGCGATGTCATATTTCTTGATAGGGAAAAGGGAAATCATAAGGTGAGTCCTGTGGGTGTAGAAAAGTCCCGATAAGGGATTTGAAGAGTGTTTCAGCTCTTCGGGCCAAAGGAAGAGAAGGTCCTGGTGAGAGAGGACGTGTCCTAGGTGGCACATTTGCATCAAGTCGTATCAGAGCTAATTGCTTGTCTGTATATTTCTGGAAAGAGGAGCGAAGAAGAGAAGGAGCACTTTGATACGCATCAAGTGGTATCAGAGTGAGAAGATTTCTCTATTTTCTGTAGCAGAGGAGAAAGAAAAATTTCACCATGCCACCGAGGAGAGAAAGACAATCACCTGATCCAGAGGATAGGGGAAACCAGAGAGGAAGAGGGAGACAAGCGCAGAATCCAGAAATGGAAAGGCAGATACGTGATCTCAGAACGAGATTAGAAGATATGGAAGCAGTGCAAAGACACACAGCCAGTGCTGGAGATCTGAGCGACTCCGAGGGTGAAGTTGAAGTTGAAAAACAAGGAGAAGTTGCAGCCGAAGATGCAGCCAACGAGCGGTTAATAAAAGCTATCGCCCAAATGAGTTCAAAAACAAAGATGGGCATTCCAGCTTATGAAGGGAATCTGGATGCAGAAGAGCTTCTAGACTAGATCCGAGCTCTTAACACCTACTTCGATTATGAGGATATCGAAGAGGATAAAAAGTTCAGGCATGTTGTCACGCGATTGAAGGGACACGCAGCATTATGGTGGGAAGAAATTCAAGCAGATAGACGTTCCAAAGGCAAGCAAAATATCAAAAGCTGGGAATGAATGATTGCGAAGATGAAGGCAAAATTCATCCCAAGGGATTATCAGATCACACTGTTTAGGAGAATGCAGAACCTGAGACAGAAGATGATGACAGTAAAGGAGTATACTGAGGAGTTCTATAATATGAATATCAGAGCAGGTCATCGGGAGAGCGATGATGAAAAAGTTGCCAGGTATATGAATGGCTTGAGATACAATATCCAGGATGATATGAGTATGACAACCATCATAACGGTGGAGGATGCGTATCAGATGGCATTGAAAGTTGAGGAGAAGCTAAGTCGTAAGCTAGCACAGTGAGGGAGAGGTAGGAGCCAGCCAAAAGGTAAGTCAGTTTCCCAAGATAGGTTTCAGAAATCCAAGGATGACTGGAAGAAGCCTCAGACTAGAACGGAAAGAGGTGGAAGTTCACAGCGAGGTCAGCACGCTGAACAGCGAAGGCAGCAGATAGAACAGAGCAGAGGATACACTGATAATAACACATTTCCTCGTACCAGAGGTAGAGGAAGAGGCAGAGGTGGAGTCATCACATGCTTCACATGTGGAAAGAATGGACACAAGGCAGTTGACTATCCAGATAGGAAGAAGGATGGAGGATAAGCTCACATCACCGAGGCACAGAAGCGAAATACTGAAGCAGAAGACGCAGAAGACGGAAGGTCGCTAATGATGTGTAAGGTTCTCTTAACACCCGAGAAGGAGGTGGAGGACACATCTCAAAGAAACATACTTTTCATAACCACATGCAAGACCAAAGACAGGAAGTGCAAGGTTATTGTGGACAGTGGAAGCACAGATAATCTCGTTTCAACCGAAATGGTGGAGAAACTAGAGTTGGAGACAACTGATCACCCGAGTCCATACAAAGTTTCATGGCTACAGAAGGGACATCAGGTAAGTGTCACTAAATAGTTCTTAGTGGACATCAATATAGGAGTATACAATGATAAGATACTCTGTGATGTTATCCCTATGGATGTATGTCATTTATTGCTAGGTAGACCATGGCAATATGACAGGAACATAATTCATGATGGGAAGATGAATACGTATACTTTGGAGAAGAATGGAAGAACACATATGCTACTTCCAATTAAAGATAAAGAAGTAAAACCAGAACTGAGAAATACTTTACTTCTCATGAGTGGGAAGGAACTTCTGGTAGAAGTAAAGAAGAAGGAAGATCCACAATTCTTTGTGGTCAGGAAACCAAAAATTGTCTTGACCAGCACAAGAGTGGATGATTTGCAGGAGGAAATTCAGGAACTGCTGGAAGAGTTCGCTGACATTGTGGTAGACGAATTACCTCATTCGTTACCGCCGATGAGGAGTGTGAGTCATCATATAGACATCATACCAGGAGCTAGTTTTCCAAATAAGGCCACGTACAGGTTGATGCCTCAGGAGAACGAAGAAGTTAAAAGGCAAGTGCAGGAACTAATGGATAAAGGACTGATCAGGGAAAGTTTAAGTATGTTTGTCGTTCCAATGGTACTGAGTCCAAAGAAAGATGGAGGTTGGAGAATGTGCACTGATTCCAGAGCCATCAACAACATAACCATAAGGTACAGGTTTCCATTGCCACGGATGGATGACTTGATGGACTGTTTAAGTGGAGCAAAATGTTTTTCAAAGGTTGATTTGAAAAGAGGATACCATCAGATTCGCATGAGGGAAGGCGATGAATGGAAGACAGCCTTCAAAACCAACAAAGGGTTGTATGAATGGCTAGTTATGCCATTTGGCTTGACGAATGCACCGAGTACCTTCATGAGGCTGATGAATGAAGTGCTGAAGGAATTCATTGGTAAGTTTGTCATTGTTTATCTGGATGACATATTGATTTTCAGCAAAACAAGAGAAGAACATCTGAAGCATTTAGCTGCAGTAATGAAGAAGCTACAACAAGAGAAGTTGTTGATCAACATGAGGAAATCTTCATTTATGAAGACAGAACTCATTTACTTGGGATTTGTCATATCGGTGAATGAATTAAAGATGGATCCAAGTAAAGTGGAGGTAATTAAAAATTGGCCATCACCGAGAAATATTTTCGAGGTGAGGAATTTTCATGGACTGGCTAGTTTCTACCGAAAATTCATCAGGAATTTCAGTGGAATTAGCGCAGAAATGATGGATACTGTCAAGAAAAGACATAAATCTTTTCATTGGACTGAAGAGGCAGAGAAGAGCTTCAATCTGTTGAAGTGGAAGATCACAGAACAGTCGGTTTTGGTATTGCCGGATTTTACGAAGGTGTTCCAAGTGAAATGTGATGCAAGTGGCTTTTCCATAGGAGCGGTCTTGAGCCAGGAGGACAAACCCATTTCATATTTAAGCGAGAAGCTGGATGAGGCAAAAGTAAAGTACTCCACATACGACAAAGAATTTTATGCTATCATACAAGCGCTGAAGAAGTGGAGGCATTACTTGATTTCGAAAGAATTTGTTCTATATAGTGATAATCATGCATTACAGTTTGTGACTCAACAGGAGAAGTTGAATCAGAAACATGCTAAATGGGTAGAGTATATGAAGAATTTTACATTTGTAATTAAACACATTTTAGGTACTGCTAACAAAGTGGCTGATGCTTTGAGCAGGAAGTGTTTGTTGCTGCAGGAGTTCCGAGTCAAAACATTGGGTTTTGAAAATCTTAGGGACATGTATGCAGGTGATGCAGATTTTGCAGAGGCATATGAAGCAGCTGAGAATCCAGTTCTCAGAGATAGCCCATGGATATATTACATTATACAAAATGGACTGTTGTTCAGAGGAAATCAGTTATGCATTCCAAATTGCTCCATGAGGGAGAATCTGCTAAAAGAGAAGCACAGTAGTGGATTGGCAGGACATTTTGGCCACGACAAGACATTTTCAAAGCTGAGCGAAGAATACTTTTGGCCAGGGATGCGGTCGAAAGTCAAGAAGTTTGTTGACAGATGTAGAATTTTCCAGCATTCAAAGGGCAGGAAGAAGAATGCGGGATTCTATCAATCATTACCCATACCTGAAAGGCCGTGGGATGAAATCAGCATGGATTTTGTATTGGGATTACCGAGGACGCAAAGAGGACATGATTCGATCTTTGTGGTGGTTGACAGGTTTCCCAAAATGGCACATTTTATTCCATGCCAAAAGACCAGCGATGCGACTCACATCGCAAATTTGTTTTTCAAGGAGATTGTGCGACTCCATGGATTGTCGAAAAGCATAGTCTCGGATAGGGACACAAAATTCATAGGGCATTTCTGGAGAACATTGTGGAAGAAGCTAGGAACTAATTTGATGTTTAGTTCTTCTTATCATTCTCAGACGGATGGGCAAACAGAGGTGGTAAATAGAAGTCTGGGAGATTTATTAAGAAGCTTGGTGACAGAGCACCATAGCAGTTGGTACAATGTGTTGCCACAGGCAGAGTTTGTGTACAACGACTCAATGAACAGAAGCATAGGAAAAATTCCATTTGAGATTTTATATCACAGGCAGCCAAGAGGAGTATATAAACTAAGTGACTCAGAGTAGATAATGACTAAGAGCACAAATGTTGAAGAGTTCGCAGAAGCGATGAAAGAACTTCACAGCAGGGTGAAGGAGCGATTGCTGGAATCAAACCAGGAATATAAGCACAGAGTGGATCAGCATCGGAGACAACTTCAGTTCGAAGTTGGTGATCTAGTTCTAGCACATATAAGGAAGGAAAGGTTCCCAAGGGGAACATACAATAAGTTGAAAATGAAGAAAATTGGGCCATGCAAAGTCCTAAAGAAATTGGGAGAAAATGCTTATGAGATTGAGTTGCCGGATGAGATCGGAATATCTCTGACATTCAATGTCTCAGACTTATATCCATATAAGGATGAGGAAGCAGGAGCTGTAAGTGATGAACAACTAGAGGTTCAGTGGCAGAAGCAGATGTCGATTGCAGAAAATCCACAGATGGAGCGTATACTTGACAAGAGAGTGAGCAAAAAGACCAGACGGAAGCAATACTTCGAGTATCTGGTCAAATGGAAAAACCATCCAGTGGAAGATGCCAGCTGGGAGACTGAAGTAGAGATTCAAAAGCATGGACAGACCGTGTAGGAGCTCATGGATAGGAGCCCATGAAAGTTTTCAAGCCGAGGAGTATGATGCAGGAGCATCGCCAACTCATCAAGCGAGCCAGCACATCAAGCGGAGATCAGTTGGATAAACAAACCAAAAAATTTTGAAAGTGCTTTGGGATTGTAGCACAAGTCTTTAATGAACCATTCATGGAGGCACATATGTATATTGTATTGGAATTTGAGAGATACACTCTCATCCTTAGTAGATAGGAGGCATTTAATAGATTTAATGCTGGTAGATAGAATTAAATTCTTAGATTAGATAGTTTTTAGAGTGCAGGAGGGAACCCGGATATAGACACCCTTATTTGTATCATTTTAACATTAGAAATAGGAGTTAGAAGAATTTAGATCCTAGGAGAATAGCAGAGAGATGTAGAAGAACACCCATGTATAGATCTTGAATTAATAGAAGAAGTTGATTCAGATTCATGGTTGTTGTGTTACTCTCTGTGTATGTGTGTTGAATGCTCTACTATTTCTTCTTGTTATGCATTGTTGTTATGCTGTGCTTATGATTTCATGTGTTAAGATAGAATTCTGAGAGAAGGTGGAATGAGTTTCAATTGTTTCTCTACTTGAGCCAGGAGATTCCTGCAAGGTGTGCAGTTGAATTCATCCGCAAGGAGTGCGTTGATGAAGGCTCTATAGTTTAACTTTTGTTCTCATTCACCCAGAAGTGGATTTGGGTTGTTGAAGCTATGCAAGGGGTGCGCAGGCTAAAGAAGAAGTCTCAGTTGTAAATCTGAGCAAAGGATATCAAAGACTGTTGCTATAGGAGTGCGCAAAGTCGGAAGGATTCAACACTGGGGAGTTGTTGAATGTTGAGCGCAAGGAGTGCGTGCAAGTTCCTCTGAAAGAATCAGAGTGGAAAAGATCAGGAGGTATAGCACCTTCGTGATATCATTAAAGGAGATAACAGGAGTTTGTGCCAAGGAAAGTTCGAGCAGGAGATGCAAGTGCAGGTGTCAGAGAACAAGTTCTGATAAAGAATATTTAACCCTTCTCAAGAAATCTTCAAGGAGGAGGAATCGACGGTCAGGATTCACCGAGGAAAACTGCGAAATATCGTCAGTCGTTAGATCTTGGGAAGTTGTGCAGGGTTTAAGCCCGAAGGAGCAGGGGAAAATCTCGGAGGATACATCGGGATATTACCGTCATCGGGTCTTCATAGAGTAAGAATCGGAGACCTTGAAAGTCCCGAAAACCCGATAAGGGATCCTAGCCGTTGATATCGGCAGGACACGTGGAAGTCATCGGAAATTTGGAGGTATCGTGGTTTCCGGAGACAAGAGACTCGAGCATATTGAAATCATGATCCGTGATTTCCCGATGGATCCGAGCCGTCCAAACCGCAAGGACACATGGCGAGAGATCCTGGAGAGTTGGAGTTCGGGATATCGGGGTTTCAGGAGTTGTGAAACTCTTGCATAATGAAATCGCGATCCGCGATTTCCCAATACTGTCGGAGCTGTTCGATCTGAGGGACGCGTGTCCAAGGATCTGAAGGAGTCGGGGTTCGACATTTCAGGATTTTCGTTGACGAGGAAATCATGGGAAGAAAAATCACGAAATCCCAAAATGCGATGGTCCCACAGTCATAGTATCTCTGTGGGGGACAAGTGTCATCGCACATCGGGGTTCAGAACTTTGGAAGTTCTGTGAACCAGCGCATGTGAAATCGTGAAACTCTGAAACGCGATTTCCTGATCACCACAGGAGCATGGGCCCCAAGTGCTAGAACATAGGACAGGTGGAAATTTATATCGGGGTTCGGGGAATTGAAAGTCCCGTGTACATTGACAATGGGAATCGCGATATTCCGATACGCGATTTCCCGATAGGGTTAAAGGGCTGTAGTGGAGGACAGGTTTTGGAAGGTCAACCCTCGCTGGTGTCAACGCCAGGTGGGATCGGGAATCGAAGAATCGGAGGTCCCGAAGGGGTAAGTTCTACGCATTCCCATTCCACGAATTCCGAACTTTCGATAGGGGAAAGGACCGTGGTCTTGTGGACCAGCAGGTCACATGCGAAAAGATTTAGCCAGATGGAGCTAGGGGGTGCAGAAAGTGCCATCGCAAATCGGGAATCGGGGATCTATGAGGTGAGTGATTCACGATCTCGCAAGTGTCGATTTCCCGACGGGGACATTCCCGACAGAAGAAAGGAACACGTGGGTGGATATTTCATCGGGTTTCAGGGAATTGGGAGACCCGAACCTGTGAGTGCAGGATTCATGATCACGCGAGGTCCGATTTCCCCATAGGGAAAAGGGAGATCATAAGGTGAGTCCTGTGGGTGTAGAAAAGTCCCGATAAGGGATTTGAAGAGTGTTTCAGCTCTTCGGGCCGAAGGAAGAGAAGGTCCTGGTGAGAGAGGACGTATCCTGGGTGGCGCGTTTGCATCACTTTCCTTGGTTTCATCACTATACTAGTTTATTACCTTTGATTCCTTGATCTACTCCTCACTACACTCTACTTCAGTCAGTTAACTAAATACTAGTTGACTAGTTAACTCAGCTAGGTGGCAGTTCACTACTGTAACTGCCTGAGAGACTAGACTAGGTGGTTGTTCACTCCTGTTACTATTGGTGTGTGTCCAGGTCACTCTAGACCACCACTATGGTGCATTGGTTCTCCTCCAGTGCATATTTGTTGAGTTATATATAGTATATCATGTGTAAATTATTCGTTATTCATTAGGGTTAATAAGAATTATTCTATTATTTATCTCTTGCTTCTTGTTTCTCAATTTCTCTCTAAAAATGTGTGTGGTATTTTCTAGATAGATCTATTTTGTGTAGGTTCAACACATTTACATTCCCGACATAGGGTGATTTGATGACCCATATTCTCCTCGATATTAATGGCTACATTCATATGTGTCTTAACACATGATTGGTCCATCATATATATTTAAAGAGCATGGAGGTTTATTTGTTCATGATCGATCATGAGAAACTCTTTGTAACATATTCTCTTTTTCATTAGTAAATTGCTCTAAGTTTCCACATTGGATGGGGTCATGGATGTTTCCCCACAAGGGTTTTACCAGTTAAAAACATCAGTGTGTTGATATTTGATCTAGTTGTGTGAGTGTTTACAGAAGGTGTTTATCCTCTATTGGAATAAAAACAAATTCGAACATGGTATCAGAGCGCATTTGAAGACCCGCTACTATTGTAGACCAAGATCTTGAATCCATGTTGTCGCATCTCTATTTTTTTTCATTTCTGTACATTTTGGGGATAAAAAGACTATTTCAGTGCATCCAAAGCACTTCTTTCAACTACAAACTATTTTTTTTCACTCAAAAAGATTTTTGTTTCCCCAAGATACACCCATTTCAATCAGATATAGAGGTATAAATACTGAATACGTCCTTTTAAATTTCTACAGAGATAACATTTTGGTTTTATTTTGGCTTTATATTTTTTATTTTTTTGTTGCTGCTATTTTCGATCTATGAATGCTAGCTTCCCTGCACTCTATGTGATCTCAATAAATTAGAAACAGATCGAAAAGGATTTTCATGTCTAGGTATGCTCTTTTTCGTGTGCTCTATGTGATCTTGGTAAAGCATAAACATACAGAAATTTTGCATTTTGGGGGTAAGCTAACAAAGATCTAACTCTTGTTATTGTCAAGAAGTAAAAAAAAATTGTGTGTGAATGCATGAAAACAAGTTTTTATTGGGAATTCACTTCAAGTCCATCTTCCACTACAACAACAACAACTCAAATTCTCCTTCTTAACACTATAACGTGTTTTGCACTAGGTCACTTAGTTGAAAGTTACTTTACTTAGTAAGAGGTCTTGAGTTCAAGTCTCTTTTTTGTTAATTTTTTTGAAAAAGTTAATGTATTCATTGTAAAGTGCATTTCACTTAATTAAAAGAGTGAATCACTATTAAATAAATTTAATGTTTGATTCTAAGTTATTTTTTGCATGCAACTTTCATTTACAAAGCAACTTCATTGTAAATGTGCCTCTCACTTATTCTATAAAAGTGGGTCACTTCATAAGTAAATTATTTAAAAGTGATGTTATAAGAACAGTTAGGAAGAGCATCACAACATGGACCAACTTACACTTTCCACATGGCTCTTTGGTTACCATTTATGCCTTTTTTCAAAAGGGCGTAACTTTCACATATGATGTCTATTTTCAATGCCATTTTTTTTAAACCGCCTATTTTTTTTAGAGATTTCCATCCATGCCATCAATTTTAGATTGTAAATCCATATTTTTTTCATATTTTAATATGAATCCTCCTAGTAAAATTATTCTTACTCATACCAACTAATTCTCATGGAAATATCGTATAGAGGATGTACTAAGAAGTAATGAATTGTACCATATTACCTTGGGAAAAGAACAAGAACCCAGTGACGATGAAAATTATTCCAAATGGAATAATAGGAATGACAAAGTACGTGGACTAATTGGAATTTCTATATCTCCTCATTCAAAGTTTCACCTTCAAGGAAATTAAGGCCCAAATAAATCTTGGAAAAATCGTGAAGTTATGTTTGGTAAACACAATATTATTCGAGCCCACTAGTTAGAAAATTAGATAATGAATTTAATTCTAATGATTTTCCTTGCATTTAATATTACTTATGTAATTTCAAAACACTCAGAATTTTGTGTATATATTTTCAAGTAGATTTGAAGGAAGATCGATACATATATGATACTCTTTCTAATCTCGGTAGTGCATATTTTTTTTTTGTATCTACCTTTTATGCCATCGGGGAAGCTCTAGGGAGTGGTTATAAAGAACCCTCTCTTGATTCCTTTTGTGATTCTCTAATTTGAGAGCAAGATAATCTTGTGAAACTTGTATTGATCAACACTACAGGTACATCTAGAAAATCCTTAGTGGCCCAACATAAAGATAAATAGAAAAATATCAAGAAGCAATATGCTTGCCACAACAATAAGAAAAAAAGGACCCCAAGCCCTCTCCACCAAATTCTGCTCCTAATGGTGATAAATGAGAAAAATCCAAAATAAAGAGGATTGACAGGAATTGCAACTTTTGTGGGAAAGATGGTCATGTGGATTATATTTTTTTTTAAAAGATGGAAGCCCTCGAAGCAGTGATGAATAAGCACAATATCAGTATTGATTATTATTATTATTATTATTATTATTATTATTATTATTATTATTATTCTCATGAACATGCTCTCTCTGCTTATGGTTTCTCCTTCCAAGCAACTTCTACTTCTTCCTCTGATGAGTGTCTTATTGATTCAAGAGAATCTTATCATATGGCTAAGGATAAATCCATATTTTATTCTCTAAATGAATGTAACACCAATAAAATATTTGTCAGTGATGATAGATCTCTTAGTGTTGCGGGGTATGGAATAATTTAGGTATATAATGGTGATTTCAATGATGCATTATGTGTTCCAAGTCTTTCTTGCAGCCTTCTATCAATATATCAAATCACTCATTTAGGTGAAGGTAAAACTATAGAGTTTTCACCTCACCAAGTTGTAATTAAGGATTTAAAAGATCCTAAGCATGTCCTCGTAATTGGAATTCTAATGATATTACTAGGTTGTACAAGTTTGAAAACTTTGGGTCATCATATTTTCCATCAGTTTTGTTGCTCATAGCGATGACTTGAGCGAACTTTGGCATGAGTGGTTTGTTCATCTAAACTATTACTCATTGTAGCAACTATGTAATCAAAAGATGGTGACTATTCTTCCTATTGTTTCTTGTAGAGATGGTGTTTATGTCAATTTTGTTTTTGACAAACATCATCATGAAAATTTTCACAAAAATTCCTCTTGGCACACCTCAACCCATTTGCAGCTTGTTCATAGTGACTTGTATGATCCACCTTCTTCTCCTTCTTTTTCTGGGCACAAGTATTTATTAAATTTCCTTGATGACTTCTCCAGACGCACTTGGGTTTACTTCTTAAAACTCAAAAGCAAAGTGTTTGGAATTTTTTTAGCTTATAAGGCCCTTTTAGAAAAACAATATGGATGTCAACTTCAAGGCTTAAAAACAGATAATGGAGGTGAATATGTGAATAGTAATTTACAATTTATTTCACTGCACAAGGAATTTAGACACAACATATTGTTCCATATACACCATAGAAAAAATGTGTTTTTGAGCGAAACAATCACATATTAAAAGAAATGGTTATTTGTATGATCCAATATGATGGATTAAGTCTCAATTATTGGGCGGACTCCCTCAATTGTGAAAATTACATAGTAAATCAAACTAACACAAAGGATCTTAAAAATATAACATTGGAATAAGCATGGAATAAATTTATGTTAGATGTGAGTCACGTCCATGTATTTGGTTTCGTAACATGGCCTCACATTCCTGACGATCAAAGGAAAGATTTACATCCTAAAAGTGAGAAGTGTATTTTTTTGGATATTATGAAGATGTCAAGGTTTATAGACTTCTTCAACCTCATCCCAATGAAATTATTATTAGAAAAGATGTTAAATTTGATGAAAATCTCTTTGTCTGCAAGCATAATTTAGCATTTATGCCATCTTTGTCTTGCTAGCCATATTCAACATTTGTGTCATATCGTGTTCTTATTTTGGTTTCTTCTTATTCAAATGATGACAGTGAGGATGAAAATCCACCTCCACCTACTCACCTTCCTCCATATGAGTCCACTTAACATTAACCTGCACTAGAACCATCACTTCCTAGATTATTTTATTCAGCATGAGAAGCAATTGGTGATCTTGTGAGTGATCCTTCAGATCAATATTAGATTTGTTCATAGTTCCATCAAGCCTCTTATCTTTTCTCTCAAGTTTCAAAGACTCGTGATCTAGAAACATTTGTAGAAGCTTCAGATTGTCTATATTGGGACACAACAATGAATGAAGAGCATTGATATTTAATGGAAAACGATACTTGGGATCTTGTACCTCTTATAAAAGAAAGAAAACTTGTCATATGTAAATGGGTGTACAGAACTGAGTATGCATTGGATGGAATTTTTGAAAGACACAAGGCCTAGTTAGTTTCCAAAGGGTTCTCTAAATTTGAATGAATTGACTATAATCAAATTGTTTCTCCCATAGCCGAAATGAATCCCATCTGCCTTGTTCTATACCTTTATGCCTCACATAAATGGGAGGTCCATCATATGGATGTTAAATCCACCTTATTTCATGGGAATTTGCAAGAAGAAACCTACATGGAATAACCTCTTGGCTATGTCCAAAATGACTCCAACCTTGTTTGTTTCCTTAAGAAATATCTTTATGGCCTTAAGCAAGATTCTCAAGCTCGATATGCCAAAATGGACAGATTTCTTCTTGACACTGGATTTTCTATATGTCATTTTATTCCTAATGTCTATACCAAAAAAGTAGGAAGTCATCTCAAAATTATTTTTCTTTATGTTGATGACCTTATCCTCACTAGTAGCAACCCTAAACTTTTAAACCATGTGAAAACCATCCTTAAGAACAAATTTGAAATAATCGACTTATGTTATTTTCACTATTTTCTTGGCCTCCAAGTTTTTCAAACCAAATAAGGAATTTTTCTTTGTCATTCTAATTATGCATGTGACCTTATTTGTCACTTTCACATGAAATATTTTAAACCAACCCCTTCTCTCTTCCAGTTTGGAGTCAAACCTATTTACACTTGTACTTATCCTGAATTTGATGCAACTTTTTATTGTCAATTAGTTGGTATCCTCTTATATTTGACTCATACTCGTCCCAATATTTCATTTACTATTGGTATTGTTTCCTAATAAATGAAAACACCCCATGAAATCCATTGGAAAGAAACTAAAAGGTTACTTTGATATGTTCGAGGCATAGTTTAGTTTGGGACACACTATATATCAGGGGAGAATCCTTTATTGGTTGGTTTCACTAATTCAGATTGCGCCAACGACCCTAATGATCAAAAGTCTATTATAGTTTATGTTTCCAACCTTGGCTCTAGACCTGTCACTTGGGCCTGTAAGAAACAATAGGTTATTTATCTTTCTTCAATAGAAGTATAGAATCTAGCAACATTTATTGTAAGTCAAGAAGGCTTGTGGCTTCAACATATCCTTTCAGAGTTCAACTTCCAGCAACAACATTTGACCACCCTTTCGTGCAACAATCAGAGTGCCATCAAGCTCACCAAAGATATAGATCAAAATCAAGGCAACAAAAACATTGATATACACATACACTTCATCAAAAAACTCATTCATAATCGATTTATTGAAGTGTTATTTTTCCCTACAAAATATCAAGTTGCAAACATTTTCACAAAGTGTTATGATCCAATGCCTTAAAAATGATAAAATGTTGATGAATTACACTCCACTTTGAGGGAGAATCCTCCTTTTAAAATATATCAAATTCATAATACAATATGACATGTGATAATATGATCCTAAGACTAAGTCTCCTTGTTATACATATAGGAGACAAAGTGTACAATTTTAATGAAATGGTGCAAAGAAGGGTTCTAGACGACATACACATATAACACTAAAAATTTAATAACTCAATATCTAAGGATTAATAATGGGTTTTATATATAACATGGGGTTTTGTATGGGTATTGTTCTAGGGCTTAACATGATCCTCCCATTCAAAAAAGTGTTGTACTCAACAGTTGAGAAATGTGGTTGTGTCTGCATGAAGAAATTATCCTCCCATGTCTCCTCTTCCACTGGTAGGTTCTTCCATTTGATGAGGTACTGAATAATTTCTCGATTTCGTAGTTTCCTAATCCCTATTTCAACGATTGTTTTTATTTCTAGTATGATATTCCATTCTCCATTATTTTTTGATAAAATAGTTTGCACTAGGATCTTGTCATTGATTATCTTCTTTAAGGAAGAACCATGGAAGATTGGATATACACTTCCTAGTTGCAGATGAATAGCATGGTCATGATCTTGAGCAGGTAGAAGAACCTTAGGAATCTCTCCAAATACTTTGGAATGATTTTTTATGAACTTTTTGATATTCATTGGAGTAGAGGCTATAGATGTTTGAACATCTAGTGAGCACAATTGTGCAATTACACCAGCATGTCCCTTTTTGCATAAATTTGTCAATATATTAGAGCTTATCACTTTATAGGGTTTCCCTTGGATACCTCTAAGCTCAATTTCCTTGCCTTCTGAGGAAAATCTCATGAAAATATTTTGAAAATTAAGGGCCATTGTTCTCAATTATTGTAACCATTGGACTCATAATACAACATCAACACCACTCATTTTGATGGAAATCATGGGACTATCTAGTAAATATGCCCCCATATTGATCCTAATATTATGGAAATTCCCAGAACAATTTATGGTACCTCCATTTGCTATCATTACTTCAAAATATGGTGTTGGATATACAAAGCAATTGATATATTTTGCTAATTTGTAATTGATGAAGTTATGGGTACTACTAGAATCAATCAACATTGTTACCTTTTTATTTTTGATATATCCTACTATCTTGATGGTTTGTGGAGCACTGATGTCAGCCAATGGATGACAAGATAGCGTTCAATTAGTCTATAATAGCTCTATATCGCAAGATGGTTCCAATTCTTGATATTCTTCCTCTTCATTGTCTAAGTAGAATAATTTCTTCTCACTGCATTTATGCACTTTACCATACTTGTTGTCACAGTTGAAACATATTCCCTTTTCTCTTATTTCATTCATTTGTTGAGGTGTCAACCTTGTCATTTGAGGTATGCTTGTCTTATGAAACCCACAAGGATCTATGCTTCTGGTGTGTGATCCAATGGTATACTTGTGCATAGCCTTATTATTGGCTTGAATATGATGAGAATATTGCATAGATTCCATAATATTTGTAGCGTGTCTTAAGAAAACCTCATTTTTAATTTCTTGTTTTAATCCACCCATGTAAGTTTCCAACAATTGATCATCAATTATGTTATCCACCCTTGTGGCCAATACCTAAAATTATGAATTGTAATCTTCAATATCACCTAAGTTCTTGATTCTTGTCAATTGATTGAAGTATTCATGTTACCAAACTTTCTCATATTGTTCTTCTAAGTATCTTTTAAATAGGCCCCAAGTATAATGATAAAAAAGGAGGCTTCCTTTTAACTACCCATTGGTACCACTGATATTGTTTTATCTCAAAGTTCAAAGTTTGTATGTGAATCATTTTCTTATCATCCATAATATTATGCCATTCAAATATTGCTCTATTTGGTTCACCTAGGTAAATAATTTTGTACCATCAAAATTCTTTAATTCAATCTTGGAAAAGTTTAACTTAGGACCCCCATCATAATTAACTCCACTAAAAAATTGCTTACAATCGACAGATTGTTCAACTGGAATACTACCTTTATTTTCCTGATTTCCTTATGTTTTTATATCTCCTTTAGAGAGTCTATCATCTAGAGAATGAAACATCATGGAAGAAAAATAATTTTGCAATTCCTTCATGGATTTTTATAAATTTTCATCCATCTTATTTGTCATGTCATCCATATTATTTTTCATGTCATCCATATTCTTATCTATATTGTTTTCCATTCTTGCATATTTGTTTTCATATCATTATTATTATCATTCATATTATTATCCATATTTTTGTCCATTTCATACATATTTATTTTCATAGTTTAATCCATCTTATGTGCCAATTCTTCCCGATTTTCAATGATCCTCTTTTTCATCTGGCGATAAATCTTGTCGATTTCATCTTGAGTCATGGTTGATCTTTTTGGAGTTTTTGCTAGTGAAGTAAATTTTGGAGGAGCCTTTGGAGCCATGTAAGAAAAAAATAATTCTCCTATTTTTCCTCTTTATTACAAATTTTGAATCACCAAAAATATATCTTCTAATAAAAAATTATGTCAATGGTAAGCTACATACCTTTTAAGCCCTTAATTTGGAGTTTGTCCTCCTGGCCCTTATGAGTCTGAAATTTAAGAATGTTGTACTCTAAAATTTATTCTATTCAATTCCATAGGGATGAACAAAATTGGATTTTCCAAGTTAAAGTTAGAATAAATTTACCAAAATTTGTTGATTTTCTGCCTTTTCGGGAGAGCGAACTTGTACAAAATACCACATGTCCAATATTTAATACCGTATTCTAAAATTTCTGCTAGAAATATTATGGCATGTTCTCTTGTAAATTCAATAGTTCTCGCATAATTTGGATCCTCTCTAAACAAGATTTTATTTTTTTACCTAGAAAAAATGTTTGAGACTAGTTATAGGACTAGTCAAAAACCCTATCTTCCACAGGGTATATCTGTAAAAGTATAATGCTCTAGAAGATGAAAATTTCACCAAATATACCTTGAAACATATTTTAAATAACCTCTAGGTTTCATTTTCTGAATTGTACCAAAAAAAATGTTTTAGTGAAAATTATAAGATGACTTACTTGGAGAATAAAAACCCTAGGATCGATGCTCTGATACCGAATGTTATGATCCAATGCCTTCAAAAATGATAAAATTAAATGAATTATAGTTCACTTCAAGGGGGAAAGATCCTTTTACAATACATCCAATTCATAATACAATATGAGATGTGATAATATGATCCTAAGACTAAGTCTCCTTGTTATATATATATATATAT